>CM060874.1:10977311-11577311 GCA_030737845.1 Acorus calamus | reverse complement strand
TAGTAATATAATATGCGGATTTCATAATGCATCTAATATCTTTGTGCCTCATTCTGTTAATTGTAATTTCCATTCCTTGAGCTAAATTATTGTATTAGTAATGAGTCATGAGTCTGCCTGACTAGTGATTTGCTGATGCTGCTTCCAGTTTCCTTTTTTGCCTAGAATACTTTACTATAATTCAATGGTCCTTACTCTTTGCCTCCCTTGATGAAGTTTTCCCCTCTGGTATCTTTTGGGACTACATTGTTAAAAAACATCGTGCTGCAAATCGAAGTATAAAAGACGAGTAGAAACACACAACCCAGAAGAGAAAAGATTTACTTGGTTTGCCGAAGGTACATCCACAGAGAGGGAAGAAAGATTGTTTTATTGATTTCCTAGATTACAAACCTTGTGTGATAGTATTTGATTCTCCCCCTCAAAACCTAAAGCAGCCTCTCAATTGTTTGAGAAAACCTGACTCACAAAGGAGTATATATCGCCTGATACATTATCATAATGCCCTCACACATAATTCAAAATAATAGCATTGCCACTACATGTGAAAATTACCTGCATTTTTAGTCATAGGGACAAACTATATTCGACCATGGAAAAACTCTGCTGAAGCAATTCTTCCATGATGGTCCACAAAGTAGAGCACAAGACATAAACCCAACATACATCAGTACGCTGCTAATTTTTGTGTATTTGGCTTCTTTTTTTTTTTTATTGAAATACAAAAATCTTTTCCTTTTGTGACATACCTAATTTGCTTTTAGATATGTTTTTTTTGTGATATAAGTTATATGTTGATCTCAAAGAAAAATCTCAACACTAATGTTTTTTGATAACCGTAATGTGTCAACATTTAACAATCAGAGTAATAAGATTATTTTATTTTTAATTGCCAATATTTCTTTATATTAAGGGCGTTGATACACTTGGCGTGCGTTTGGTTGCGCGATTTCAAAACTGATTTTGTAGGAATCTGAATTTTAAAATGATTTTGTAGAAAGCTCCCCCCCCCCCCAAATCGCAGCTTTTGGGCATTATTTGCCTGAAATTTATCTGCAGGAAGCTGCTACAGTAAAACTGTTTAGTTGCGCAATTGCAAAAGTAACTTCCTGCAATCGAAAAAACTGCACAATTCTGCAATCAAATGCACCCTTAATCATTCCTCCAGTCCCCACTTCTTCCTAACCTAATATATACCATGTTAGGCTAGCATGTACTAGGTTAGGAGAATGCAAAAATGTATGTAATTCATTTTAGTATACACTTCAGTTTTTCCAAAGTTATGTATTTCATTAGACAAATATATATATATATATATATATATATATATATATATTTTAAGTTAAACACTTTGGGAGTTGTAAAAGAAATTGCAAGAATGACCTTCCCTACATTTTCCTTAAATTAATGAAGAACAAAAATACAAAATCACAAGTTTCTGAAAGGAGATTACGGTAAAAAAAAGAAGATTTCTTTCCTGGTTTTCATAATGATTTGATTTGTTCACTGGCATAATAGAGAGCTAATATGAAATTTTATTTTTGAAATAATAAAATCCAGCTACAGCCTCTTTTCTTCCCATCTACTCCATTCCACTTTTATTGTTCTACTAGGAAGTGAAGATAAGAGAGCTCCTTATATTATTCTTATACCACCACCACCATCACCATCACCGTAATATCATATTATCATGTAAGAGATGGATCTCTGAATGAGGAGATTTTATCCTTCTCAATCTTTTTATTATTATTTCTCATGCTAGATATCATTGTAAGGTTTTGGATCTATATGTTGTGTACTCAATTTGACAACATAATTTTAGTTCTCCATCCTGACATCCATGCAGGTCGAAATATGTGTGTATGTCAATGTTTCATAAGTGATGAATCAATCATTAAGTAATAAGCTAGTAACACTTCTGTAAATAATACAATTGTACAAGAGTAAATACCAAAAATGTATTATTCTCAATGTCCCAAATATCATTCTCGATGTTTCAAATGTCATATATCATATGCTTGAAGTAGTTGTGCTTTTTGTCATTCTCAATTTCAAAATATTATGTCAACATTTTGTTATTAACCCTGAAAGTAGTACGTTATATTCATAAATATAGTCTAGTCAACTGAGAAATAGCACACATGATAGTGTAGCGGATGAAAATGATACTCTAATAGACGTGGAGTGCCATTTCCTTTGGGGGACACTTCAAATAATGGCAGTTTATATAAGTTTACGTAAGGGTGCTCAAGCATTGTATTTAAAAAAAAAAAATTTGATGCCAGTATATATAAGCTTACAAAAGGGCGCTCGAGCATTGTGTTTTTTTAAAAATATTTTGATGCAATTTATTGAAAAATTTATGATCTTTCAGGTTACTAAACCTAAACACTGAATTACGTGAAAACTGTTGATTATTTTCAGGTCGAACAAAAGAGTTTTGATGTGAATGCTCGAAAAGGTGGTTTGTTTGCTTTCAATATACTTAACTATATATCAAATTGGATAGACGTCCTACAAAATGCCCTTATGAGTGCTGATGCTTTCTTCTTATTATACTTCTCTCTAATTATTGGTCAACATCAACCATAATTTAAACAAATTTTTGTAATAAACACAATTGCAACTTATGCCAATAAGCTACTCATTTTGTTTAAATGATTTTTCCATTTTCAGTTAATATATATGCGATTTTCAAGCTTCAGGTCAGAAATTCTTTTAATTATAACATTTGTGGATATGGACTGTTGGTTCGATTTAATTGTCGTTAAGATTTAGCCTTTACCAACAAAAGAAATTTATAACTCTCTTATCTTTTTTTGGTAGAAAGTGGGAGTAAGAGGTCGATCCCACAAGGAGGCTATGGAAGCAAACAAGTAATTGTAAAAGATATCAATTCCCAAAAAGATTTTAAAACAAGAATTTTGAAGATTGATCCAAGGAAGCTACTTTAAAAGCTAAAATAAAATTCTAATTTGGATCAAGAAACGATAAAAAAAGCCACCAAGGATTACAAACCACCCCACAAGTATGATTGATTAGATCTTTCTATTGCTCTTATATTTTCCTTTACTTCACATGAGTCAAGAGATTTTACTTGGTCATATGGAGAATATAGATTTAAAGTTCTCTTTTAACATTTCATTAGTTGATACACCATTAACTACTAGATCAAGGACGGTTCTTATAGTGAAGACCCTCTTCCTTGACAGTTAAGATATTCAACCAATGACAACAAAATATATCAAAGAAGGTAGTTCACTTCTACTCGATTTGAAAATAGGGTTTATAAAGTATCAATCATGTCTCATCTAAGTAAAACGATGAAAGATCTTAAAATACCCATAATCAAGATAAATCTAAGTTGAAGAAACTATATAATCATTAAGCATAAATTAGAATAATATAAGATGCACAAACAAAAGATCTAATCACTCATACTCATGGGGTGGAATCCTCTCCTTGATGGGAGGATTCTCTAGCTTACCATGGTTGGTGATATTCTAGAATAACAATAAAAAGATTCCATGAAAATCAAATAAAGAAGAACTCTTTATTGATTAAACATAAACAAAATACAATAACATCTATGTCTAATACCAAAGAAATATATACTGAAGAGAAAAACTTAAAACAAAGAAGAAAGAACAAGAAAAATGGAAAACTAAAATTCTGCTCAGCTGAAAATCTTCTATGTGCTGTCCTCCCTCTGCAGGCCCCTTTTATAGAGAGCTGTATTGGCTGGGGCTTTTAAGGCTGGACAGTTGCCTAGGATTTGAAAAATCCTTGCTGTTTTGGTAGGAATTTGTAGCTGACTTGGTGGGGATTTGGAGGATTTGCTAATGCTGATTTTTAGTGATTTTGATAGAGATTTAATACTGATTTGACAAATCAGATTTGCTGATTTGTGGCTGTCTGCTGGAGATGATTTGTGAGGGAGATTCTCTCTTCTTTTGGCCATTGTGATGATCCATTCTTTCCATAATTGTTGTAGACTTTTAGGAATTTGTTCCATCATTGAATATCCACATGTTCTTTTCCTCTAATAGCATGTAGAAATTTATCTTCATATCCTATGAAATTTGGATTAATATTAGAATTTCCATGACAAATATAATTATGCACATGAAATGTATAAATGTAGTTTATTTGTGCATATTATGCTTTGAAAATAAAATTCCCTAATTTGTATGTAGAAAATGATATATTGCATAGGGAAATGTCCAAGACAACTCTAAAAGGTATATCAAAATATGTATTTTTGAACATCTAACATGGACCATATGGTACATATTAGGAATTTTCAGATTATTAGGTTTGCATGCAAATTCAATCTCTATACAGGCCTACATTCATTGTATTGATATTTCAGCATTGGAAAAAAAGGTTTCTTCACTTATGCCATACCCATCTGAATTAGAGGGTAAAAAAGAAATGAATTCAAGAAAGCAAATTATTTACAAGCATGAGAACTAAAGTGTAGTGTCACGCACTGACTGTTGACAAGATGCAGATAGGTTTCTTTTCAGAGGAAGGTGGCTGGTTTCTCCATGATTTTCATCGCTATAAAGAAGATAGTACAGCTTGAGGGGTAAGTGTACCATGGCATCAATGCCAACAAGGGGGCAAAAAGGAACCCATCGATAGACCAAGGGCCTTTAAAATCGACTTCCATCTTCAAGGCACCTTCACATCCTTTAGATTTTTTTTTTATCTTTTTAGTATATCAGTTGTACTTTGTTTTCTGTGGTGTCCTGTTTGTTCGTTCCAGAATGGCCAAGTGATTGCAATTCTACCTATTCTGTCCAAGATGTTTAATTCAATAATGCTTGATTTCATGGGTATTAGACAATTTCCAATTAGTTTTGTCCAGCAACTGCATTGGTTACAAATTTGATGAGTGTTGTAGATTAGGAGTATTTTCACATTTTGGGGATTGCTTGGAGCAGTGGTATAGTGTTTGGGCTAGTAGGACTTTGTCCTGGGTTCTAGACTTTGAGTCATAAGAGAAGCCACCATGTACAAAAATTGCCAAAGGTTAAAACCATATCCAGCCTCTCCCTTCCCAGTCCTTGCTATATGTGGGACCACTCCTTTTAGTATTCTGACATTCTAAAACTTAAAAGTGGATTGCAATGATGGATTCTGGTTCACTTTTTTTGGGGCATAAGCTGCCTCTCTATAGAGGTATAATTGTTTTTAGTTAGATAATAGAAAAGAATAATAGCATTTTCTTCTTCTGTTCCTTATGTGCTGTTATAGGAACTCAAAGGAAGAATAGATCGAGTGAAGGAAAAGACCAATGAAGTTGGGGCTTTCACATCTGAAAGTGAATTCAGTGAAGAAATGTTGGACATCCGTAGGGCATTTGTGACTATTCACGGGGAGATGGTACTACTGAAGAACTATAGCTCCCTCAATTTTGCAGGTGCATCATATATACTCTTCTGCATGAAACTAATTCTGATAGGGCAAACCTGACCCCTAATCAGATTTTTTATTTTATTTTATTTTATTTTCTTGTAGGTCTTGTGAAGATACTAAAAAAATATGACAAGAGAACAGGTGGCTTATTGAGCTTGCCTTTCACCCAACGAGCTCTTCATCAGCCGTTCTTCACAACCGAACCTCTCACAAGTTTAGTTCGTGCATGCGAAGCTAGTCTGGAGCTCCTATTCCCATTAGAAGCTGAGGTCGTCGAATCGAATTCTGAGTATCAGACAGAACCTCCTGTAAACTCAAATATCGCTGACACGGCATCTCATGAGGAGGATATAATGGACATCCACCGGAGTATATTGGCTGCATTGAAAGCCATACAAGGTCTTCGAAAAGCAAGCTCAACTTACAATCCCTTGTCCCTTGCTCGTTTTTTCAATGATGAAGGTGATGAAAGTGTTGGCACCATCACTGTAGAAAATTCAGTCTCCAACTCATCAACAACTCTACAAATAGGTGATCAGAAAGGCGATGAGAATGTCGATGCTGATCAGGAAGGTGTACAACCGAACAAGTAATGAATGGTAAGAATCCTAATAGAATAATAATACTCGTTATGCCACCTCTGATCCAACATCGGATCACTTAAAAGTAATCCAAACTTGAAGAGGCATTGTTTGGATAACTGTCCGGATTGATTTGGTACGTTGTGTACAGTTTGCGGTGGTCTTAATAAGCTTTTTTCTTTCTTTCTGACGTACCAGTCGAGTTGCTTCCCTAGGCAGGGAACTGGAGAACTGCTTCTTGTGCCTTTGCAGAAGGGGGAAGGGGAAAACTCGCCACATGAATGCAATAGTTAGTCTCCATGTCAAAGTCATCAATCTCTTTTTTCTTATATCATACGTTTGTTTTTGTACCAATCAATGATTGAGGTTTGTTTAATGCTCTGAATTGTTAGATTAGAGCTGCGAAATTTCTTTTTTTGTGAGCTTCTTTTTAATCAACGGAACTTCAGAATGCTTGCAAGCTTTTGGGTCATTTCTATTTAAAATTGACACTTTTTAATAGGGCTGCAACTTGGGTCGGGTTGAACCCGAACCCGACGGGTTGAACCCGATTTTTACATGGGTTGGGTTGATCAAATCGGGTTCGGGTTCGGGTTCGGGTTGACCAAATCGGGTTGGGTCACAAATCGGGTTGGGTTCGGGTTGGCCTCCGACCCAACCCGACCCAACCCGAACCCGAAAATTAATATTTAAAAAAAATCATGGCCGTTTATTTTGTAACTTCTAATATGGGTAGTCCAAATTTTAGGTAAACCTAGCTAATTTTATGGGTTGGGTGAGGTTGATTTATTTAATTTACACATTATGTTAGAAAATCGGGTTGGGTCGGGTTGGTTCAATTCGGGTTGAAAATCGGGTTGGGGTCGGGTTGGTCCAATTCGGGTTAAGTCGGGTTGGGTCGGGTTGGTTTATTTAATTTCGGGTTGGGTTCGGGTTGGTCCAATTCGGGTTGAAAATCGGGTTGGGTCGGGTTAGGGTTGGGTCGTTTGGAATTCGGGTTGGGTTCGGGTTGGGGTCAACCCGAACCCAACCCGCCCGAGTTGCAGCCCTACTTTTTAACGTTCCAGCAATTTATTACAAATAGATATGACAGCACACATTAAGGCCCAAATTATATTTTAAATAAGGAAAAGAAAATACTGGAAAGAGTATCGTGCCATGGCATCTTGCACTTGCAGCCCTAGAAGGTTGAGCTGGGGTGGGCTGGCCAAATGAGGCAACAAGGAAAATGATGATACGTGCATACAACAGTAATTGCAGTTCATACCGGCTTTTTTTAAAAAAAAAATCATATTCTTTTATTGAAGTATATGTAGTTATACGAAATGAATTATATATTGAAATACATTAATTTTTATTTTTTGAAAAATGGTAAAATTTTTATGTATATACTATGATAAAATCTCATACACTGTGATAGTATAGCATATGGAGCTATATAATGGGCCGTAAAATGGACTGAGCTATATAATGTATCAGTGTTCCATTAGTTGATGGGCTTGTGAGTTGTGATTTGCCAAAGGAAAAATGTTCAACCCTAACCAGCAACACTTTTTTTTTAATATATATTTTATCAATAAAACATATATTTTTATAAAAAAATAAAATATATATTTCATTGTATTAGAATGCATTTTTATGTTTTTTCATAATAAAATATATATTGAGATAGTATGTGTCGGGTGATTCTTATAATTAACACCATCGCCAATGTAAAGAAGAGCACATGCCACAAGTATATATTATAAAGGGGAGTTTATAACCATAAAAATCATATCATACTTTATAACTTTTTAACACCAACAAATGAAAATCTTCAAATTCCAGAAAATAATTAAATTGAATGAAGGATAAAATCTGATTCAATCACTCAAACAACTATCAAGATTCATAAATAAATCAACCATAGAAGCCCTAAATAAGAACCCTAAATCCTCACCATCATCACCAGAAACAACAATCCCCTTGTCCTCCATCACCGATTCTTTCTCCCCTTCAAAATATCTAATTCGATAATTCACAATTTTTATACAAGAAAAAATCATTAAATCAAAATTTAAAAAATAAAAAAATCTTTAAAATTTGCTTATATAATCATTCTTTTTCTAAAATACAGAAAACATTCCAAATCAAAATAAATAATAAAATAAAAAAATAAAAACAACATATTTTTCAGGGATTGATCACTAAATAGAATAATTTTCAATGATTTAAAAGTAAAAAATTTCAAATGATAGTTTAAGAATTTCAATCATCCATTAGCCCTAAACCAATGGACAATAGATATCCCATTTTGACCGATTTAAGGTTCAATTTATTTATCACTAGCGATGTCTGGATCAAGCAATCACATGCCTTAAATATAACAATTTTATCAATATTTTAACTCTCTATTTCTACATCCAAATATATCATGTCTTTTCATACATCAATATCTCTTTCATTCTCTATTCCACCCCAACCCTGGTTTAATCTCTTACCATCACCTCTCAATCTCTCATGCACACTCACAAGTCACCAACCAGGCAAATTACCCACCCAACCTTACAACTTACTCACACCTTAGCTACGTCAAAAATCATATATATACATGCTATATATGTTACATTCACTTTTGTAGTACCCTATGAACCCATTTGGATGGGGGAATAAAGGGTAGAATAAAGAGGATAAAGGGGAATAAATTAAAAAAGTTGTTTGAGTGGGTGGTATAAAGGGGTATATATTAAAAAAACTGTTTGGGTGAGTGGTATAAAGGTGTTTTTTATAGTCATAAACTCTCACACATTCAAAGCCAAAGCTTTCAAACATAAAAAAACCATAATTTTTAATTCCGTCATCATGAGATTAATATTTATTAACTATTTTAAATCAAAAAGGGTAGTTTTGGATTTTTACAATAAAATTTTTACCTTTTACCTATGATGATTGTAGCGTTTTGTTTGTTTTTTTTTTTTTTTTTGTATAGAGACAGTGGTCAGCATGGACTCAGACAGACTGTGGATTAAAATTCAGCCGACTTGAAATAATTTGTCCACCTTCGTGTTCACGAGGACAAAGGCCAACGCTGATCGTATCATTTTTGTAATAACGAAATAAGATTGATTAACAGACAAACTGACGTGGGCACCAAACCAGTCAATTCCGTTTGCGGTTAGAGAAGGTTACCGGTGGTGGCGACATAAAATTGAACCGGTCCCGCATATGAAGGAGATTACCAGGTGGATATGGAAGAGGCATCCCTCTTAAAGTCAAAATCTTCTTATGGATAGCGTTCTTACAGGGCAGACTTCTTTCGAAAGCCTACATAGCAAGGTGGCGACCAGACGAGTCCACGACATGCGAGCTCTGCTTAGCGGTTGAAGAGACAGTAGAGCATCTAATGTGCCAGGCGGTGGTGTTAGAATAAAGGAAAAGAGAATTCTTGTTATTGTATTAGAGGAGCCAAATGCTCTATTTATAAATACACAAAGAAAACCCTAAAATATCAGAATAGGAAACTAGGAAAACTAGGAAACTAATAATATCACAATAATGATAATAAAGAAATAATATTCTCCTAATAAAGACATAATATTTCCCTAATAATTATTCTTTAACACCCCCTCCCAAACTCTGAAGGGTAGAACCCTTAGAGTTTGCACAAAAATGAGAAGATAGCAGAGGCTGACGACAACGACGGGCGGCATGACAGGGCCCGGCATAACGTGACAGAGGCACTACACGGCGCGGCAAGAGCGGTGGACTGCAACGGGGCTGCGCGGAGGCAGCCGCACGGGGGCTGCGCGGAGGCAGCGGATCGACTATGACTGGGCTGCGCGGGGCAGCGGCAGAGGCACGGGGGCTACGCGGAGGCAGCGGCACGGGGGCTGCGCGGGGCAGCGACAGAGACACAGGGGCTGCTCGGAGGCAGCGACACGGGGACTGCGTGTGGCAGCGGCAGACGGCGCGGGAGCTGCGCGGGGCAGCGGCAGGTGGCCCGAAGCATCGACGATGGACGAGCAATAGCAAGGGCGGCGGACGGCAGTGTCGGACGCACGAAAACAAATAGAGTTCGCGTAAAAAAACAAACAAAGTAATGAATAAAAAAAATGGGTATCAAAAGTCCTCCCCCGCTCCGATTAAACACTCCTCAATCGGAGCGGGGAAGAAGAAAAAAAAAAAGCTTTTGTAGATCTAGGATTTTAGGGTGGCTCTGAGCGGGGAAGAAGAAAACAAACACTCCTCAATCGCAGCCCCCGTGTCGCTGCGCGGAGGCAGTGACACGGGGGCTGCGTGTGGCAGCGGCAGATGGCGCGGGAGCTGCGCGGGGCAGCGGCAGGTGGCACGAAGCACCGACGATGGACGAGCAATAGCAAGCGCGGCGGACGGCAGTGTCGGACGCACGAAAACAAATAGAGTTCGCGTAAAAAAACAAACAAAGTAATGAATAAAAAAAATGGGTATCAAAAGTCCTCCCCCGCTCCGATTAAACACTCCTCAATCGGAGCGGGGAAGAAGAAAAAAAAAAAGCTTTTGTAGATCTAGGATTTTAGGGTGGCTCTGATACCATGTTAGAATAAAGGAAAAGAGAATTCTTGTTATTGTATTAGAGGAGCCAAATGCTCTATTTATAGATACACAAAGAAAACCCTAAAATATCAGAATAGGAAACTAGGAAAACTAGGAAACTAATAATATCACAATAATGATAATAAAGAAATAATATTCTCCTAATAAAGACATAATATTTCCCTAATAATTATTCTTTAACAGGTGGCTCCCCTTTGGAGCAGGCTAAGCTCTGCGGTGGGCATCATCAACATAAACTTCCAAAACAGAGAGGAGCTATGGACACAGATGAAGCACTGCACCAAAACCGGGCTATCTTCCACTCAGTCCAAAGTGCTCAAGCTGCTGATCCAGGCGTCTCTCTGGGCCCTTTGGCTTAACAGAAATAAGAAGATATTTGCGAGCCAATGTTTCTACATCGACAACGTATGGGAGGACGCAATTCAGCTCATCACATCGTGGGGTCATACGCTGGCTGGGGCACGAGCGGTGTGGATGTCGGGAGGGGTGTTGAACATAGACCCAGGCTAGAGGAACAAGGGGGCTGCCAGTTCGGGAGGTTTAAACCCCCACACATGTACTTTTTTTCTCCTTTATGTCCTGTATTCCCCTGTGTCGATCGTGGGGTGGTTGGGGTGCATACCACTGGTGCGCAACCCACCATTTCATTCTTTTCTCAATCCCTCTACTTGCTTTGAGGCAAGATTCAAACTTGTAACATCTTTCATAAGTTATAAAGTCTAAGTTTCGTAAAAAAAATCCCTATCTCATATCATCAGATAAATTAAAGAGGCAAAATGCACGTGCCACTGAATGCTGCTCACGGTGCTACACACGCACACCATGACCATGATTTGTTTACCCTACATACGTACATCCAGTTATGCCAGTTACATAAAAGTAGAAATTTTTCTTTAATAGATACAATATATAATCGCCCAAGATTCTTGGTGAGGTGTGTGATGCAGCACGATCATGGACCATTCAATCAATGTTAAGGACCACCATATGTAGGATTATGGATGATTTATGAGTTTTATTTGTTAAATTTATCATATCTTTTCTGGATAATTAGGATTAGTTAATATTCAGATATGATTTTTTTATTTTTAGTCAGGATTTGAATTTGAATTTTGAATTTTGAATTTTATTTCAAATTTGAATATTAGTTATGATTAAATAAATTAAGATGCGTTTTATTATTTTGCAGATTTAGTTAATCATCATAGTTTATAGATTTAGATAATCAGTTGAGATCCTAATCTGTTAAGGATTCTCTGGTACTTGTAAACCAATTGATTATACAGATATTAGATTTTTGAAAATTTGAGATTATTCTCTTTATTAAAATTCTCATATTATCTTTGTTGTTCTTGGTAGAATAGCAGATTCATAGAAGTCCATCATTATGGTATTCTTAGGAATCAACAGATTGTTGAATCCCATCGTCATGGCATTCTCAATAGCGTTGTTGGAGCCTGCAGATCTTGCATCTTTGATCGGATCAACAGGATAGCATGATACTTCACGCTTCATCAGTTGGTATCAGAGCAAGGTTCAACCACCACCGCGAGCCGCCGTTGCCATCGAGAGCTGCTGCCTTCGAGCACCGCCGCCGCCGTTGCTGTCATCCTAAGCCGCTGCCACTGTTGAACCCATATCCCATTTATCTTCATTTATCTTTACCCATCCAGTTACATCCCATTCACAAAAAAAAAACCATCAGTCCATTATCCTTCAAATCCTAGCCAACCCAAACCAGAAAAAAAATTTAACCCCTCATATTCCTTTCATTTTAGTCCACCATAAATTAAACAAAATAATATCCATGGCTACCGGAGATCGAAAAAACACAAACATCATCAGCTTCGATCGGTTGAGTGTCCTTGAAGTTATACCATCAAAATTCAGTGGATCACGTCATCAATTGCTCGGGCTTCATCACCCAATTGTTCAACTAAACTCGAGGACGAGTTTTTCTGAAGAGAGAGAGAATGATGCAGCACGATTATAGACCATTTAATAAATGTTAAGGACCACCATAAGGAGGATTATTGATGATTTATACTTATTAGTATTTTAGTTTTATTTGTTAGATTTATCGTATCTTTTCTGGATAATTAGGATTAGTTAATATTCAGATATCATTCAAATATGATTTTTTAATTTTTAGTTAGGATTTGAATTTTGAATTTAAATTCAAATTTGAATATTAGTTAGGATTAAATAAAGATGTGTTTGTTATTTTACAGATTTAGTTAATCATCATAGTTTATAGATTTAGTTAATTAGTTGAGATCCTAATATGTTAAGGATTCTCTAGTATATAAATAGACTTGTAAACCATTGATTATTCAGATATTAAATTTTTTTAAATTTGAGATTATTCTCTTTATTAAAATTCTCCTATTGTCTTTGTTGTTCTTGGTAGAATAGCAGATTCACATAAGTCTATCATTTTGGTATTATTAGGAATCAATAGATTGTTGAAGCTCATCGTCCTGACATTCTTCTGAAGAATCAACAACGTTGTTAGAGCCTGTAGATCTTGCATCTTTGATCGGATCAGCAAAAGAGCGTATTTGTACGCTACATCAGTGTGTCACACAACCGGACTGGCATGCTTCTTTCAAAATACATAAGAGTTATGTTGGGCAGAAAAAAAGCTGAAAAGAGACACGATAATGGGAGGTGAGAAAATCGTAAACTATAGTACCAACGGGCACATGAACGATTTGGAGGACCCGTAATGATGTGATATACCGAGGAGTTGGAGCATATCACGAGAACATGTGGGACTCATTTCAGGCCGTAGTGAGAGATTGAGACCGTTTCATTGTAGCGGAGGGTGGGCGGGTCGCTGAGATCGGGGACCGATTGGGCGCGACGTAGCTTTGAGCCGGTGGAGGTGTTTTACGTGTTAGATGCCTCTTCTAACTGAGATGTTGCCGTTAATATGTATCTTTATTTAGTTGTTCTATTTCCTATTAATCCCTCTCCCCTCTCATCCATTTCAAAGCTTGTAATCCGATGTTAAGTAATTAAAATCGGATAGTAAATATCTATCTTTCATTCAAAAATATATAATAAGGTGGGAGGTGCTTACTGATTTAACTAAAATTCAGTTCGCAACATCAATGTTTATTATAGGTATATATATTGGAAGAAATTAAACGAGTCAATTTGAGAGTTTAAAATTGAATCTTCAAATTTCTAAAACCAGTCATAATTTTTTATCCCTTCTTTTACCTATGAAAACATGCAATTTATTTATTTATTTGGTAAGATATTAAAACATCCATGTTGATGGTTTAATTTTGCATATTTTTCATATTCATTTTTAATCTTCTGTTACCTAGCTAGAGGGACAAGCTGAGATTTTTATTATTCTTCCTTCGATCTTTATAGACATAATTTAGAATAATAGTTGAAACACATTGATCTAAATTCATCTCTTGATTTTTCTGATCAAGTCAATCATGACGGACAATTGACATTGGTGTGCGCAAGAGGAAAAAAAATCATATTCTGTATCGAAGGATATAAATTTAATGATATCCTGTAATTGTAACTAGCTAGTGGGTTGTAACTGACAGGTACATAACATAAAGATGTAAATGAATGCAAATAAGTTTCCCTCTCTTGCTTGGTAGATTTCATCATGAACGCTCAAACCTCAATCATATCGTTAGAGCTCTGAGCTCATCACAGCTCAGGCAAAGATCGACCTAGTTCCAGTGAGTGCTTGAAAAACCCAAACACAATTCAATGACCCAAAAGCCTTGTTTTCTTAATGTTCTGTTTTTTCACAAACACAAGATCGATCCACGTTAGGTTATTTAATTATTTTGATTATCTCATCTTATATTGTTCTCTTGTGCTGTTGGATGGAAAGAACCAAGCCTCTAAATGTGCAAAACTGCACATACAGATTATACACATATTATATACCTGCAATGCAGCAATGGCGTACTTATAATTAATTAATTAATCATAGTTTATCTTGATTATATATATGGTTATTTGAATTATATATATCTTTCCAAGTTAATTAAGTATCTGAATTGTAGTAAGTGCAAGTGCCGTGCACAATATTTCCCACTATGGATTGGAGAACAAAGTATAATTAGGAATTGTAGTAACTTCTTTATTAAAAACAGAACATGCACCAAGAAATGGCAAACAAAAGGGGAAATCTAGCGCACAAAGGAGAGGGTCTACTGATATTTTGTCGGAATGTCTCTCTCAGTTATCCCCATTCGGACTCGGAACAAACGGAATATTATACAACTTTGTGAATGAGAGCCAGTTGGACTACGGGATTCCCATCCAATGCAGTATGGAATGCATGGGAGGAGGATCGATGTGAGAGAGAGAGAGAGAGAGACGGAAGAATAGGATGTTAGGAGAGGGTCTACTGATATTTCATTTTGTCGGAATGACACGAGGATGAAAGGCTGGCCACCATTTTTCTTAAATAAAAAAAATTAAAATTTATTATGTACTCAAACCACCACTAAAATCCATAACATCAAGAATGCCATGGCTGAAAGGTAGAGCAATAATGATGAAGTATATTCTGATACAGTAACTAGAAAGAAAAGGACCACCACAGTTATAATTACAAAGGAATAATTATGAATGAATACAGTATATAACATCGTGGATGTTGGATGACGAGGTTTAGATTCGGAGGTGGTGAACCCAATCCCACATAAAGGAGACATATTTGCGTGTCACTCGGGATTGGTCGGTCGTGTATATATATATATATATATATTGTTGGAATGTATAGATCTATTATCAGACAAAAGACTGAAAAATATGAAGACAAGGATTAGAAGAGCCTGGTATGGAGTCACGTGTTAACGCTGTCTTCAGAACAGAATACGCCCCCTCAATCGCACAGGGTTCTCGATGATCTGTTCCCAAGATAAAACCACCCAGCCCTGCTGTTCTCTTCTAGGTGCAAGCAAGAAGAGAAATCGAACCGGTCGCAGACTTGATCGCCCAACAGAAAAATTAGAACTCTGTTTTTGTGGAGGATTTCTGGTGAACACTTTATTTTTTCGCATACTATGAATCTCTGCAAAGGTAGCCTTTTTATAGGCACAGAGAGTCGACTGTTGGAGGTGTAACGTTAGCATTAATTACACGCGTTAATTATGGTAAGCGTTTACGGTTACCATATTAATTTCCAACGTTTAAAATTTAAATTTAATCGTTGTCAGCCGTTGCGAAAAACATAAAACGTTCCGAAGAATTTTTCCGTTTAACCCATACCCATACCCATACCCATACCTGTGCTCGAACCTGAACCCGAACCCGAACCCGAGTCCAAAGTCCGAAGTCCGAAGTCGGAGGTCCGAGGTCCGAAGTCCGAAGTCCGAGGTCCGAGTCCGAGATACGAAATATGAAATACGAAATACGCAAATGCAAATGCAAATGCAATTTACAAACCCCAGCCACTGCTTGGGTCCCGACCCAAGATCTACACGAGGCATATTTAAAGACTGCTTCATCGCATTCTTTAACCGATGTGGGACAAAACATTTTTGAGTGAATTAAACATCCCATAAATTCTTTAATCTATATTTGGAAACTAATTAATACATTTATAAGGAAATGTATTAATTTTTTCCAACAATCCCCCACAAAATTAAATAATTTTATTATATAAAAAAAAAACAATTGGGCGATACAATACTGTGCATTCGGTGAGGTAGCTTAGGGCTTTGAACCTCACTTAGTGTTAACTAGCTTTCATTTGAAGGGACGTAGTGAATTAGGTCTTGAACTAGACCCTTTTGATCAAAATTCAGTAAGTCACACAACACAGTATAAGCACTAGGCCAGGTTCTTTATCAGTGTGCGCATTACGGCCATTACGCTTATCTTGTTTCATGAGTGCTTTAGAGATCAGCCCCTCTTCTCATGGATCGCGGTCCCACGATCACACTCACATAGTAGAATTCTCAAAGGGTGCACTGTGCGGTGCTACACCCTGCCTTATAGGCATTGAATTCATTCAGAGCGTTTGTTCTTCCTATACCGACACAGTTACAAGTACTGGCACCATAGGGATGTTCTTTTAAAAATAAAATAATGAATCTCATTTATTTATTTTTATTTCAATACTTAACATAGATACACATCAGTTTTTTTTCCCTTTGAACTTATCCTTATGGGATCTCCATTTGGATAAGTAGGGTGTCTACTGTGGTACTACATTATGGGCTTTAGACCCATCCCCCTCGATGCAGAAAAGACTAGCCTCCTCGCTAGACCTTTAGTGAGTGGATCTGCAATATTGCTCACTGATTTGACGAAATCAAGTGAAATTACACCATGTTGTATGAGATCCCTCACATTTTGATATCTGAGCCTCATGAATCTCTTTCCAGGCTTGTCCTTTGTTTGTTTAGCCTTATCGATTGCAGCTTTATTGTCACAGTGAATTGAAATAGCTGGTAGAGGCTTCTTTATTATTGGCAAGTCCAGCAAAAGAGTTCTCAACCATTCTGCATGTTCTCCAGCGATATCGAGTGCAATAAACTCAGCCTCCATGGTAGACTTTGCCCGAATAGTCTGCTTTGCTGATTTCCAAGAAACAGCTGCACCACCTAAAACAAACACATAACCACTGGTAGATTTTGTTTGATCAGAATCAGAAATCCAGTTAGCATCAGTAAATCCTTCTAGAACAGAAGGATATCCTGTATAGTGCAATGCATAATTAATTGTACCCTTAAGGTATCTAAATACTCTACGCAATGCAAACCAATGATCAGCATTAGGATTACTGGTATATCTGCTCAATCTCCCTATAGCATATGATATGTCAGGTCTAGAGCAGTTAGCTAAGTACATTAGACTACCAATTATTTGAGCATACTTAGCTTGTTGTATAGGTGCATCATCATTCACTTTTAAATGAAAATTTGCATCATATGGAGTAGAAACAGTAGTGCAATCAAAATATTCAAATTTTTTCAACACTTTTTCAACATAATGAGACTGAGATAAAGCAATACCATTATCAAATTTTATCAATTTAATACCCAAAATAACATTAGCCTCACCAAGGTCTTTCATATCAAATTGACTGGATAAAAAACTTTTAGTCTCATTTATAATGTTAATATTTGTGCCAAAAATCAAAATGTCATCCACATACAAACATAGAATAATACATGCACCATTTTGAATTTTACAGTAAATGCAATTATCAGATTCATTGCTTACAAAACCAGCAGATAAAATAATTTTATTGAATTTTTCATTCCATTGTTTAGGAGCCTGTTTTAAACCATACAAAGATTTAACCAATTTACATACTTTGTATTCTTGTCCAGGTACTACAAACCCTTCAGGCTGATCCATATAAATCTCCTCATCAAGATCACCATTCAAAAATGCGGTCTTGACATCCATTTGATGGATCTCGAGTTTATGGATAGCAGCCAAGGCAATTAGTACCCTAATAGAAGCAATTTTTGTTACAGGCGAAAAAGTGTCAAAATAATCTATACCTTCTTTTTGCTTAAAACCTTTAGCAACTAATCTTGCTTTAAATTTATCAATAGAACCATCAGTTTTAAGTTTCTTTTTGAAAACCCATTTACAACCAATAGTTTTGCAACCAGAAGGTAAATCAGTCAAAACCCAAGTGTGATTATGCATGATACTTTCAAATTCATTTTGAATTGCTTCCTTCCAAAAACCAACATCCACAGAATTCATTGCCTCTTGATATGTCTTAGGATCATCTTCAATAAGATAAGTATAAAAATCAGGACCAAAACTTTTTTCAAATCTTGTTCTTTTACTTCTTCGAATATCACCCGAAACTTCAGGTTCATTTGTATTTGGATACTCAGTTTCATCTAAAGATGGAACTTCACTAGTATCTAAATTACTGGATGAACCTTCACCAACAGATCTAGAAACTTTATCTTTCATTGGAAAAATAGTTTCATAATAAACAGCATCTTCAGGTCTAGTTTCGAAAATAGTATTAACACGAAAATCAGAAATTTCAGATTTAATAATAAAAAATCTGTTAGCATGACTGTTATCAACATATTCAAGAAATATGCAATCTACAGTTTTAAGGCCCAATTTCCTTTTCTTCATCTTAGGAATTTTAACTTTGGCTAAACACCCCCACACTTTTAAGTATTTCAAAACGGTTGTCCTTTTAAACCAAAGTTCAAAAGGAGTTTTATCAACATGCTTAAAAGGAATTTTGTTTAAAACAGAATTTGCAGTAAAAAGTACTCCCCCCCACATTCTATTACTAACACCAGATTCAGAAAGCATAGAATTAACCATGTCAATCAAAGTTCTGTTTTTCCTCTCAGCCACCCCATTTGATTGAGGTGAGTAAGGGGCAGAAACTTCATGCACAATGCCATTTTCTTCACAAAATTTATTAAGATCATTGGAAGTGTATTCACCACCTCTATCCGATCTTAACCTTTTAATTTTCTACTAAGTTCTTATATGTCTTAAATTTATCAAATTGCTCATCTTTTGATTTAAGCAAATAGACATAACAGAATTTAGAATAATCATCAATAAAAGTAACAAAATATCTCATATGATCCTTAGTAAGAATACCATTCAAATCACAAACATCAGAATGAACTAATTCAAGCATGCAAGAGTTTCTTTCAACAGACTTATATGGTTTCTTAGGCAATTTAGCTTGAACACATATTTCACATCTCTTGGAATTATCAATATGTGATTTAGGTATTAACTGCATATCCATCATTTTTCTCATGGAATTTAGATTAACATGACCTAATCTAGCATGCCACATATTACAAGATTCAGCCATAAGTGCGATAGAAGAATTATCATTTCTACCAAAAACACAAGAGTCTAAAACATTCAATTTAAATAAACCATCACAGAGATATCCTTTGCCAATAAAAGTACCAAACTTCGTTATTACAACCTTATTAGATTCAAACACTAACTTGTAACCCTCTTGGATTAACAAGGACCCACTAACTAGGTTTCTTCTTATTTTGGGTACATATTGCACGTTCTGAAGCGCTAGGACCTTTCCAGAAGTAAACTTCAGGTCAACTCGTCCGAAGCCTTCAACCATTGCAGCCCCAGAATCTCCCATCATCACGCTTCTTCCATCGCATTTCTGATATGAGTCAAAAAGGGAGCGACAGAAGGATACGTGTGTATTAGCTCCGGTATCAATCCACCAATCAGTGGAAAGATTAACAGAATTAATTTCAGGAGTTAAAGAAACAAACCTAGCAGTGTTTCCAGAGGTGTTCTCTTCTAAGGTCAACATGTTGACTTGGGAGGTAATGGCGGCTTGAGGGTTTTCTTTGGCCTTGGGATCCTTCCGTTTGCGACAATCTTTAGCAAAGTGCCCAGATTTGCCACAAACGTAGCAGTGAAAGGTCTTTTTCTGGTTTTGATTGATGTTGCTCTTGGAGTTTGTGGGTTTGGAGAAGGCTTTCTTGGGTTTGAAATTTTTCCCTTTAGGTTTGAACTGCTTCTTGGTTTCTACAAGACTAACCTCAGCTTGTTTGTTTTTCTTGTCTTTGGTTCTATGGATATCTTCTGTTTTAAGGGATTTCAGAAGATTGGTCATAGACATGGAACCCTGACGGTGCCTAAGAGTTTTGGCAAAATCATTCCAGGAAGGAGGAAGTTTTTCAATAAGGGCCGCAGCTTGGATATTTTCTTCTAGAGTAAAACCTTTGGTCTTAGCATTTTGAACAAGGTTGGTATACTCTAGGATCTGAGCGGTTACAGTTTTTGTTTCGACCATCTTGAATTCAAGCCAGTCAACAAAAGTGTATCGCTCCAATCCAGCATCCTCTAGACCATATTTTTCCTCTAAGGCAGTCCATAACTCTAAGGAGGTTTTTGTTAAACAGTAGGCATCATACAATTCAGGGGATAAAGTGGACAAGATACGACCATGACAGAGGTAATCAATTTCGATAAAACTAAGCTGAGGTGTACTGGTAGAAGGAGCAGTCTCAGTGGTGGTTGTGACTTTAACCGGGTCAGGGGTGGTGTCTGTGGACTGAGTTTCTGTGGAATTTTTCTCAGTCTCGGTAGGGGTAGGCTTGAGGATGGCAGAAACAAGGCCAAGTGTGGTAAGCCAGTACCGAACTTGTTGCTGCCATCTTCGGAAATGGGAACCATTGAACTTCTCATCAGGTTTGGCAGAGGTTTTATCATCGTTAAAAGCCATAGCAGACTGATAATAGAAAATATTCTGTTCTGAAATTGTTGGAATAAATAGATCTATTATCAGACAAAAACTGGAAAAATATGAAGACAAGGATTAGAAGAGCCTGGTATGGAGTCACGTGGTGACGCTGTCTTCATAACAGAATATGCCCCCTCAATCGCACAGGGTTCTCGACAATCTGTTCCCAAGATAAAACCACCCAACCCTGCTGTTCTCTTCTAGGTGCAAGCAAGAAGAGAAGTCGAACCGGTCGCAGACTTGATCGCCCAAAAGAAAATGTTTTTTTGTGGAGGATTTCTGGTGAACACTTTGTTTTTCGCATACTATGAATCTCTGCAAAGGTAGCCTTTTTATAGGCACAGAGAGTCGACTGTTGGAGGTGTAACGTTAGCATTAATTACACGCGTTAATTATGGTAAGCGTTTACGGTTACCATATTAATTTTCAACGTTTAAATTTTAAATTTAAACGTTGTCAGCCGTTGCGAAAAACATGAAACATTCCGAAGAATTTTTCCGTTTAACCCATACCCGTACCCGAACCCCGAACCCCGAGGTCCGAGATACGAAATACGAAATACACAAATGCAAATGCAATTTAAAGCCCCAGCCCCTGTTTGGGTCCTGACCCAAGATCTACACGAGGCATATTCATCGCATTCTTTAACCGATGTGGGACAAAACATTTTTGAGTGAATTAAACATCCCATAAATTCTTTAATCTATATTTGGAAACTAATTAATACATTTATAAGGAAATGTATTAATTTTTTCCAACATATATATATATTGATCGATGAATGGATCAGCTTGATCGTCTCTCTTCCTTCCCTTTCCATTCACAGCAATGCAAATGCATGTCTCTTTCACTTTAAAGTTTTATTCCTAACCTTCGTTTTTGTCATTCCAAGAGAGGGAAAAAAAGCTTTCCACATTCCAATTGCCATTGATCAAACTTTTCTTTGTACGTTTTTGGGGTTCTAACAGTGCCACCTCCATCGAATGAACCCCCGAATAATCTTTTTTTCCTTCTCTTTTTTTTTTAGGATATGCGATACTCAACAACGTAATTAATTAATATCCCTAAAAGAGGTGGAAAAAACGATAATAGAACAGAGAAAAATCTTGGTCTTTGAAGTCCCTTAACATCAATACTCATGCGTACTTCAAAATGACCATTCCTTGTGTATAATATGGGTTGATGACATGTACAAGGACAAATGTTGTTTGCCTTCGTTCATTTATCATCAAAACATTGGTTTTTTACTAAATGATGTCATTAATTCTTGTAGTGCAGCACCTAGGGCGGATCCAGGACAATATTTTTGGATGGACTATATTGAATATTAATATAAAAAAAATTTATTCTTATATTTGATGTAATTATTTTATATATAAAATAATGTGATATTTAAAAGACATTCAATCTTTTTTGCAATCCCGTGATAATGTAGTATATATTGTCTATCATAGTATAGGGTATCATAGTTTATAAAATAAAAAAATATTTATTCATAATGAAAAAAAAAACTATACTAGTGTATCTTAGTTTATATATCACTTAATATAATAGCATGCACTTCGATAGAAGAGTGCATAATTTAAAAAAAAAAAGAAAAACGGTATGAATTGCAATGGGGTTGCATAAGGGGCTAAACATATAATTTTTTTTTAGCCTCAATTTCAGTCCTATATGCATTGATAGAAAATCAACATATCATATGTTCACAATAACAAGGTATATGTTTTGATATAAATTTTACACATTTTCTATAAATGTATTAATGCAATTTATTAGAGTATATATTTCATTTTTTATAAAAGCATGTATCTCATTAAATGAAACATATATCATTTTTAAAAAAATTAAAATACATGTAAACTGGAATTACGATTGAAAATTTTTTTTGTACGTAACATTATCTCAATATATATAACAAATAACAAAAAAGAAAACAAAACAAAATTTGGGCCGGGTTGTAGCCCAGCAACCAACCTTTAGGTCCACCCCCGCACCTGTAGATCAACTTTTGGATGACCCTCTAATTCTAGCCTTCTAGGTGCTACTTGTAAAATGTGAAGTACCTTTACGTGACCTCACAAAAAAATAGTCATTTATACAGTTCATAATATAATATACTGGTATATGACTTTTTTTTTTATCAAAAACAAATTAAATATGTATACAATTCATTCAAGCTTTACACCAACTATACATGCATTAGTATATTTAGTAAAAAAATCAGTGGTTTATCTAAACCCTTTAGTAGGATTTAAAGAGCGTATACTGTCTAGCTAACAAGCATTTTTACTATAATATTTTGACTTTTGTTGATTAATAAAAGTTGTAGTTTTGTTTTATCTTTTTCTTTCAATTTATTTTTTTCATTTTCTTTCACTTTTCTGTATTTTAACGTCTATTCAAATTTTTATCAAGTATCAAAGCTCGTAAGTCCATTTTAAACAAGATTTAAAAAAGATTCATATATGAAATGACAAACGTCAAGTTGCAAGTCTGCGGACGAATCTTGCGGACGAATCTTGAGGTTGAAGATCCTCCAATGATAGATTATTTATTGATGATAAGATCATTTGTTAGTCAATTCCATTTATTGATATTTACACTATCCACACTGTCCTGTTTGGTTTCATTTTTACTTGAAAAAGTCACTTTCAGTATACATTTTATTTTTACAACCCCACACACATTTTATTTTTTTTAAATATATATTAGCTAATAAAACACCTCTCTTTTATAAATAATAATATACATATATACTCATAAAATTTGATTGAGAATTTTTTTATATATTTATAATAGAGTATATATTAAAATAGTGTAGTATAAATTGTGTTAGACAATTTCATATATTAAGGTTGTGAAACATATTAGTAGCATGACGACTATGCAGGGTTGTATCATCTTCCAATTTAACGTGCTTAAAAGGTCTAAACAGGTAGACATGCATAAATAATGAATAGATTCAATATAAGTGCTTTCAAGGAAAACAAACTCGCGTTTAAAGAAAGCACAGCTGGAACTTGTGCTTAATGGAAGAAAGAAAAGGAAAAAAAATTAATCACGTTCTACAGATTTACAGTATTGCAGAATCCATTAGACATAACAAACGTAAGCGACAGAACATCCGACCGTGGCAGAACCGAATCAATCGACTTTCTTGGTCTCCAACCTTTCATGTTTTATTTATTTTTAAAAACTTTATAAGACATTCTCGTTCATCTAATTAATCAAACGAATAATCCTTCTTTATTTACATCCAATATTCTCACTTGTAGTACTATTTTTACATATGAATCTATACATATTTACATAAGACTACAATAATTATTATATGTTTTTAATATATGATCAGGTTAGGTCTAACAAACGTTAGATAATTTGATTGTCCAACGCGTTCGTAATTATCTGATTTTATAATTTTGTTGTGATTGAGATATTTTGTAAAATTTTAAAACTAAACTTAAAATGTAATTAAATTATATACCTTCTTTTTTAGGATTCAATTAATTTGTGTATCTTAAAATTATAAGATCGGATGGTACCCCGACCCCTTAAATATAAAGGTAAAGATATTTATTTATATATACTTGGATTAAGGCTCCGTTTGGATCTGCGTAGATTCTATGTTTGAAAGCTAAAAATTCTCAAACGCGGATTCAAATATATTTTAAGTATTTAGTTTTTGAAAAACTAATAAAACAAAGTTTTTCAAAAGCTGAGTCTGAAACACAATATTATAAGAATCTCAGCGCCTCAAACTCACATTCAAATGCAACCTAAGTATTTTCATCACTTCGTGGAGTACACATGATCCGTGGACCGTGGTCTTGATTGTATGTGAGCTGATTACAGAAGGCGGCCTTGCCTTGCTCATTAATTAAAACTTTTTACTGATCCTTAATTAGTTTCTGATTGCATCGTTAAACCGAGGCTAGTAATGGAAATTAACTTCAAAGGAAGAAAAGAACATGCAAAAAGATGAAAATAAAATATCAAAGAAACCTTTGATTTAGCAGGCGTCACGACTACCTTTTTTACGGAGGACTTTGTTTGTTTATTCATTCATTTCAATTCAGTAACAAACAAGGAAGAAAAGAACAACGATAGATAAATGGGGAGAGGAGCACCTTTTGGGGCAAGGAGACTGGTGGCTTGGCTGGATTGAGACCGTCCAAAATCGGAGGTGAGTGTGACGCAATCCCCCCTCCCCCCCCCCCCCCCCCCCCCCCCCATTCTCTTTTGAACTTTTTTTTTATATAATTGAATTGAATTGAATGCATGCCCACAGACATAAAATATATTCTCCACTGTTTCATCAAATATTTTTTCTTTCATTCCGTCCACAACCTTTCTGAGGAAATGGGGACTGAGGTTGGATGAATGGATTCCCTGAAAATCCTCTAATGTCCACTCGCTGGTGGTTGGGCTCAGACCAATCATGCTATTTTGCCAAATGCTTTTTTTATTAAAAATAATAATAATAACCTTCCCGTCCTTTGTTCAGATGCCCTTTCTTTTTCCATTTTTTTTTAGAAAGTGATGTTGTGTTTATTTTATAGATTCTCTTCCACTCCCTTTTTCTGCCGCTGTCTTAAAAGAGAAGATAGAATATGCGGTAAAAAATAAATAATATGGAAGTGAATAATAATAGTATAATACTAATAATATAGTCCGAGACAATGTCAATACAAATACAATACAATAAACCCAAAAAGGGGTGGATGACAAAATAAAGCTGAAAAGTGAAGGGGGATGAGGTAGTATATATATTTTTTCTTTTCTTTTTCTTATTTTAATTAATTTCTGGACTGAGTCTGGGGTGTGAAGGTGGGGATTGAGTGGAGGGGCCCTGGTTGTTCCCTTCCCTCCACAGCTCCCTCTCTCTCTCCTCTCCTCTCTCCCCTCCCCGACACTACAAATACTGCTGCCCCTCTTTCTTATCTCCTCACTACAGCAATACTGAATTCAAGCCCAGCAAGTCACGGTTCCCTGTTCCATCTCTTTCCCGCCCTTGTTTTCAGGTATCATTCATTTGAATCATTTGTCTTCTTGAATTAAATAGCCTAAATAAATTTATTAAATAAGAAGAGTTCAGTTAAGCTGTGAATTGATTATAGATATTGTTGCTTTGTTAATAATTTCATAGCCTTCCATGCTGCAGTGTTCAAGAAGCGCCAGGTCGATCTTTTGTTTGGGTCTCTGTGATCCCCCACAGCAGCAGCTGTATATATGGCGACAGCTGTGTACAAAGGAGTACCACCCTCGGTATCATCGTCATCTTTCATGGAGGTGGCGGCTACAATGGGTGATCGAAGGCAGGGGATCGGATCCATCCTCGGCTTTGGATCCTCCTCCTCCCCCTCATCCCTACGGAGGACCCTGTCTGCCAATATGTCATCCAGGACATGGAGAGCACAGAACCAGCTGCTCCACTCCTCCTCCTCCTCTTCCTTATCCAATCTTTCCATGAAAGAAGAGGAGGAAGAAGGAGGAAGCATGATTGGAGAAGAGGAGGAGAAGGAGATGGGACAGTCAGACATATGGAACTCCATCCTAAAGAAGAAGAAAAAGGAAGTGGATGATCCCCTGCTTCTGGCCCCCTACATCCACCCCCTCGAGAGGAGGTCCTCCTTTGGTTGCTTGATGAGCCAGAAGAGCCTGGAGATCTGCACCGAGAGCCTCGGCTCCGAGACGGGCACTGACTGCTTCACTTCTTCGGACGAGTTCGACTTCGACTTCTTCAACTCCCCTCCCTCATCCGAGGCAGGGGACGACGAAGCAGCAGCAGCAGCCCATGATGAGGAGGATGAGAGCATGACAAAACTGAAGCGTCGGAGGCATCAAAAGAAGCAGCAGCTTATGGGGTCGGTGAATTACCACTGCTCCTCCATGAGTTTAAAGTCGGCACCAAAGTCATACCCACCTCCGCTCCCCTCCATATCGCGCCGCGATGGTCCATGCCTCCACATGAGGCCCCACAGGGTCGATGGCCGCCTTGTCGTTGAGGCCGTCCCCGTCCCTTCCCAGAACTACTTGCATGTCCAACGCGAAAATGGTCGCCTCGTCCTCTCCTTCATCGACATCCCCACCACATTTACCAGGCAACAATCTTCTTCTTCCATCCATTGTGACAGGGAGGTCGAAGCAGAGGTTGTGGGTGAAGAAAACGAGGAGGAAGAGGAGGAAATCATTGAGGAGCACGAAGACCAGCAACCAGATAAAAGCTTAGTGAAGATGACAAAATATGGCTATGCAGATAAAGATGAGGAGGATGGAAGCGGTGTACCAGAAGAAGATGAAGAAGAACAGAAAGAGGAGGCAATGGAGGAGGAGGAGGAGGATGTAGAGATTTTGGTTGGGGTGAGCGTGACAACCTGCAGGCAGCCACCCCAGCTCCAGTGTAGTGAGAAGACTACTGACTTGGTAGTCCAACGCTCTCCAACAACCACAACAACAACAAATCTGGTGATGACCAAGATCCTCACCCGGATGCCCCTGAGCAGCCACCACCCGAACAAATGGATGACGAGGGCGCCCACCACCACCACATCATCCAAGTTGGATAAGAAAATTGCATCGTTGGTGGAACTGGAGCAAGAAAACCCAACTCAGCAACATCATCATCTGCTTGGAAAGGAGGTGAAAGTTGTTGGTCCTCAGAAGGCGTCAGCAGCAGCAACATACATGAACCCGTATGACTACTGGTGGAGGAGGGGTAGCGCACATAGCAGCCAGATAGCGGCAGTGATGGCTGCTGCACATCCCAAGGGGCACCAGCAGCTGGCACAGCTCTCACCTCCGGAGAAGCTCATATTGACCAACAGCAAACTAAACCCAGAGGACCTCATGCGACACATTAGGAGGTGTAATCAGAATCGAAGGCCATTCTTGATCTGGGAGCCCTATTGCATCGCCACCTCCTCATGATATGCTACGCCAGCCCCAACTCCATCCTATTTATATCCTGATCATTTAATCAATTATTAATGAGTATCCCATCCATATATATATATATATATATAATTGTTGTTCGATGTCCTGAAATTTGTACTTCTCTGGTCCGTTCGTAAGTCCCCGTCCTTAGCATGGCATCACAGTTTAACTGACAAGTGTAAGTCATCCACCCCCTCATCAAGAATAATCGGACCAGGCTACAATGAGATGTTAGTTTTAAAGCATTGCAATAATTTTTGGGTGCCTCTATTTGCACCCCTCAAATTGGGGTGCACACCCCTCATAAACGGATAATACACAAAAGATCCGTTTATAATCGGATCTGTGCACAACCATATATTCGAACCCTTGTGACACCCGTAGTGTCGACCATTGGCGTTTGGGTCGACAACGGGGGTGTCGCGGGGTTCAGAAACCTGAATATGTAGCATCTCCATCAACCATGACACTATCAGTGTCGATATTTGACGTTTACGCCGATAATTGTGTCACGGGCTTCAGAAACCTAAACCCGTAGTAGACTAATATGTGTGTCGACAATCTGTGTGTCGACGAGTTAGCTATATGGAGACAGTATCAGTGTCGATACTAGCAGATTAATCTTATTCTTCATTTTTTGAACGATTCAAACATTAAAATAGTCGAACATATATCTAAAGAGCTGAATATTGAAATTTTACAAAGTCACTTTCAAGCATTAACCTAAACATACATTATTGAAACAACTTATAAACCTAGCAACATCAAAATGTCAAATGATATTGTTCAAAAAACAAAGAAAGACAGCCGGCGTGAATGTCGGTGAAGAAAGAGACGACCGACATGAATGAACGACGACACCAAGCAACAAACGAAGAGAGACGGGTGGCGCGAATGTCGGTGAATGACGATAGTGTCTTAAACAAAATTTTAAACATGAATCAAATTCTAAACAACAATCACTCTTCTCATCACAAGCCCCCCAACAAAAACTCAATGTAGACTCAAATTAAAATAATAACCTAATACTTGTCTGGGCGTATCGACGCATCAACCAGTACTTTCAATCATTTTTTTTCTGGGCGTATCGACATAATAATTGTCGACAAAGTGAAATTATCTCGACAGTTTCAGTGTCATCGGGGTTGTCTGAATATTCATTCAAGTTTCTGGGAGATGATCGACAACATAAGTGTCGACGAATGTGATATATCGCGACATTGAAAGTGTCATTACTAGCAGTAGAAGTCCATTCTTCAATTTTCTGGACAACTTCAAACAAAATCAATCATTCTCATATAAATCTAATCCTAAATCTAAATACTAAACATAAATTAAACTCTACACAACAATGAAAACCTAAAAAAAATATGAACCTTTAACACAAAACTCACAATATTATACAAGTTCAAACGAAAATAGAATATGTGGCCCCATCAATGAATACATGGGATCAATCCATGAAAAAGAGATGAGACGGAGAGGGAGAGCACATGATGATACGATGAAAAGAGGTTCTCTAAATATTCATTTAATTTTTTAGACCGTCGACACTTGTAGTGTCAACAGATTTGATATATCTCGACACTTGCAGTGTCATTACTAGCAACTGAAACCATGAAATGTTAAACACACAACTCACAAATCAATCCATACATATCAATCCATACACAACTCACAAATTTATTTATATGAGATCAATCCATAAATCAATCCATACTTATCAATATTCAATGGAAAAACAAGAAAGATCCAAAGAGGTGCAAAAGATATGATGACGAAGGGGGAGAGCACGGACTGTTGAGCTGGATCGTCCACGCGGAGGCTGATGACGGCGAGCAAGAGAGCGGACGGTGAGGGGTGTCCACGGCAAGAGAGGCGAGAGGGGTGGTAGAGGTTTAGGATTTTCAAGAGGGGTTGCATTTGAAATGGTTGGTGTGCAATGAAAATCAAATGCCCACTTATATATGGGGGTGTTTAAAAAATGTTAGTGATTTTTGATGGGTGTGTAAAAATAGGAGTGTGCACCCCAATTTGAGGGGTGCAAATAGAGGCACCCATAATTTTTTAGTAGCACAATCAATGTGGGTGTGTTAATCAACATCATCATTGCTGCCTGTCATTCGTTGTCAACAAATCAGTAGGCATACCTGAGCTTTTTTTCACTTTAGAAGAAGAGCGGATATGCGTCCTCCTCCTCCACTGAATTTAACAGTGGACGCATCAATTATTTCATTGTCATTAAACTCCTAGACATAATTAAATACTTAACTAATTTTTCTATAGAATATACACTTTTTTTTTTGGAAAAATTATTCAAATGCCCCTGGATCGAGCCTCTTATTTTTTCCATGTCCCTTGACCTGGGGGAATTTTTTTTTACCCCTGCTTTTTGGTCCCCTTGTTTTTTTACTCCTCCCACTGCCACATCACTTTTTTCTTCCACAATTGCCCTTTCCTTCTCACTCTTCTCTTTCCCTTCCATCTCTCCCCCAAATCATATGGAAAAACCCCCAAATTGAAAAAACCCCCAAATAAAAAACGCCCCATCAGTATCTCCTTGTTCTCCGGTGGTTATTGGGTTACAAAACCGCCTCTTTTGAAACGGACGCGTCTATCCCCTTTGCAAACCCTCTCACACTATAAAACCCTCTCACCCTCTCATTCTACAAACCCTCTTATTGAAACCCAACACCCACAATCACGAACCTCCATTTCTCCCTCTCCGACCATTGTACCAGTGATCATTTTCTCTCTCCCACCTCTCCAGCCACCTCCAAATCAGCCACCTATAAATTTTTATAATTTTTAAGTGTTGTTATGCTAATGGTTTTTGTGTTTATCAAGTAACTAACATGCTTTCCAGTGCCACTTGAATCAGTTTATCAAGTAAATGGTGGTTTAGAAGTTCTTTAAAAGAGGACATCTATGAAATTTTTCAAGTGAATATAAACTGTGTATAAGAAGTTTCAGTTTTCTTTCAATAGTTGTTCATTTATAGTAATATTTTGTATTTGATTTGTAATATCCTGAAAGTGGTCATTCTATCTATGTAATTGATTATTATAAAACTGTAACTATTTATTCACTCAGTGTATGTGGTCATTAGATTTTTATGTATTAATTTCCTGTATATATCTTACACGGAGAAGGTGGAGATGGCTATTTAAGTAGTTATTCAATGCCACTTGAACCATCTTTAAATAATTTACCAATCACTCTTTACTTTCTTGTTCAATGTTTATACTCTTTTTCTGAGAGCATGTCAATTAGTTTAGAAGTTCTTTGAAAGATGACATTTATAAAACTTTTCAAGTTAATATAAACCGTGTATAAGAAATCTTAATTTCCTTTCTCTAGTTATTCATTTATAGTATTTTTCTGTAATTGGGTTTTAATATAGTGTAAGTGGTCATTCTATTTATGTAATTGGTTATTATAAATCTGTAATTATTTATTCACTTAATGTATGTGGTCATTAGATTTCTGTGTACTAATTTATTGTATCTATCTTACATAGATGATGTGGAGATGATTATTTAAATAATTTTTCAATGCCACTTGAATCATCTTTAAATAATGCATGTCAATCACTATTTACTTTTCTATTCATTGTTTATACTCTTTTTCTAAGTGTATGCTAGTAAATGATGGTTTAGAAGTTCATTTTCAAATAAATATAAATTGTGTATAAGAAGTCCTAGCTTCCTTTATGTAATTGTTCAATTATAGTATTATTTTATAATTGATTTGTAATATCCTGTAAATGGTCATTCTATTCATGTAATTGATTATTATAAATATGTAACTATTTATTCACTCAGTATATGTCACAATTAGATTTTTGTGTACTAATTTCCTGTAATATCTTACACAAAGGAGGTGGAGATGGTTATTTAAATAGTTTTCAAATGCCACTTGATCCATCTTTAAATAATTTGTCAATCACTTTTATGTTCATGTTCAGTGTTTGTATTTTTTCTGAGTGTATGTCAGTAAAGGATGTTTTAGAAGTTTTCTGAGAGAGAAAATTTATGAAACTTTTCAAGTGAATATAAATTATGTATAAGAAGTCCTAGTTTCATTTCTGTAGTTGTTCATTTATAGTATTATTCTGTAATTGGTTTGTAGGTTTCTGTAAGTGGTTATTCTATTTCAGTAATTGATTATTATAAATCTGTAACTATTTATTCACTCAATGTATATTTTACAGATCAGATGGTAAGATCTGACGGTGGTAGATCGGGCCAGTCTGACTATCCAATCGGTGAACGACGATGGTTGGAGAACAATGAGCGGCAGTGGTGGGAGGTTTGTGCGTGGTGATGGTGGGAGAGAAGGTGGGGGATCAGGTCGGTGGGAGAGAAGGTGGGGATCAGGTCGGTGGGAGAGAAGGTGAAAATGATGAGCGAACAAATTCGATGAGAAGACAAGAAAGGAACAACGTTATTGATTTGAGGGAGTTTTCAATTTGGGTGTTTTTTGATTTGGGGTTTTTTTCATGTGTTTCGGGTGATAAATGGGAGGGAAAGAGAGCAGTGGGAGGGAAAGGGTATATGGAGAAGGAAAATGTGAGGTGGCAGTGAGAGGGGTAAAAAAACAAGGGGACCAAAAAGCAGGGGTAAAAAAAAATTCCCACAGGTCAAGGGGCATGAAAAAAATAGGGGGCTCGGTCCAAGGGCATTTGAACAATTTCCGCTTTTTTATGTTGGTGCAGGCGCACGTGCATGCATTCCAGTGACACATTAAAATTAGCATGTTCTAAATATATGGACATCAATTTATCAGAGTTATGTGACAAGCCTAAACTAACTAGTTAGAGAACTTAGAGGTTCATTTAGAGAGTCAGGATACTATAATGGTCAGACTGCATCAGCAAAGGGTTAAGCTATAACTACAACAAATTTGATTATTAGCTACGAATTTTTAGCTGCGAAATTGTATTTAGTAGCTAAAAGAGACTTTTAGCTGCGAAAAATAAATTCGTAGGGAATAGTTTAACATTTTTCTACGGAACCAAATGCTATTGCAAAAGGTATAACTATTCCCTAAGAAATTACAATTCCGTAGCAAAAGATATGACTTTTAGCTACAAAATTGTATTTCGTAGCAATAGATGTGACTTTTAGCTACGCAATTCTATTTCATAGCAAAAACTATGACTTAATCTAGACCATCCATATAACATAAAATCTCAGCCATTCATGGAACCTAACCCTAGGTGACTCTCTTCACACTTCCCTCGCCGTCACAAAACAAACACACACACAAACACACACACACACACAAAATCCTCTCCTGATCTCCTCACTATCGATCTTTAGCCCTCGCCGATCCTCGTCGACCCTCAGCCCTCGCCGATCCTCATCGACCCTCAGCCCTCGCCGATCCTCATCGACCTTCAGCCCTTGCTGATCCTCACCGACCTTCAGACTTCGCCGATCTTCTTCGACCCTCGTCAACCCTCACACCTCGCCGACTTTCACCGATCCTCAGCCATCGTTGACCCTCGCCGACCACCGGCTGACCGTCCATCAAACCATCACCTCCATCCATTTGTTGTTGTGAATATGTGATTTGATTGTTGTTGGGTATCTATTGTTTTGTTAAGTTATTGATTTGAGATTCATAGATCTAGTTTTTGTATAAAAAAAATTGTGATGAATGTATGTTTAATTAATTAGAGTTTGTTGTGGTGTTTATTAAATATTTTTTATGATCTTTTTAGGGTCTAACCCGAGCCCGACTCGGGCCCAGGCTCAACCATGCTTGTATGATCTTTTTATGATCTGCTTATTGGTCTTGACAGGTTGATATCCATGCTTATATAGAGCTAACTATACTTAGATGCTTACCTTTGGCACCTGGTTACTGCTATTGAATTAGTTGTTTAGTTCAACCAGTTATATTCAGGTTATTTGGAATCTTCATACCATGCATCTGCTTTTAGGACAATCTTTCTAATGTCTTGCTCTCAATTAATAAAAATAGGCTAAGCAGGTGTAGATCATGTATACATTCGTTCTTTGTCTTTGAGTGTTTCTCTTGCTTTTGTCTCCTTAGATGTAATTAGAAGGCATCACCTACTCTCTATTTGAGTTGTTGTTTGCTGATTGTACATATAGACAAGCAAATTTTAATTAATTTTTATTTACACCATGTACTACCAATTGAATCATTGGATGAAGTATTTTTGCATAGTAAATCGGAGGCACTTGTGAAAATGTTATGTGTTTCTTCTTATTTTTGGCAGTGTTCTTTCAAGCGATCCTGGAATGGTTTCATGCACCTCTTCTCATTCAGGAAACATGGATCAATCTGCAGTTTTCGAGGTTGTCTAAATAATATATTATAGCTATTTCCTCTGTGAGTGTGTTAATGATCTCATTAACTCTATAGATGTGTTAAATTTTGAATTACGAAATCCCAAATGTCTAATTGCTCCTCATATAGTTTCTAGTCGCCAATCGCCATGGAATGTTATTCTTTTTCTTTATTTTTTTGCACTTTGTAAGCTTCATCATATTCTATGACAGATTCCACCACTCTCTCTATCTATCTCAAAGAAAAAACAAGTACTGTTTGTCATGTGTGCTTTTTCATTTGAGACAAATTTTATTTTATTCTGTGACTCAATTTAGTTTTAATTCAATTATGCTTAGGGCTCCTGATTATGGAGCTGAGAAATTTGTTGTTGGCAAGAATATTTTTCAAGATTGAACATTGCATAACTGTTTTCAATCTACTTTTATAGTTAATTCTCACAATGTATAAATAAATCATAGTATAACAATTATGTCTTCTTCTTTTTTTAGGTAGAATGTTCTTTCAATTAAGCCAGTATGGGTTTGCAGCAGCTGCAATGCAAATGTTTTAGGATTTGATCATCATTGTCCTGCTTTTGAAAATTCTATAGGTATGACCCCCCTCTATGTATTGTGATTGGCGAAAACCATCAGCTACATTTCTGTTGTTTCAGATAAAATTATAGACTCTATAGATCATGAGTTTCTCGTTCGCAGGTCAGAAGAATCACCTTATGTTCATGATTCTTATTATTGGATTTCTAGTTATTGAAGCCACCTACACCATTTGCTCAATTTATTGTGAGTAATAATTCGATAAATATTCTGATCATATATCTCATATTCTTTATCAAGAAATATGAGCAACTATTGATAGGTTGAGTTAGGTTACAAAATTTTTTTTATCTTGTGATATAGTTGTTCTTAAAATGGGGTTGAAATTGATATTGGCTCAGTCAGAGAACTTGAACTTGGAGCAGTTAAACAAATTGATTGAGGGCATTGTGTGTATTCATAGCAATTGATGCCATTTAAGTACATGTAATAATTTGCCTTATTTGAGGTGTTTATGTAATAATGCAGTTTTGAATAAATGATTGCATCGTGATAGTATTGTCATTTACAATAGTCAATGATCATATAAACCATGCACATTTATCTATCAGAAAGTTTTGTTTTAAAAAATCTAGTGAATGTGATTTTTTTTTTTTGAAATATGGTGATGGAGAAGCAGTGATTACATTAAGTTTTTTCGATACTTATATGTTAAGACTATAATGGTTATTGGGTTTATGGAATCACCTTATATAAATCACGACCACAAGTTTGTTTAACAAACAAATGAACTGGAAAAATAATATTTGAAAAAGGGTGGATAAATCTACCATGATATATTAAACTACTTGGAATTTAAATCTCTAGATTTCCTCTTTATTTTTTCTCTTACCATGTAGCATTTTTGGTTATATGTCATTTTTTTACTTTATTTTATAGAATCATGTAGCTAATATGATATTACACTTTTGTAGGGACAATATTTGCTTATGGTGTGAACTGTGAAGTAGTGGGAAGACTCATACGATGCAAGTAAGCTCATTGTTCTTTCACTTTTTTTGAAACCACACATTGTCAATTTTCCTTTCTTGTTGTCAATATTTGTGGTGCAATGGACCAAGTCTTCTGATGTTATAGTTTCTCTCTGATTCGCTCTTTTTTTCTGAACTTGCAATCAAATTCATCAACTGCATGGCTGAGCAATGGTGTTACAACATTGATCAAACTTAAAACCTGAAATTTTGATTACCAATATTTGCTTTTAATATTTCATATATTGTTTCTGCCCATCAATCTTAAGACTGATATAGGGGTTATTCAACTGTAATGATGAGAGGATTTTGCTGTACTACGCCTAGAATTTTAAGGGCTTCCTAGGTGTTCAGATGCAGACTGAACTTATGCATTTGTCCCATTTTCAATTTTAACCTTGCAGATACAGGATACCTGTATTTTTTTTAGTATGAGATAAATCATCTATGTTGCCTCATATGTATTTTGAATGTAGAGGGATATTATCCATCATAAATTCATAATCCATGTTAAGGTATATTGCATTGCTCAATGTTTTTGTGCCATTTATAGAGTTTGTTTTTTTTACTAAAGTGTGGAGTATTAGTTTCTTTCTCTTAGTGTCATATTATGTAAGTGTTCAAACCATTCTTACGATATGTTTGGACATAATTTAATTCTCATTTTATATTTAATTAAAACCCAATGTTCTCTTGTCAACTTTTCCATGGTTTATCTTTGAAAGAATTGTGATTGTTTGTACCATCTATTTATTTACTCATTTTTTCAAGTCTCCCATTTCAGATAATTAAATCACCAAAATCTTAGAGTTAGAGAGGATTATCAGGTTATACTTTCTGTTATTGCTAAAAAAAATTCTTTTTTTAAATTACTTTTATTTCATCTTAAAACTGGTTCTTCATGTCTACATGTTACATTGCTCACAGACTTCTGCATTATAGGCAACTTTTGTTGAGGGAATCAAGGAGGAAGTTGTTTTGTCTCATGTTCCTCAGCAGCCAGGAATTGAATCAAGATCATCCAACTCTTCCAGACATAGAGTTGAGTCTCTTGTAGTTGTATTTTTTTTTCAAAAGATATTATAACAATTTGTAATTTACACAATTAGCTTTTATGTTAAAATTTGGATTGTTTTTATTATTATTGTCATCATTAAATATATATTTAATTGTAATATGAAAAAAAATTCTATGAAAAAAGTGACATTTTCCTGTGAATATTTCACAGGAAAATGTCTTTTTTTAAAATATGTATACACGTTTAGCTGCGAAATAGTTTCGTAGCTAAAGGTCACCTTTTGCTACGAAACTTAGTTTCGTAGGAAAGGGTGATCTTTAGCTATGAAACTATTTCACAGCAAACGTTGATATTTTGCTGCGAATTATTCTCGCCGCGAAAGGTCACCTTTTCCTACGAAATTATTTTCGTCGCAAAAGGACATCGTTTGCTATGAAAAATAATATTCGTAGCAAAAGGGTATCTGGTAGAAAGCCGTTGCAACCACAATAGCAACGAAATTATTTCGTCGAAAATTCCCTTTTGCTACGAAAATACAAGTTTTGGCTACGAATTATGTCGCAGCTAATGCCCATATTTCTTGTAGATATTATATTAGTCAGATTGCTTAAACACATGCGAAACACGTACTTGAAATAAACAATAGGGAGCACTTCATCACATCTCTCTCTCTCTCTTCTCTTCTGTGTGTGTGTGTGTGTGTGATTGGTTGGGGGTGGTGGGGGTGGAGGTGGGACAGTTATGAAGGAGGCTCACTCGCTCTCTATTTACTGAAATAAAACGCAACAATGGATATGAATGATATTTTGCAAGTTGACAAAGACCCTGCTAGCATGTGATTCTTCCACCCACGATACAGTAATCCACCTGTATGTAACTGTTAGGTAGGTGATTAAGGTTCATTATTCATAGAACGTGAATAATTAAGGACATGTTGAGCTATAATAAAGTAAGGTAGTTACCACTAAAATCATCAACTAAGCAACCATTAAGAAAAGTCGTTACAACAGCTATACCTAAGTCATGGGACCCTATAAAAAGGGAGGTGATGAGGGAGTTAAGGTATCTAACTTTTTATTTACACACAAATCATCAAATTAGTGAGATTAACCTTTGAATTCCCTTATTGATGCATCTTTTCGGAGACCCTTTGACTAGCACCATACTAGTGTCCCCCTGATTCCCTTTTTAGTGTAGGATCCACATCCAACCGGGTCAGATTCGAGAAGTAGGCTCTGACGACCAATTATTCTAATTGAAGGAGAAAATTACATCATCACTGTGAAACAGACCTTAATTCTTGATCTTGGTTCTAAGGGAATGTAATGTTTCTAATAAAAAAAACTTTTGATATTACCATAATAAAATTAATTAAAATAATTATATTTATTGTTGCATGCTCATTTTTTAGCAAAAACGAAGATCCTTTCAACATTACTTTTATTTAAGAGTTATGTCAACAATTTACAAGATAAAGAAATGGAACTCTCCATTTATCCAATTCGGGAAAAAAAATCATGACTTAAAAATAAATCTAACAAAAATTATGAACATAAATGTTTTCATTTTTTCTGATTTTTTAAAAGAATAAGTGGTGGGATAAAAAAAATATTATGAAGATAAGTGAAAGAGATAACTTATCTCATTTTATATAAAAAATAATTAAAATTAAATACTAACAATTGTTCAAATTGATATTAAAAAAAAGAGGAGAAAAATGTATATAATCCCTTAAAAGTTGACTAATATCTATAGGGCAAAGCTATTCCCACTACCCATGTTACACTTTCCCACTACCCATAATTACGAAAATGCCATTATTTATTTTATTTTTTCGTCTCCCTTTCCCACTACCCAGTTCGACAGCGTCCAGTCGAAGTGTTCTTCACTGGGACGACAGAGGTCCGTCGAACTGTCTGAATAAGTGTCGACAGAGGCCCAGTCGAAGTGTGTTTCACTAGGATGACAGAGATCCGTCGATCTGTCTGAATAAGTGTCGACATGGATGTGTCGAACCCTTCAAAACAATAACTTTCTTCTAAGAATTAATCACTTATACAATCATTTACGTCCTTATGAAAAATAAAAATGTCATTTAAGTTATTTAAGTCTTTTTAAAAATTATTCATTATATATTTATTTAAGTATAAGAAACAAAAATATCCAACAAGTAGTTATTTGGATCAAATAAACAGTAAACATTTCATATAGACAAAAAAATTATTTTTTTTTCTAAACAAGTGGAGTCTTTTCTAAACAGACTTCACTTGTTCAGAAAAGAAAATAATGTTTAAAAGACTCCACTTGTTTAGAAAAGAAAATAATTTTTTTCTCTATATGAAATGTTTACTGTTTATTTGATTCAAATAGTTATTTGTTTGATATTTTTATTTCTTATACTTAAATAAATATATATATATATATAGGAATGATTTTAAAACAAAACTTAAATAACTTAAATAACATTTTTGTTTTTCATAAGGACTTAAATGATTGTATAAGTGATTGATTTTTAGAAGAAAGTTGTTGTTTTGAAGAGCTCGACACATCCGTGTCGGCACTTGCTCAGGCAAATCGACGGATCTCTGTCGTCCTAGTGAAACACACTTCGACTGGGCCTCTGTCGACACTTATTCAAACAGTTCGACGGACCTCTGTCGTTTCAGTGAATAACATTTTGACTGAACGCTGTCGAACTAGATAGTGGTAAAGGGAGACAAAAAAATAAAAAAAAAATGGCATTTTCGTAATTATGGGTAGTGAAAAAATTAAGTAGGGTAACGGGTCTATCCCTGCCCATATCTATATCTATGTGTTTTTTTAAAATTATAATACAGTTAAGTTAACCATGTATGTAAAATTACTGTCCTATCCCCCTTCACTTTCACCAACACTCATCCGACCTTTTCACCCAAGCAGACCTCCAGAACGCCGACGGTGAATAGCCCTCAATTTCATTCATTCCCTAATTTCGGCCTGCACCGATGAAACCTAACAACCGATACCTTAGAAGCTTTCGACACTCCCGGTCTCTTCTGTTCTTTTGGTGCTCACCGTCTACTCGAAACGCCCGCCGGAAATCTCTCTTGCAACCCATACAAAGGATAGCCGAGATATACAACACCATCCATACACATGACCACTTCATTGTGTCTCTCACTCTTTTTTTTTTTTTTTTTTTTTTTTTTTTTTTTTGCTATCTAAAGGACCCCCCGTGGCTGACCTTACGGTCGAGCTGGAAGGCCAACCTCCGCCTATTTGCCCCGGTCCCACGGAAAATTCTTTCGAATAATCGCCAACAAATAGGTGGGTAAGTCAGCGCCAAGACTCGAACCCAGGACCTATCGGTAACACCGCTAAACCCTGAACCGTTGTGCTATGGACACTGGGGACAAAACATATAGATGTGATGGCTTCGCCCGGGTTCGAACCGGAGACCTTCAGTGTGTTAGACAGACGTGATAACCAACTCTATTGTTTCAATAATGGTCAGAACAAGAACAAAAAGGGGCGAATTAGAGGAAACCCAAGTGAATAGTTGATCTGAATCACTCACTTCCTCGTTCAAATCCATCACTTCACACACACGAAAGATCTGCTAAAAGGGTATCCGAATCTGGGTTCGAATAGTTGATTGGTTGAAGGAGTACCGTGTTTGAAAGAGTGGGAGAGTTGAAGCATTTGTATTGGATCTGGTTATTGAATGGGTTTACATCAGAGAAAGATGTGTTGGAGAAAACTATGGAGGAAAAAAATTGAGATTCAGAGAGAGAGAGTCAATAGCTTTCTATTCCGTTCCATTCTTCACACACACACACACCTCTCCTTAACTGAAACAGAGCTTCCCTAATCGGTCAATACACACGGGACTTCCTGATTTTAACCTTTGTGTTAGTAAAACTTTAGGCAGTAGAGAGAGAGAGGGGTGGATTTTATATCGGCCTGCTAAAGACAGGGGGGGGGGGGGGGGGCAATACTAATTCAAAATTCAATAAAATAATTTAAATTTAATATAAACTAAATAAGTTTATAAGTAATTTTTAATAAACTTTAACATAAATAAATAAAAATTCAAAATCATACAAAAAAATCAAGTTTTTATTCTAAAAAATATATTATTGAAGTTGTGTCCGACATTTTTTTAGAGAATATAAATTATCTATTATCGAATCTGAATCAATATTTTCAGGAAAAACAATTTTCAATGCAAACAATCATAGAATATAAGGAAGGGCATTTTGTCACATGCAAGATTTCTTTTGTATTTTGTTAAATTTTAATTGTAGGGGATTATATGCATACATATTGTTAGTATAAAGTTAACTAACATAATATTCTGCTACTATTCCATACAAATTGATGGGCGGGGGGGGGGGGGGGGGGGGGGCAATACTAATTCAATAAAACAATTTAAATTTAATATAAACTAAATAAGTTTATAAGTCATTTTTAATAAATTTTGACATATAAAAATAAAAATTCAAAATCATACAAAAAATCAAGTTTTTATTCTAAAAAATATATTATTAAAGTTGTGTCGACATTTTTTTAGAGAAGAGAAATTATCTATTATCGAATCTGAGTCAATATTTTTAGAAAAAAAATTTCAATGCAAACGATCATAGAATACAAGGAAGGGCATTTTGTCACATGCAAGATTTCTTTTGTATTTTGTTAAATTTTAATTGTAGGGGATTATATGCATACATATTGTTAGTATAAAGTTAACTAACATAATATTCTGCTACTATTCCATACAAATTGATGGGGGGGGGGGGGGGCAATAATAATTCAAAATTCAATAAAATAATTTAAATTTAATATAAACTAAATAAGTTTATAAGTTATTTTTAATAAACTTTGACAGAAATAAAAATTCAAAATCATACAAAAAGTCAAGTTTTTATTCTAAAAAATATATTATTAAAGTTGTGTATGAGGATTCTTTAAAAAATAGAAATAATATATTATCAAATCTGAGTCAATATTTTCAGCAGAAGAAATTTCAATGCAAAACGATCATAGAATATAAGAGCATTTTTGTCACGTGCAAGATTTTTTTTTTGTATTTTGTTAAATTTTAATTGTAGGGGGTTATATGCATACATATTGTTAGTATAAAGTTAACTAACATAATATTCCCTACTATTCCATACAAATTGATGAAAAATTAACCCAGGGTGTTATTTGCTTAACCAGAGAAACTTTCAGGGGGTTATATGAATTTTTAGAAGGAAAAAAAGTAAGAATATAAATATTAGCTAACTTTGAGAGGGTTATATACATTTTTTTTCCAAGACATATATTAATATTAGCTAAACAAAAAATTGATAACAAAATAGATGGACAGTAGGGATTTAAAATTCCAAGCACGATGATCCCTTGAAATAAGAAAGAAAAAAAGGGGGAGGGAAATAATATGGAGGAGGGTTCCCGTTAGGCCTCGTGTCATTTTAATAATAATTTATATAGTAATGGTCGTGCACAAGTATTATCGTAGAAGATACAATCTTCCAACCTCTGTTCAGGCTTATGTTATTTTTTTTTCTAATTTTATTTTGGAGTGATGGATAGTTCAATCATGTGTTATTTCATATTATCATGCATTTGGAGTGTGTTAGGCTCATGTATGCTTGGCTTATATCCTAAGTTTCATATTTGACATGATAGGATTTAATTTTGTTAGTATCTAAGATAATGTAATTTAATTCTGATTTTATCGTGGGATATTTAATTTTAAGTTAGCTTTCATAAAAAAGTGAAATTGGATCATCTGGATTCATGTAGCAAAAGTTATGAGTGTTTTTTCAATTATACCCCGGGATGAGAAAAACCTAACAGTAGCCCTGTTTGATGTTAATTATATAATTCAGAATAGTTAGAGGGGTTTTTGATATTGTCATAAACATAAAAGTTGAAGATAATCTTCTTGGCTTTCCAATTGAAGTTGAATTGTATGATTCAGAGATAGAATGTGAAAGTTATGACTGTTTACCAAAGATTATGCAGAATTTTAAGTCAGGGGTAAGATTGTCATTTTGCCTTTCTCTCAATACCTTTCGATGGCCCTTAAAATAGGGGTTTTCATTGGGTCTCTAGCAGCAGATCTGGAACAAATTAAATAGAAGAGAAGAAGAGGAGGAGAATAGATTGAAGAGAGTTTTGCTGAGATCATTTAATACTTTGATTTCCTTCTGTGACTTGTTTTGGTTTGTTGGTTTGGATTCTTATTTGGGAGAAAATTACATTCATTTTGTTCTAGGGTTTTTGTTGTTTATTTGGAGAAGAAGAAGAAGAAGAGGGATAAGTTGGAGTTGGAGCTTATATGGATGCATGGTGAGAGTCATTTTTCTCTTATTTCTTTTCATGGTCGTGGTTATTTGTTAGGATGTGCTTTTGGGGCTCAAGTGTGGTGTTATTGTGAGTGTTGAATATTTATGAATTTTTGGGCATGGAAATGAGTTATTTTGTGATGTTTTAGTTGCTAACTCATGTTCTATATGTTTGGGCTGAAGTGTAGACTTTGATTTTGAGTTTGGTATGTAATTGGTTGAAATTGAGTGATTTTGGGTTCATATAATTACTGCCTAGATTTATGCAATTGCTGCCCAGATTTATATAGTTGCTGCCCAGGTTCATTTTTGTGTAGGTGTGATGTTTTCTTGTTGATTTATAGGGAATTTATATGTGGGATAACCTATGGATGAATGACTTTTGATGGTGTAGAATGATTGGTTTATATAGTTGGAAGTCTAGGGTATGCTTTGCATTTGTTGGATAGGACATTTGAATGTGTTTTAGATTAGTTTTTCATGCATGGACACTTTATGTCTTGGCTGATTTGATTATGTTGTGTAGTAGAGGGATCTCCTCAATGTGAGAAAATATGGTGACCTTGTATTCAAGCTTGTGGTGGGAATGATTATACTCCCATGAGTCCAGTAGCGATCACGCTATTATTGGATTGTCCAAGGCACGTGATTCATCGCGGGAGGTAGTACTCGTCTCAGTGAGTGGATCTAACTTGACATTTTCTAATAATATAGTTTTATGCTAAGTCATGTTTATGGTAACTATAAGATTATTAAAGTATACATTACTTGGTGGAATCCATATATATTAAGGCATGATTAAATATGTTCAATTGGGATTTCATGAATACTTGACATATATATAACTATATTACATTCTCACATGCTGATACATTAATTAAACCTAAAATGTTTAGTTCAAAGTATGATTTAATATTAGTGTATCATGTCATATCTTCAATGCATGACCATGATCTATTGTTGACTTGTTGTTAACTCTTGCATATTAAATTATGTCTTCTTCATGTTTTATAGATCTTCATTTCATAATCTAGTTAGAGTCATCATTAGGAATAGGGGATCTGACCAAATGGGTTGATCTCATTGCCTGTTATGGCTTATCTCATAAGGCCTCAACCGGTGTGTGTTGAGTCTGCTCGGGGTAGCCTAATTATGATGTTTCGTGTGAGTTATGAGTGCACACCTGCAATTGAGGCAAGGGTAAACTTTTGGTGTCCTTCACGAGGGAGCGTTTTCGAGGTCCATCCTGGACGCCCACGGTATCCAGTAGATCAAATCGGCTATACGTCAGAGTGGTTGGATGACGGAGGGCCTTAGCCAAGATTGTGGGTTTAACGACCCTATTCGCAAAGGGATGATGCCCAAGGCGGGTTCCATTGGTGCGGTTTATGTTGTAGTCGGACTTGGGTGGATTTAACAGGTGGAGTGGTACTCATTGTATTGGCCGAACCGATGCATTTGCATAAATGGATCACCTAGAAGAAGTCACTGCGCGACAGAAGAATATGTGAGATATTTGTGTGTACTGACATTTCAGTCACTAGAATATATATATATATATATATAGCGTTGCTAACATGGGATGGATCTCTTGTGGTATGGGACGGAAACAGGTCTGTCTTTATGTTAGGGACATAAAGAGGTAGTGTGAGTCAGCTTATATTAATTTAAATCATTGATGTAATTATTTATGGTGAGAGATATACTTTGAGGTGTCTTGTAGTTAGTTTTATTCACTAGGCCTTCACTGGCTTACCCCCTATTATCATGAGTTTCTTTTAGGTGTTGCGCAGGTGGGGGACAAGATTAGTGAGTTTGGGGCACTACAGGAGCTTCTTGTGTGCCTCCCGGTGATCTGAGTAGAGCCTGTCAGCTTTTTGTGATCATTTTTTATTAAGTTTTTTTTGTAGCTTTTGTTGGTATGTATCATGTAACTTTGTAATTATGAATTATGTTCACACGGGATGTTGATTGTGTATTCTTTTAATGGCCAATAGTATTTGTTCCTTGATCTAATATTGTTTATATGTGTATATACTCTTTCGTTGTTATCTCTTTTACTTCAATCCTTTGTTATTTTATAATTTAATATGATCTTGACATACTCCGTATCATACATTTTGTAGGAAAAGGGGAGGGACAGCGATGGCGAGGAATGGAGAAGAACAAAAATGAGGTGATAAAAAATCGAATAAGAAGAATTGGAATCCGCAACATCAATTGCCTCCCATCAAACCCAAATCTCATCTCCGATCCACCCTTTTCAAATCCGACCATCTCTTCACTGTAATTTATCATTATCCATTTGTAACATTTTCAAATTGAATATCCTTAACATAATTAGATTAGATTTTCAGGTCGACAACTTCTTCAGTGCTGCGGAATCGAAGGCGTTCGTCCAAGTGGCGGAATATATGGGATTCAGCCACCAAGGGAGCCTTGGTCCGTCCAAGGGAGAGGCCTTCAGGGATAACGATCGCATCTCCGTTGAAGATCCCTTCTCGCCCACGCCATCTAGGAATCCGGCCTTCACAGCCTGTTCCATAATATAAGAGTCCATGGCAAGGTCGCCGTTGGTCTCAATCCCAACATCAGATTCTACAGGTTTATCTAATCTCTGATAGAATGTTTGATGAATATTCCAATGAAGAATATTCAATTTAAACCCTTTATTAGATATATGATAATTACTGCAAGTTGGTTCTGACTAAACTTTGTGTAATGACTTGCTTCGCCAGAAGAGGAAAGAGAATCATTCCCGTAAGTGCGTGCGTCAGAAGTTCTTTGTTCCGCTCCTCCCACTTCTTAACACGTCACGTCTGTATTTGTCTTAACATTGATTGCTGGATCTCCGTCCAAACACGGACGTTTGCTGCAGCACCAAAAACAGTGTTCCCAGGATTGGAATAAATTCTCATAGAACCCCACTTCTTCCTTTCGCTAATAAGTAGTGACCTTTCGCTCTTGTGCGCTCTTTTTCTTTCTTCCAATAAACGTTAGGCTTCGCACAACCTTTTGACGCTTTACCAAGAACTCAGTGTGCTGTCAACGAAGAAGTAGGCTTGTTAGGGCTGTCGAATAGGGCGGGTATAGCCTTTGTCTCTTCCTTCTGAGTGAGTCTCCCACTGGATGAAAGAAAGAAGACCATGGGTGCCGCGGAGGTTAAACTCTAACATTGAGGGAGTTTATCTCATGTGATTTATATCCACTACATTTTAATTAGACATTGAAGCTTTTATCAGATACAAGGTGGGACAACGCTTTGGAAGGCACATTGATGAAAGCGTTGACCTTGGAGGAGGACGCACTACTCAATATACACCTTAATATATTTGACTGGAAGTTTGATTTCCAAAACAAAGAACGAGTTGAGCAGCAACATGGCTTCTTCTAGTCAGTCCCTCGTCGGAGGGGAGACAGTTTTCTATAATCACAGAGGAAGAGTTGTGGCAGAGGTGACCTGTTTTGTTTTCCAAAGAGCTTCAATTCTTTTTCCATTTTGTCCATATAAATAATACAACTTGATATCTTCTCCACTACAATTACAGGTTGCACCTGTTGAAGGAATGGCTCTCCTCCATATTCATGGGTATAATTGCATGCTACACGAGGCACGTGCTGTTACGAAGAATGTCAAGTATGTCTTACGTTCTGATGTAGTATTTGCTTGATAAATATGACGACTGTTATTGTAGCTGTCATTTACTTTGTTAATGACACAGCAGACCCAATTTTGTGAAAATTCAAGATGTCATACTATAATTATTCAGCCAATCCTTTGTTCATTTCTTCTTCACCATTGCTTTTGTCATAAAATGACCCAATATTATTTCTTTAACTGGACAATAGCTTGAGTTTGCAGCCAAAAACATCCTAGTTAATGGTCACGACATGCGTGCGTGTCCTAAAGCTCTCTCTGTCTCTGTCTCTCTCTCTCTCTCTCTCTCTCTCTCTCTCACCCAACTAATTTTCCATGCATTTTATCATATGTGTAGCTTTTTTATTTGTGAATTGGTCATTTGAGTTGTTTGCTGATGAAGGCATTGCTATATGTTCATCTCTAGACTCTTACAACTTACAGTAGAACTGGTGTTCTCAGATATCAAAATTGGTGATCCTTTAAAATACCAGAATTTTTTTTTGAAACCAAGTGTCGAGAAGCCCTACTTTGATTAACTTCTGTCATTTCTTGAGTGCGCTACATTTACACCATATTATATGTCAGCTTCTGGGAAGGGATTACACATATGTGGAGGCTTTCCCTGGGATTTGCTAGATCACAACATGGTTGATCACCATGTTTTGTAAGCCTGAATGCATTGAAGTAGATGGTTGGTTTTTCTGGCTTCGGTTTCATGTGGCATCGATTCAAGTAGTAGATACTTTGTTGGTTGGATTCTATTGGTGCATGTGACTTGGTCATTGTTTAATGTTCCATCAATGTGAAGACATTCATGCATTACCTCTGCAAGCAGGCATGCATTTGAGGTCGTTTTGATTTGTGGATGAGAGTTCTGAACCTGTAGAGGAAGGGGTAAAATTCCTTAAATTTTAAAGTGAGATTTTTTTTTCCTCCATGTTGTGTGATTGCAATAAGCCAGAGATTATTCTTGTCTCTGATTATTCCGCCAACTCTTGCTAATGTCGCTGGCTCCCTCTCATGGCCCACCACCAACATCTTTCTTTATGTCATGGTGATACAAACAACATGGCTTGCATTTGGTGACATCCTTTTCATTGTTTTAATTTCCTATGGAGATGTTTTGTTTTATAAAATAAAAACTTCGTCATTGTATCATCGTCCCTATTCATGACTGGAGATTCTCCAGGACACCTTTAAAAGATTGTGAAACATATGAGGCTTGTTTCCAAGAAATAATCAAAAGGGGCAGTCACAATGGGGAGCACGGTGGACTACCCTCGAGATAGAAGGAAATCCTCAAAGGACCCAAGGAAGTTTATTGGAGTCCGGCAAAGGCCATCTGGTAGATGGGTGGCTGAGATCAAGGACTCTCTTCAGAAGGTTAGGCTTTGGCTCGGCACATTTGACACTGCAGAGGTTGCAGCCCATGCCTATGACAAGGCTGCAAGGATACTCAGGGGGGCTAATGCACGCACCAACTTTGAACCAGAATTATCACTTGGCATTTGTTCTGATAACTCAGAGGAGAACATGCCGCCTTTCTCATTTGAGGATGGGTGTGAAATGGCGGATGGCAGCCTACTTGGTGTGCTCAAAGTCAAACTATTTTCAGAAAAAAAGGATGTGGTGGTCATTCTATCTTGAGGACCAGACCAGAAAGCGGAGGAGAGGCACATCAGAGTCCCATAAAGGTGAACGTGGATACCTGTGACGTTGAGGATCTCAGCATGAATCGGCACCAACAGATGGTGAGACTGAATGAGGTAACAAGTCAGGCTGGGACCAGTGGGAATTCTGTTCGGACTGAGCTCCAGGCTGCGAGTACAGTCAGGTCTTCTCAAGTATATGATGCTTGCTCATCACCATCTGTGAACAACGAGAATTGTCAATGGAGTCCTATCATCACTGGAAGGGAGGACGACTTGTGGTGTTCTGGTCACCGTGTGGCCCCGCAGAGGGGAATGGAGGATGTCGTGGACACAGCACTTCTCCAACCAGTTGCTGGTGCACCAGAAGACATTGGTGCATCTTGGTCATGTGAAAATTATTTTACAGCCTATGATGAGATCTGGAATGTTGCAGAGGGTCATTGGAATTCTCCACTGTATGGCTATAATGTTTCTTTTGATCTCCAGTAAGTAAAATGGAAGCTTAAAAGATTAGTCTTCAGCAAGACTGAATAGGACCATAAAGAGGATACTAGCATCAACTCCTGGTATTGTGTTTCCATTTCTTAGTTAATCACTCAACAGCTATTTTGAAATCTTTCTGTGAGAACATGGGATTTTTTTTTCTGTTGTGCAATGTTCTACATAGCATGGACTTAACAAACAACACTGAATTCACCAGATCGGCAACATTTTTTTTTTTTTTTTTGCTTGGTTTTTCTTTTGCGCAAAACACACAGAACACACATGCAGACACAACACTGGGAGTGTGAGATACAGAATCTGGTTGAGGAGGTTGGCTTCCTTCATAAAAAACGTTGAGCATATATACCTTTTTAGAATCGACATACAAACTTGGTATCAAATCTTATTAGCATCACTCTTAGATCGGTTGATGGGATATTGACATTAATGGGGACCGAAATACATTGAAAGGGCAATATTATAGCAAATCACAACACCATAACACACACTGACACACAACACATATGCGGAGAGAGAGGGGGGGTTATTAATAAGGGAAGACATGTATGGATGCAAATGAATCAACATGCATGTTTGCATTCACAAGTCACTGAATATGCATCTGGATCCCCAGACTCTCTTGAATCTCTGCTCGCAAAGTCGCCTGCACCATGAGTCAGTACAGCACGACTCCGGCCCTTCTGTGAACGGCCCATTGACCGAGCATTGGTCCGTGCATATCGTTGGCGCTGTCATGCCATCCTCTAAAGTGACAACAAACATACATACATTAATTAAGTTGACATTATGAGAAACCAATATAGGGACCTCCATATAGTTTTTTTTTCCACAAAGGTCTGGACATAGAGGGGACCTCCATATTGTTGGAAAAAGAAACAGTGGAATTACTTCTCTGTTTCCATAAATCACGCTCAAGATAGTGAAGAAAGGCCTATTAATCAACTTATTTGACCTATCAAAAATTGTTTGGGCAGAGAGAGGTACGAATTACCAATAGAGAAGGCTAACAGGAACAAGAACAACAACGCTGGGACAAAGGATTTCATATTCCTTCACTGGCTCGCTTGGTTGAACAGCATGCATGTGGGATGATGAGAAAATTTATCGAGATTCAGAGATGTAGATTTGTGGAACGACTTATTGCGGTACATAAATGTATATATAACGTTATAATATGGCACCGTGGTTCCCTTAAAATTTGGAATGCTACAAAATAAATATGGACAATAAAGGCACATTTGTTTATTGCGATTGTGGTCCAGTGCCATGATTATTATGAATGTGTGTGTCAATGTCATAGGGTTGGTTATGACATAAACCTCAAATGGGAGCTCATATGAATGGGTTGGTTGCATCGTTCGCTTTTTTTTAATTTTATTTTTAATTAAGGGGTACAAGGATCAGAAATTCAGAATGAATAAAATATGGACAACTTTGATTGGGTTGGGTTGTTATTTTTATAATAATCAGTGCTATATTTAGTAATCAATATCATTAGATTAATATTTTCTAGTGATGAATCATCATCACTGAGGTACATAACTTATAATATATGAAAAAGTAGAGCCAAACCAGATTATCCTCGTGTCTGCGATTATTGCACACTCGTGCTCTTCTTTTGGTTTAAAATAGGAAACAGTATCATCCATTTCTATTAATCCGCTTAGTAATGGCAACTATTAAATGCTGTATAACCACATCGATATATGCATACTCAGCTCGAATGGCGGTTGTTTCTATTCATTCGGACGAGTGAATGTTTTCCCCTCTTATACTGCACCGATGTTTTGAATAAATTGTACGCGGATTTTTTTTCATATTCTTCAATAGGATATATACTTAGTTTTAACTACATGAATGAAGGATTATCCGAGTCCCTTTACAAATACCTTTTAGAGCATCTCCAATGGATATGTTAGTTAACTAAGATATTAGAATGTCATGTCAACACTTTATCACTCAACTAGACACTCATTTACTACATCTTTATTTAGTTGGTTGTTGTTACTCCAATGGACTAGCTAAATAACTAGTCAAAATAATAGTGGGCCCACCTCTCCACCCACTCAAACCTCTCCACCTACACAAAATAATGTTTTTTTGAATATTTTAAATGGTAGGGCCCACATTTGGATGGCTAAAGCACTAGCCAAATTTAACACTTTCCTTAACATATGACAGGTGGGGCCTACATTTAACATGTCCTTAACACTTCCATTGGAGTACCATTTTTACATGTTTTCTAAAAATCTGACATTAACTAATGAGTTAACATATCCATTAGAGATGCTCTTATATATTTGTCTCCCCCCCCCCCCCCCCCCCCCCCCCCCGAGGTAAAGGAGTGACTTAATGACAATTAAGTTGTAGTCCATTATATTGGCTCAGCATTCAGGACAGGTTTCTGCAAATTCTCATTCCGACGAGCCCATGGGCGATTTGGCTAACGAGTAACGGTGTGATTTTCATGGAGCTGTGGAGAGGGGTGGCTAACCGGAGGTTTAGGTTTCTTTCTTTCTTTCTTTGTTCCTTTCTCCTTCTATGCTTCCTCTTCAACCCATTTGTAACCATTTTGGCTAAATATAAATGGATTGTCGTTTCTTAAATAAACAAGTAAAAAAATTAAGGTGGATTATCGTGTTATTATGTGGCACAATGTTGGCAACAGTGCAACATCGTGGTACTGGCATGAACATTTGGGAGTCAGTTTAGCATAACCCACCGTGCTGGCATAGGATGTGAACAAGGTAGGCTCGAGCCATGCTAGGTCAGCCCGGTCAGTTTTATACTTTAATGGTTATGGGAGTTCTACTTTTGTGGTGTCGACTTAGAAAGGCGAGAAAATTATAAAAAATTGTGATGAAGTTGCAATCCTATCTTAGAGCATCTCCAATCATATACTCAAACATTTATTCAAATTTAAATTTGAATAAAATTCACATAAAACTTTCTCCAACTATTTACTCATACACATACCAAATTAAGTTTTTATTCAAATATTTACCCAAATCAAGGGAGACTCAAATTTTTATCCAAATTTTCAACATCTTTTTTTTCATTTTTATCTCCACATTTTATTCCAATGTGATATTTTTTTTTTCCTTTAACTCCACCTTCAGTTGAAATATATTAGTTGTCTTCTCACCCTTCAAAATTTTCATCATCTCTTAAAACCTCAAAAAAAAAAAAGTGGTCTTCTTTCTTAATTTTCATTTTTTCAAAAAATTGGATGATTATAATTTTTAAATTTAAATATCTTGAAGGAAAGAAAAATTAAGTCATAAAAATATTTGGGGAAATGTTTTGAAAATATTTATAGGAAATAATTAGAAGAAGATATGAATTTTTTAAGGGATTTTTAGTTTTAAGTCCTCGTAAACTATTGAATTTAGCTATTGATCCCTCACTTCTTTATATTTTGGTTTTAGTCCCTACATTTGAATAATAATTTAGGAATAGGTCCCTCCCAGGGACTAAAAATAAACTTAATAATTTAGGAATAAGTCCCTCCCAGGGACTTATTCCTAAATTATCTTTAAATGTAGGGACTAAAACCAAATATGAAGAAGTGAGGGATCAATAGCTAAATTCGATAGTTTACAGGGACTTAAAACTAAAAATCCCATTTTAAAAGATTTGTGTAAAACACAAAGTGGTGGTTAGAGACATGTCATATCAAATCAGTTTTTACTCAAATTTTAAGTAAAATTTGAGTATAAATTTGAATAAAGGCTGGAGATGGCCTTATATTTAATATCTAATAAAGAAGACATTTTTATTTAATATATGTAAATGATTAAAAATTTTGGTATGCAGTGAAGTGGGAATGCAATATTCTAACATAAAAAAATCATGTGTGAACAAATCACAAAATGTCACAGAGATGACATGAAACTAATTAAAAAGTGCATGTATGTTTTTTCTGTAAATAACTATTAAAATATGATCATTTTCATGAAACCCCCCCCCCCCCCTCTATGGTGTGGAACATAAGGCAAGAATAAGGAAGGAGAATAAAAAAAAAAAAGTTGTTTGTTATGATAGAATAAACCCCAATACTTATGTTTAGATAAGTTAAGATAAAGTCTGCTAATTATTCTAAGAAAATGTTGAAATTGCTTATCAGGGATTATCTATGTCAATGGATAAAAATATTCTTCTCTTTCATTTTAAAAAATTTATCTTACCTAACACTCTCACAAAGAATCCAAAAACTGTCACATCTATCAAATCAATCATACATCTTTCATACTATTCCCAGGGGGTATAGTTGTCATTTAAAAAATCATAAACTCTTATTCTTCTCTTATCAATCCTTTATTATCATTTTATCCAAAGTAAACCAAACAAAAAAAAAAAATCATTTTTACCATGTGATTGTGGCAGCGAGCATATTATGAGGACCTACAGTAAAGAGGGAAAGGAATGTTCATTTTTTTAGCGTTGTTTCTTTTTATGTTCAAGCATTTGTGTGCGTGTGAAAATGTTCTTAGAGCACCACATAAAATACCAAATCTAACCAATTTTTTTTCTCTTTTTAAAATAATATTTCTCTTGCAAACATTAATTTATAACATCTCTCATTTTTATATATAAAAAAAATAAGTATTTTGTTTTTAGTTAACATAATGAATATTTTAGTAAATAAATACTAATAAAATCAAATCAATGTTAACTTAAAATTTATTTTACAATCATCATTTGTTTGGATGAGTTGTTTTTATTAATACAATAATGATTCACAGACCTCATTTTATAGGCCCCATATAGGCTTCATGAGGTGACACAAGTGTTAATACCTATTTTACAATTTTTGTCTTTTTCAATAATTACTCCTCATAATCAAGAAGTTGGTTACAATGGTTGATGTGTCATGATTTTTTGAATTTGTTTGGAGGATCAAATCCCATGATTTTTTGTAATTAATAGTTTTCTCTCGCTTTAAAAGATGGAAAAAAACATAATCAGTCTGTCTATCCATTTACGCTTCTTTTTCTTATCCACCTAAAATAAAATTTGTATTTGGATCACATTCTTTGTTTTGCATTTGTTACAATTTTTATTATTGAATTTGATGCTAAATGTTATATTTGATAACTCTTTTACAACATTCTTTTTAAGAACACGTAGAACCATATCACAAGTTTGTTTTGGAGGTTTTTCTTGATTTGTGTTTTGGAGAACTGGAAGTTTTTCAAACATTAATTTGTTTTTGGAGGATTGGAGGTTTTTCAAGCATTGATTTATTTTTCGGATGACTTTTAAGCCTCCGATCATATTGGAAATCATAATTGAACGATTGGATGTCGTTTCCAATCTTTGTCGATTAAGGTGCGGCCTTTTATTTTTTGTTTGCTTTGCATTTGTTCCATTTTTTTAAATTGAATTTAGTGCTAGATGTTAAATCTGATAGCCTTAAATCTGGGGTATTTGATCTTTACATTATTTAACAATTATATCTAAAAGTCAGTTATATTGTGGAATATAACTAACTTTTAATTGATTTATATAAACGAAATCAATTACATTTACAAATGTAATTGACTTCTAATGCAATTTATTGTTAAAATTCAGTTACATTTATAAAACTGCATCAATCACAAATACTTTATTTGATGATTGGAATCGAAAAATTATAAATTAACAAAGTGTTTAAAAAAACGTTGATTATTCTTTATCGCCATCATTTTCTTAACGTATGTTATTTTCTAGTTAATATGTTACAAAATCAATTGAGAATTATCATGTACATTTTTAATGACCAATTTAAGTGCGATATAGCCGATTTGAGAGAGTGTTAATCTTTCCATGCACGCAGACAAGGGGGCGTTTGGTTCGGCTGAACCAAACATCGGCTAATTGTTTTTTTTAATGAAATCGAGATGAACGGATAAAAATGTAAATGCATTATTGTTTATGAATTTATACGATAATTTTTTGTGGGGCCTATTACACATAGTTCAGGTGATGGTCCACGTGCAATTCAACATCTGTCTAACCAGTTAAACAAAATATTTAATTTTTTATGTGTGTATAATTAGATTCATAGTTCATACAATGCATTTTGAGCATTTACCTTATTTCTATTCATGGATATATTTCGAGATATATATATATATATGACGTATACATCTTTAAAAAAAATTAAAATAATTTTTTTGTGCTTTCCACGCACAACAAGCATGTGGAGAAAACGCAAAATATACAAGTTTACAGACAGGGTGATGTGATAAGCAAGAGCTAGAATACAATAGAATAATTAGTAGTATAGCAAGAGGGAACACAACACAGTGCGTGTATGTTATTGTTATAAAGGGCATGCAGTAGATAAAGAGAAAGGAAATAATTAAGATGGAGGATGGTGAATGAATAAATTAACAAGCATGTTTGCATTCACAAGTATCACTAAGGATGCATCTGGATCCCCAGACTTTCTTGAACCTCATTTCACAGACTCGCCTGCACCATGCGTCTGTGCAGCACGAGCCCGGCCCTTCCGCGCACGGTCCGTCCATTGAGTACCGGTCCACGCACATCGCTGGCGATGCCTTCACGTCCTCTGATGTAGATTTTTAAATAAATAAAGTTTTGTATCAATTAATATATAGTCTAGATTGTCCCCTGACGATTTTATACTTCTGTCGTCACAAGGAATACACAAGTTTTGAATACTAGCTTATTCCTGTTGACATATAGAACACCGTCAAACACAGCTCCACACAACATTGTGCACTGTTAGAGAGAAGGTGAAAATTAAATGGCATTGCACGAAAGGCCGTGCACTTGTTGAAAGAATTAATGAATAGTTAGAATCTGCAGATTTTATGAAAATTAAAAACTATGTAGAGGGGGCAGAGAGATGTGAGATTACCAAAGGAGAAGGCTATCAGAAACAGGAGCAACAATGATGGGGCAAAGGACTTCATCTTCCTTTCACTTCACTGGTTATTAGTAAGGTGAAAGAATTGGAGGGAGACTGGACTTGTTGGAACAAACCAAACACATACGTACCCATTTTTATATAGGGACACTGTGGTTCCCTTGGGATGATTCTAATTAATGCTACCGAACGCAAAGTGGTCCAATAACAACATTTGTTTATTTCAAGTGCGGTCCGGTGCACTGAACATTTTTGTTTTGTTTAACATAAAAAGCTCTCCCACGCCAAACATCTATGTCATCCCACGTGTGTTCTCTCTTTTTTCCTTAATAAATTCCTGTTCAATAACCCAAAATTTGATCATCCAAATTAATTTCAGATCAATCACATGCAAGTCATTTTATCACTTCTCGTATGTGGTTCCATTTTACTGAAGGGCAATTTGCATAAATAAATAGTTGGAATGAATATTTGTAAAACTAGCTAGCACCCCTATATAAATACTAGTTGTTATGTATGTGCAAATGCACATAGACAAAAATGTAATATATATTTTGATTAATATTAATATCAAAAAATTTAGTTACAATAACATTTTCATAATTAATGTAACATTTTCATTTAATCATAATTGATGTAAAGGAATTTTTTATGGATAAGTCGACATATGAATATAATTTTATCATAAATGATGTAAATTATTAATATTATTTGATGATATATCTATAATAGTCATCATATAAGGATGATGAAATGTGAAGCTTAAAATTTTAATATGTCATGCATGATATGATGAAAATATGAATAAATTATGGATGAGATTATAATAATATGAATGGATTTTCGTTGAATTAAATCTATTGTTGAGTTCAAACAAAGCTCGAATCGGAATTTGTCCATTTTTATAGCAATATTTTTTTTTGTACCAGTATTTTATACATTTATTTTTTTATTGGATTGCATTTTTAATTATTGTGAATTATATATTTTTTTGTTGGGTAAATCTTATGGACTATTGATTATTTGGGGAGTTAATAAAGTAGAGAAATCCAAGGGAATAGAGTAAATGTTAATCAAATATGTGTGAATTAAATAAATGCTAATAGATGTGAATTACATTAATATTTGATACCTTTTTTAATGTATCATGTTTTTGCATATGAAATGGGAATATTTTTTTTTGTGAATTATATTTTTAATGTATAATATATCATGTCTTATCCTAATAATATTATGATAATCAAATCTAATTATAAATTAATCAATATGTTACATGATAAAATATATGTATAATAATAAACTATGAATGAAATTAAAATATTGTAAATGGATTTTTATGGAATTGAGTAGAAATGTAAGAGTATCCTAATAATATTATGATAAACACCAATTGATATGAGTAATAAAATTTATAAAATTTCACTTGACATATTTCATTAGATATGGTAATGCTACCATTTCATCTATTTGAAAATAATTCAGAAAATTGATAGTCATGTAGTATTTTTTCTATTCTAATAAATTAACATATCTATAACCTATAATGTTATTGGCAAAGCATTTTCAGTAACGTAATTTGAAAGTACGTAGAATAATCAATATTGTTTTTAGTTAATGAAAAATGTTGCACTTATAGGCCACTGGTAATTTTTTTAAAATAATTAGGTCAACAATTTGAATTAACAAGACTATAAACGTGTGTTCTCTGGTCGATGGCGAGTGATAATATTATAAACCGTATCATTAAAACTCAAACATGGTGAATGCAAAAACCAACAATTGATATGGGTAATAAATTTAAAATAAAATATTTTAAGATCACCATATTTAATAATTTGAAGATGGCTACACATCCTGTATCATGAAGAGCAAAATTGAAAAAAAAATTCAGATAGTAAATTTTTTTAAAAAAATTGGTTAAACAGTCAATTAAATTCGGACATCATAATATTCTCATGATTAGATAGAAAAAAAATGATACTCTATTATGATGATGAAAATATCATAATGAAATTATATTACAAAAGATATATGAATAAAAATCTGATCCACTATTGCGCTACTTCCAATCAGAATAGAACATCGAAGATCAGTCTGTTAAAAGCAAAACAAATATCTTATTTGAGAATTTTTTTCTTTTAACAGTAGATACATGCCAATTTTTAAAAAAAGAGGAACCAAATGAAAAAATAACATATTTAGTTTATTTGCAACATAAAACTCCAAAATAAGCATCATATCTACAAAAGATTAACTCACCTTCCTAAGGTTAAAAAAATTTTGAGAGAGAAGAAAAAAAAGATCGATGATAGATCCATTTATCCAAATGAATGGAGATGGCAATAAATGGGTATTCAATTTGCATAAATAAATTTGGGGGTTTGTGGAAGAACATAAACTATTGTTTGTAGAAGAAGATGAGGGGATTGAATGGAGATGGGATGAATGATGAGGAGATTGAATGAAGAGTGGATGAATTTTCATAATATAATTTGAAAATCTATAATGAAGATATTACATTAATATTTGATATCTTTTTTAATGTATCATGTCTTTGCATATGAAATGGAAATTTTTTTTGAATATATTTTTATTTTATAAGGATCATATTATCCTAATAATATTATGATACTCAAATATGATTATAAAATAATAAACATATTAATATAATTTTAGTCAGTATATTAATGTAATTTAATCATAATTGATGTAAAGGAATTTTTTCATGGATAAGTCAGCATATGAATGTAATTTTATCATAAATGATGTAAATTATTAATATTATTTTATGATATATCTATAGTAGTTATCATATAAGTAAAATTATATATGAAGCTTAAAATTTTAATGTCATACGTGATATGATGAAAATATGAATAAATTATGGATGAGATTATAATGAAATGAATGGATTTTCATTGGATAAATCTATTGTTGAGTTCACACAAAGCTCAAATATGAATTTGTCCATTCTTATAGCAATATTTTTTTTGTACCAGTATTTTATACGTTTGTTTTTTTATTGGATTGCATTTTTAATTACTGTGAATTATATTTTTTTTGTTGGATAGAGCTTATGGACTATTGATTATTTGGGGCATTAATAGAGTAGAGAAATCCAAGAGAATAGAGTAAATGCTATTCAAATATGTGTGAATTAAATAAATGCTAATAGATGTGAATTACATTAATATTTGATATCTTTTTTTTAATATATCATGTTTTTGCATATGAAATGGGAATAATATTTTTTTTGTGAATTATATTTTTAATGTGTAATATCATGTCTTATCCTAATAATATGATAATCAAATCTAACTATAAGTTAATCAATATGTTACATGATAAAATATATGTATTATAATAAATTATGAATGAAACTAAAATATTGTAAATGGATTTCATGGAATTGAGTAGAAATATCAGAGTATCTTAATAATATTATGATAATCAATTTTAATTATAAGTTAATGAATATGTTACATAATGAAATGTATTGTATTATAAAATACTATAAATGAGATTAAAATGATGTAAATGGGTTTTCTTGGAATTGAATCGAAATGTAGGGGTTAAATGAAAAAAATGATTGTCATTAAAGTGTATAAATAAGATTAAAATGATGTAAATTAGTTTTCTTGGAATTGAATAGAAATGTAGGGGTTAAATGAAAAAATAAGTGTCATTAAAGTGGTGTTTAAAGTGGTGTGGATGGACCGTAATGAGATTGAATGAATTGACAGGGGTAAAAAGGTCAAATGACAGGTTTTTAGTTTAAGAGACTTTTATATAGTAATATAGATTAAGCACCGGACCTAACCAATGAATTTTTTTTTCTAACACTGGAGGCACCATATATATATGTCACTTCCTTTATTTTAATTTATTTTCTTCTTAAGGAGGGTTGTATATACAGCGCCTCCTTTGTTTTAAGTTGTGTTTTAAGCTGTGATCATTTTTTCTTATTTGATTAAATATTAATAGTTGATATTTTTTATTAACTGTTTAATTAAATTTTAATGGCACATATTTTTTTTACATATATCCATGATTTTCTCTTTCAAACGGATATAGTTTAAACAAAAATAACTCAATCCATGATTTTCTCAGGATAATCACAAACAAATCTTATTTTCTCTTTTCTCAATCTAAAAAAAGAAACCTTAGCAACAAAAAATTTAATATATATCAACATTAATATTTAATTAAAGAAGAAAAAGTGATCTTAACTGAAAACGTCGTGTATATATATATATATATGGAGTATCTTTAAGAAGAAAAAAAACAAAGGACTACCAATTTAAAAAAAAAAAAACCAATCAACGTTGACCGGTGTTACTTTTTGAAAATATTCGATGTTTGATGCATTTTTGTTAATATTCAATTTCTGGGTGTTATTTTTGTTAATTATCCTTTATGGAATAGCTAAATTATTAAATTTTTTATTCTTAAAACCCAGTCGTTACTTGATTTCAATGCGTGTTGTCATAGTTCTTATTGGAAAATTATGTATTCAAATACTGCAAATATTGGCGGCAAACCCCCAAAGCGGGGTGGTCGAGACGCACCGTCCCAAAAAGTACCGCAAATATTGTTTACCAAAACAAAAGGAAGCAAATATTAAGTTACATCATCTTGTCCATGTATTGAAAAGTCACAAAGGGAAAAATTCATATAAGATATAACCCCTGGAAACTGTCTAATATCCATATAACCCCCTACCCTTTTTGAAAATCCATATAACCCCCTGCAAACACTATGAAAATCCAAACACCCCCTTCTATCAGTTAAATTAACCCTTAATTGACTAACCCTTAACACCCCCCCCCCCTCTCTATACAGGTAAACATTTCCACACCTTCTCTCCACTGGTTAGTCTAGGGTTTTTCTTTTTTGCTTTGATAATCTTCAATGGCCAATCCATATATCTGATGGGATAAAAAACTTCCCCGATGGTCTCCCATCAAGCACCTCTCGACGGTCCCCCGGCCTGACTGTCTCTGCACTCCGATTCTCCGACGGTCCCCCATTGAGCTGGGAAGCACTCGAACCCGTGAAAGCTTCTGCGGTCCAACCCATCAAGCACCCCTTATTTTTGAAACCTAAATATTGGATACTTTTGTGATTGGATTTATGCAATTTTTGTGTTATCTTTGAAAATGGCTTCTGTTTATTTTTTATTTTTTTTGTATTGCAACCCATCAAACATCTCTAACCGTGGATTTACTATGATTGTTGTGATTTGGGGATTTTTTTATTTTTGCATATTTGTTCTTTTGGGATTTCTGAGAACTCCATTTTAGAGAAATTGAGGGGGAGGGGGGGGGGGGGGGGGCAATGCAACCCACCCCCTCCATTTTTACCTTCAATTTTTTTTATCTATAAATATTAATTTAAATAATAAGATAATAATATAATAATAAATATAAAATTGATTAAATTAATATTATTTATTTATTTTTCATATTTTAATATATAAATAATTAATATAATTTATTAAATTTAACAAAAAAATTCAAATTAAATTGGGGAATTTAACACGTTCCAAGGAAAACAACAATAAGAAAGAAGAATACATAAAAAAAGAAATAAGAAAGTTGATAAGATACATTTAGTTAATGTATAAAAATTGTTATGTGAATTATTTTAAATTATAAATTTTTTAAAATTTTAATTGCATGACTTACTATTATGTCAAGTAATACATATAAAATTAATTAATATGAAATAAATAATAAAAATAAATCAGTAATAACTTAATTAATATTAAACTCATTTTGAAGATCTCGACCAGACCTTTCTAATGATATAATATTTATAAATAAATAAATAAATAAGGGTAGATTTAAACTTAACTAACAAATAGTTAATAATTGAATTTATGGTAAATGATATAAATGGAATTAAAAAAAATGCATGCATTGAGGGAGGGTATTTAGGGGTTTTATAAAAAATGAACAGTGAAATGGAGGCTCCTCCATTTCACCCATCCAACCTGCATATTTGTAGCCCAACCCCCTCCATCTCTGAGCCTCCTCGGGATGCATTTTGGAGAAATGCATCCTGGTTGGAGATGCTCTAAGCACCTTATTTGTTTGTTGGATTTTATTAATGCATTAGATTTGTTTAAGTTTAGCAAAATCGGATGGGTGGAGGAGAAAGAGGAGATGGAAGAAGGGTTTTATAATATTTTTATGGTCAAGGTTAATCTGACATAATATTTTCTCAATATTCCACATATGTTAACAAAAATTTAACTCGAGAGGATATTTGAATTCCATAGATATTTTAGGGGGTTACATGAACTTTTGAAAAAATCAAGGGGTCATATGGATATCGAGCAGTTTCTAGGGGGTTATATGAATTTTTTTTCAATGAATAAATGTGATGTAACAAGTTTGGTATATGAGCTCACGGTTTTTTTTATCATTTATGAAAAATCACCCCCAATGGTAGTCTTTTATTCTTGTTTACTCTGTAATCTGTTTAATATATAAGGGGCATTAAAATGAACTACATTTGCATATCTAAATTTGAACCCACCATCTCAATTTTACATAATCTCCCATGTTTGAAATTGAGAAGGTATATATGTTTGTTTTTTTTTGAGTGAATGTAGGCATTTCTATTTCATAAGAAAGAGTACAAAATAGAACATGTCTGAACTGAAGAAGAGACAGAGGAAATGAGAAAAAAAAAAAAGAGTAAACAAAAGAGACAGGCAAAGGCCGTGTAGAAAAGATTTCTACCAAGTCCTTACCAAGTCCCAACCGGAACTCATCATTCAATCACTCGAAGATGATCATCTACCACTCTAACGTCTGGAGCCTCCGCTAGCGCCACGCCCCACTCTATAATAAAACGCAGAGTCCGCTCCCATAAGTTATCAAAATAAAAAGTCGACCCCTAAAAATTACATCGTTACGCTCTGTCCAGATCGCCCACGTGCATGCCGGGATAATGGAGATTCTAACCTTCCCGGCTTTGCTGTTATCTCCCTTCTTTTTCATACGCATCGCCGTCTCCTAAAGATCCTCCATAGTGTTAAAATGTAAGCTCCTTTCCGCAAGCCTACTCGCCAACACCCACAAACGCACCACCGCTGGGCAATCACAAAATAAGTGGAAAATCGTCTCGTCCCTGGCATGACAAAGTGCGCATGCTCTCATGGTGTCATGCCTCCATTTTGAGCGGTACACCCTCGTGACCAAGCGCTCCTGCAGTAAAAGCCACGAAAAACACTTAACCTTGAGAGGAATCTTTGCCTTCCAAAATGATCTTGCCCGAACTGCCCTTTGAGCATCGAAACCACAGTTGCGAGCCCACCACTTGTAGCCTGCGTGCACCGTGTACCCCTTCGTGGGTCGCACTGCCCAAAACACGGTGTCGCGGGTGCCCGGTGCTAGCCTCTATGCATCCAACAACTCCAGGAGCTGTGCGAACTGCCGCACCTCCTCCCCTCTAAGACCCCTCCTCATCCTCGTATCCCACGAAAACCCCTGCTTCTCGGACTACCAAAAGTCTCAGTCACAGTTACATGTATGCCAAGAGAAGGTATATATGTAGGGGGATTTTTTCATAGATTTAAATGCGGGGCATGAGCGGCCCACACATGCTGCTTTTGAGAGTTGAGATCTGACATATATGCTTTGACATGTACGGTTTGAACAATGAATTGTTATAACTATGTTTAAATGTTATTCGAACGGGATTCGAATGATAATTCAAATATCTCATAAATGAGTGTTATGAGAACGAATGACAATTTATAAAAATAAAATTACAATGTTTCAACGATCAATGTGCGATTGTATGTACAGTAAATACGATTGTATGTGTAATTTAGACCCCCAACCATACATGCCTACCACATGTCACTTTAAAACATTTTGTTTTTATATTTATATGTGACATTTTGAATGTAAGTTATTGAGGAAACTCAAAACTTCAATTTTTAATGTCAAAAATAAGTTGGCATAACAACTCTTGTCCTTTCCACGTTCAAATAGTTATTCTCAGCGTGGCAGTGATGATGGAAGTCGCAACTCGCAATCACCATCATTAAATTAATTCTGTAATGATGAATAATCTTATATCATCACTGTGAGTTATACGTAAAAAGTGGAAACAACACATCTATGTTTCTTTTGGTTTTAAAATGAAATCAATATTTCTACTTTTATTAGCAATCATTCAATCAATTACCTGCTTGAAAAAGGCAACCATGTTATCTGTGGGCTCGGATCACCTGTTTCTAATAGAAACAGCGAACATCAAATATAACCAATAAATGGATTTCACTTTTATTAGCAATCATTCAATCAATTACCTGCTCGATAACGGCACGTTAAGTAAAATATCCAAAAATCACGCCAGCACACTATGCGGCACAAACCGTCACGTCAACATTGAATGCGGCCCCAAACTGCTTCAAAAGTATGTGTGACAATTACATTAAAATCATTCAATGAAAACAAATCATAAATCAGTTCCTACCAATTTAATCGAACGGGAGCAATTGCATTAAAATAATTCTATAAAAACCAATCACACATCAATCCCTACAAATTTAACCGAACAAGCCGCGAGACGGTGTAAAAGAATATAAAAATTGAATTAAGTCGTTGGGTTAAAAAAAGATTCAATAAAAAACAAAGTTAACTCCTCCAGTCAACTGTAATGAATATATATATATATATATATATATATATATATTAGGGAAAATGATTAAAAATATCTCTCAAAAGTAAGAAATACCCAAATCAATCACTTTTTAAAATTATACCTAACAAATCTCATTTTACAATTTTAGAAACATAAAATACTAATCTACGCTTGTGCAATTAGATCTTTAATACATTCCATATTTCTTAACTTTGTTAAAATATTTCACCATCTTAATTTTATTAATATATTTTATACATTTTCATGTAGATAAATTTTTTTAATTATAAATTATTTGTGATTAGGTGGATTTTGTGAAATATGTACCAATATAATTTGAGTTTTTTATTATGAAATTCATTAAATGTTGATGTTTTTTTAAATGGATATGTACTATTGATATCATAAAAATATGTAAATAGTCAAAAAATAAAAAATGTGAATTAAAGATTTAGAATACTAAAATATCATCTACTACATTGGGGCACAACATAGATTTAAATTACACATTATAATTATACACAATGAATAATGATAAACAATATTATATAAGATATATATAAGGAACACAAAATATGATATATAATAACAAACCTCTAAGATGATTTATTTTCATCATGTATAGAGAGATTGTTGTTTTGTATGAAAAATAGGTTTTTAGTGTGTAATAAAGAGTGATATTATAAATTTAATTATATAAGGGCAGATTAGTCTTTTGTGTTTCTAAAACTGTGAAATGATATTTTTTAGGTATAATTTTTAAAAAATAGCTGATTTGGGTATTTCAAACTCTTATGAGAATTTTTTTTGTCATTTTTTTCCTATTTTCTATAAAAAAAAATATTATTTAATTTATTAAACTGAATACTTTAACTTTTTATAAAAATTAATACCTCATGAGATGAAGTATATGATTTTAAAAAATTAAAAATATGAGCGGACTGCGTTTGGAACTATAAAAAATACGGAGTGTAACATTTTATTTTTATTATTGGGAATGCACATCCACCCACCAATCATACCATTTATTAAATAAAAATAGTTTTTGTTTTAAAAAATTGAATACCATACAATTGTGATTAAAAATCAAATTAAACTATAAGAAGCGACCATTAAATTTAGGGAAAATGACTAAATAAGTCTCCCAAAAGTTAGAAATATCCAAATCAGCCACTTTTTAAAATTATACTTAAAAAAGTCTCATTTTACAATTTTAGAAACACAAAAGACTAATCTACCATTATGCAATTAAATCATTAATACATTCCACATCTCTTAACTTTGTTAAAATATTTCACTCTCTTAATTTTATTAATATATTTCACCCATTTTCATGTAGATTATTTTTTTTTATTGAAAATTCTTTGTGATTAGGTGGATTTTGTGAAATATGTACCAATATAATTTGAGTTTTTTTATGATGAACTCTATTAAATATTGATTTTTTTTATAAAATGGATATGTACTAATGATATCATAAAAATATGTAAATAGCAAAAAAAATGTGAATAAAGATTTAGAATATTAAAATATCATATGTTGCATTAGGGCACAAACATATATTTAAATTACATATTATGATTATACACAATGAAAAATGATAAACAATATCATGTAAAATATATATAGAAACACAAAAGTATGATATATAATAACAAAACCTCGATGATTAATTTTCATCATGTATAGGGAGATTGTTGATTTATAGAAAAAATAAATTTTTAGTGTGGAATAAAGAGGGACATTAAAGATTTAATTAGATAAGGGCATATTAGTATTTTGTATTTATAAAACTGTAAAATGAGACTTTTTTAGGTATACTTTTAAAAAATGGCCGATTTAAGTATTTCAAACTCCTATGAGATTTTTGTGATCATTTTCCTTTAAATTTAATTAAAAATATTCAAGTCAGTCAATTCATATCAAACCGATGAAATGATAAAAACAAAATTAATTGAATTCTTGACTTACGTATATCCTAACTACAAAACCAATTTGATGTTGCTAATAATATTACAAATTGTTTTACAAATAAGTCTGAGAAAATGACAAAAAAAAATAATCTGAAGTCCCAAAAGATGAAATAAGAGTCCATGAAATTCTTTTCCGCCGTTTCATTGAATTTTTTTCCCCTTTCATTATCTAATTATTACGCCTTTCCTTTATTTAATTTGGAGGACTGATTTGAGAAATTTAATAATTTAAATATTTTAATGCAATTGTTTAATTTCATTTCGATGTGGTTTGGAGTCGTGTTTAATGCCGACGTGAGATTTTATTTAACGTGATGTTTGTTGTTGACGTGTAAACCATTTATTGGTTATATTTGATGTTTCTTGTTTCTAGTAGAAACAGGTAATTCAAGCCCGTATCAGTTACAGTTAATGGGCGTCCCCACTCCTAGGGGTGGCCAAACGGCCAGCGAGCCCGGGCCTGGCCCGGAAATTTTCGGGCCTAAGCCCGGCCCGGCCCGGACTTCGGGCCGCCCGGCCCGGGCCCGGACCTTCCATAGGGCCAGGCTTGGGCCTTGGTAAAAAACCCAAAGTCCGGCCCGGAAAAGCCCGCCCGTAGGCCCGGGCCCGACCTGGTCATGGGCATTAAAGTTTTTTAAAAACCCTCCCCAACGGATATTTTTTGAAACCCTCCCCAATGGCTATATTGGTATCAAAATTTGAATTTCAAAATTCACAAAAACACTATAAATACCCCACAACCTTTCAATTTTCAATCACTTATCTCTCATACTCTCAAACTCTCTGAAGTTGCTCTATGAAGTTCAAGTGGAATTTTTGTGTTCTTTGCTAAATTATTTGATCAATCTCTCTGAAATGCTGTTCTTCTTTCTTAGATTATTTATTTCAATATTTTTTAAATTACAATGGCTGACAGTTCTGCAGATAATGCTTTTAGAGCTGATGTTGAAAATCCATCAGTTGGTTCCCCTGCTGTAGATGAAGTTGGTACCTCCAAACCAAAACGAAAACCTTCAGCAGCTTGGGACACTTTCGACAAGATAAGTGTTCAAGATCCTACAAAACCTGCGGGATATTTCAAAACAGTTGCTAAATGTCGTTTCTGTGGTAAGGAATTAACTGCTAATTCTTGTAGTGGCACTAGCCACTTAATTAGACGTGCTGCTGAATGTACCCGTAAAATTGTTGGATCTAAATTTCAATCACAATTAAGTAGATCTTCGACTGGACAATTGTCAAATTATAGTTTTAATCAAGTTGTTGCTAGAAGAGAAACTATGAAATATATAATCAAGACTGAACAACCATTTTCAAGGGTTGAAGATTCTGATTTTGAATAGTGGATCCAAAAAGCTTTTGATCCTCAATTTCAACCAATTTCTCGCAACACAGTTAAGAGAGATATCGAAAAATTATATGCTGAAGAGAAGACAGATTTATTTGTAACCCTTAGTAATATCCCTGGAAGAATTTGTTTAACTTCTGATTTATGGACTTCTAACCAACATTTATGTTATATTTCACTAACAGCTCATTTCATTTATGCAAATTGGATATTGCTGAAAAGAATTATTTGCTTCTCCGATCTTGATGCCCCCCATACAGGACAAGCGATGGCAACTAGTATCATCAACCAACTTCAAAGTTGGGGTATTTATGAGAAATTTTTTACAATTACTTTAGATAATGCTTCTTCTAATGATGTTTTAGCTAGGTTCCTAGAAAGATGTACTTGGGATTATGTCTCAATCCGGTGTATCACATCGGATGGCCATGATGAAACCATATTAGGTTGGACACCTAATGAGTAGAATATTATTTAAGATTGATCTTAATTAATATTTAAAGTGAATCTCCTAAAATAGGAAGCAATATTTATTTGTTAATTAGGAGAGTGAATATCTCTTAATTAATGAGAACAATATTTGTTTGTTAATTAGGAGAGTGAATATCTCCTAATTAATGGAAATAATATTTGTTTATTAATTGGGAGATTACTTGGGGAAGAAGTTATTTATTTATTTCTATAAATATCTTTTAGGGTGTCATGGCAAGACAAGGCATAATACAATGTAGAGAAGCTAAGGGAAGGTTGAGAGGGTTCTAAGAGAGGGTAACTCCTTGAGAGAGTTTGTGAGTCTCTTAATGTATCTCAACTATCAAAGTGGATTCTCTGTTTTTTGCCCCGTGGATGTAGGCCTAGGCCGAACCACGTATATCTTGTCTTCTTCGTGTGATGTGATGTTTCATTCTTGTGTTCGATCTCGTGTTTGTTGGTGGCTTCCGCGAGTCGCCCTCCCAACAGTGGTATCAGAGCTCCAGGTTTTGACCTAGGAGGACGAGAATTGAAGAACGAGGATCAATGACGACACCGGTCAATGAATTCATACCATCGACGAATGTATTGTTGGAAATTCCAACAACAGTGTGTCGTACATGGTTTCACGCGAAGAAGGAGAAAAAAAAATCATGCAAGGTTGCATGGAGCTCTCGGTGGTGGAAGCGGCACATCTATTTAGGTGTGCGATGATGATACCAATTTATTGCGGGTCCAAGATCCACTGAGAAAACAGACGTGCAGAGACGCTCGGAGTGCAAAGTTCGCAGCGACACGCGGAGGCATGTGGGCTAATCACGTGAAGCGTGGGTGCGGAGTTCGTACAGAAGAAGATGGAACAGTGCAACACGATTTAAGGCGTTCTGAACTGGGTATGGGAGGAGCGGCCCCATGTGGTTCGGTTAAAAGAGCGAGTCCAGTCATCTCGCTAGCGCGGTGTGGCATGTTCAAGGTGGAGGTAAGATCCAGATTTTCTTCAGAAATCAACGAGGAGCGTGATGCATGTGAAATCAAATCATGGCATTGACTTGAGGATGCGCGATTACTGAGTCTGACTCAGGGGTTGATCCATGATAAGGCGAGTGCAGGCTTATGGATCCAACAAGATTGGGCGATGCAAACCTCCGGAGGAAGAAATTCCTAAAATCCATTCAAGGTGGAGTTCTGCGGAGTGGGTCTAGTGCACAAAGAGACTCGTGATAGCGACTTAAAGACTGGTGAAGATCAAGGAAGTCGAAGGAAGTCGAAGACCACTTGATTGCAGGTGGAGGTGCATGGTTGCTCGCGTGGTCGTGCTTCAAGGACGACATGGAGCAAGGTGGAGACATCAACAGAAATCTTCTAAGGGGTTCGAGGAAGTCCGAGCGTACTGGATACGAGCCAAGGTGGAGATTTGTTGGGATTATGTCTCGATCCGGTGTATCACATCAGATGGCCATTATGAAACCATATTAGGTTGGACACCTAATGAGTAGAATATTATTTAAGATTTGATCTTAATTAATATTTAAAGTGAATCTCCTAAAATAGGAAGCAATATTTATTTGTTAATTAGGAGAGTGAATATCTCTTAATTAATGGGAACAATATTTGTTTGTTAATTAGGAGAGTGAATATCTCCTAATTAATGGAAACAATATTTGTTTATTAATTGGGAGATTACTTGGGGAAGAAGTTATTTATTTATTTCTATAAATATCTTTTAGGGTGTCATAGCAAGACAAAGCATAATACAATGTAGAGATCCTAAGGGAAGGTTGAGAGGGTTCTAAGAGAGGGTAACTCCTTGAGAGAGTTTGTGAGTCTCTTAATGTATCTCAACCATCAAAGTGGATTCTCTGTTTTTTGCCCCGTGGATGTAGGCCTAGGCCGAACCACGTATATCTTGTCTTTTTCGTGTGATGTGATGTTTCGTTATTGTGTTCGATCTCGGGTTTATTGTTGGCTTCCGCGAATGGTCTTCCCAACAAGATGCTTGCCTTCATGTACAACATCCAAATTATTACATGTTCGTTGTTGTTGTCATATACTCAATCTTATTGTGCAAGATGGTTTAGAAGTCGTTAAGCCATTTATTGAGCGTATAAAACAATATTTCATTTATATTTTTTCTTCTACAAGTAGATATCAAGAATTTCGTCAAGCATGTAAAACTGCAGGCCTTAGAAGTAGAAAAATACCGACGGATGTTAGACATCGGTGGAATTCTACTTATTTGATGATTGAAGCAGCTCTTCCTTATAAAAATGTTATTAGTACATATTTGTTACAGAAAAATTATGATGATGAAATTAGTCTTGAAGATTGGGCATGCTTAGAAATGATTAGAGATTTATTCAAAGTTTTTTATAATGCTACTGTTTGTTTTTCTGGAATTTATTATGCTACTTCCAACCAGGTACTATTACATTTGTTCCATATTTGTGATGTTTTTAACCAACATAGAAATGAAGTTGCTTTTGAACCAATTTGTGAAGCAATGGAGGCAAAGTTTCGAAAATATTGGGAAAAAATTCCCATCATTTTTGGATTAGCCACTGTTATGGACCCTTGTTTCAAAATAAGTGGTCTAGAAATTTTTGTTGAATATATTTATCAATGTTTTAATGGTCCTGATAGTGGTTCGATTATGAAAATATTGCTCAAATTAATTCTATTTTACAAGCTATGTTTGAAGAATACAGGCTTCAAAGGGAGAATACTCAAAGACAAAGTGGTCAATTCGATACATCCTCATCACAACAACCGAGAGAAAAATCAGCGTCAAGGTGGAAACAATTCAAGGTGCGACTAAGCACTCTGAACCGGTCGCTTGGTAGCAGTGGTACATCTGAACTACAACGCTACCTTCAAGAACCAAATGTCGAAGAAGAAGACGAAGGGACTTTTGATGTTTTGGCATGGTGGAAGGGGCAAGAAAATCGATTTCCAATTCTTTCTGATATTGCTCGAGACTTATTGATTGTTCCAGCTTCACAAGTTGCTTCGGAATCAGCATTTAGCACCGGAAATCGAGTATTGAGTGATTATAGAAGTCGTTTACATCCAGATGTAGTCGAGCAGTGCGTGTGCCTACGAGATTGGTACAAAGCACAACAAAGAACTCAGACTATCTTGGCTGAGGAGGCTCTGGAAGACCAATTTGATGATGTTGTAAATTTAAATTGAAATTTAGTTTAAATTTACTTGTATTCTTATCATTTCTTGAAGGATGGCTTTGGGTAGAGTTGTGCAAATGATAGATAAAATGGGTAGGTGCCAACCTAGTTGGGATGTACTCATTTTATTGTGATGCAGTCATCATCCATAAGCTAATATTCAATCATTGTAATGTTCCATTAAAATATTTTTATATGAATTTATAGTAGCTATTCAATTAATGTTCAAATATTTCTTGTTGTGAACTTATAATGTGCAATTATTGTGAAGTTATATCAATATTCAATTCAAATATTTTTATTGTTCAAAGTATTTTCAATTCAAGTTATTTAACGTTTTTTATTTACTTTATTGTACGTTTTAATTTAACTAAAAAAATAAAAAAAAATATGTGGGCCACAAAGCCCGGCCCGGCCCGGACTTGGCCCGTCCGTGGCCGGGCCTATGGGCGGGCTCGGGCCCGAAGCCCCTTAGGCCCGGTCAAAGCCTACCTGAAAAATGCCCGGCCCGGGCAAAGCCCGGCCCATGGCCACCCCTACCCACTCCCCACCCCGGAAAATATTTTAGACTCAGACTCCTTTTTCACCGCCAAATATAACTCACTTTTTTATTCCGTAATATAACATGCATTGCCTAATGAGATATATATTTATAAAAAATAAAATATTCATTTTAATAAATTGTATAGACTTCATTTAAAATATGTAAAAATGTTTATAGTGAAGTATACATCTTATTAGAGTGAGTCTGACTAATAAGATACATAATATTGTAACTGATGTTGTAAAATATATCAAGTATGATTGAGACTTCAATAACCCTTCGTGTCGCGTTACTACGTTGCTCTCCTTAAAACAATATTTATCCCCACCAAATAATGTTCAAGGAGTATTGCAAATCTGTCTGCAAGATAATTCGAAGAAGAATTCCACCAACGTTTGCACTGTCGATGATAGAACAAAATATTTTAGTGGAACCCAAGTGAACCAAGACCCCATGTATTAGGCTCTACAAAAACCCAATACAAGAATAAATTTTAGGAAAAAGAGAAAGCTATTTGATTATTTTCTAAGATGGTTTGAATGGTAAGAAATCATGTCTATCTATAAATATAGGAGCATCCTTTCAAGGCATCACAAAAGGCTTAATCACCTTCAATCTGAATCGTTGGATCTTCAGTTACAAGATCGATGGTTCAGATCGATCACCATTCGATGCACCCTTCCAATTACATTCTTTGATCAATGTAACCGATTCTTGATCGATTCAACAGTGCACATTACATATGATGGGTCTACCATTTGGACGGTCCAGATTGTATCTAATGGAACGATCTCCACCATCTGATTAGCCAACAAAGCGCCACATTGCGCCCATCGATTTAGGTTTTAGTCCCTACATTTAAATGATATGTTCCTTTTTAGTCCCTGGGAGGGACCTATTCCTAAATTATTTAGTTTCCTTTTTAGTCCCTGGGAGGGACATTTTTCTAAATTATCATTTAAATGTAGGGACTAAAATCTAAATATGAAGAAGTGAGGGATCAATCGCTAAATCTTATAGTTTACAGGGACTTAAAACTAAAAATCCCTAAAAATAATAAATTAACTTAAGTGTCAAAAGGGCGTTAGTTGACACCTCACTAGTGCGAGTACAAGATATCAAAGAAGGAGATCGGAGGAGCCAGGGATGGACCCAAGGGGGGGTAGGTTGGGTCCGGGCCCCCCCAAGCAGCCCATGATATATAATATTAGGCTCATAATCTTCTTGTTCTACAAATAAAAAAATGTAATCTAATGCTTTGTGATCACATGATAATTTTATAAAGTTTTGATATAAACATAATTTGTTGTTTAAAATGACAACATTAGGAGGATTAGACAGGTTCAGACGGGACATATCATGAATAAAAAATGATATATTCAGCCCTAATTGCAACCCTATTCGCAGTCCACACCGTTTTTCTTTTTTCTTTTTAAATCATATACTCTCTCATTGAAGTATATGATGTTACATTAAATGAATATATACTAATATATAATATTGTATTATTTTTGTTTTAAAAAAATAATTTTTTATCATACATTATGATAAAACCTCATACATTATGATAGCGTAATATATATTGTGTTATCATAGTTTATGAGGCTACAAGTAAACTATAAAATGGAGTCGATTATAGAGTGAGATTAAGAAAAATAGACATCTTTTTGTAAATGTGACTTTTGAACAATAGCAAATTAATATAGTCATGTCCATGAAATACTGATCATTCTCACATAAAAAGTCATACAATGGTTAAATTAGTAAAAAAAAAAGAATGAATAGATAATAATAAATTAATTCCAAGTATTTTTTAGTCCCAAAACTTTTGTAGCAGTAGGACTAAACTTTTGTAGCAGTATGAAAATACCTTTTATTAGCAGTTACAGTTTTTAGGTACTTCCATGTCTTTTAAATTATTTAATCCATTTGATTTCCTTTTGTTTATTATTATGCATTATGTATACAGGGTATTCTTAATCCATTTATCATATCTTGTAGATTGATATGCATTTATATATCCTATTAAATATCATACATATATAGTTCCTTAACTCGGCATACATGGACATTTAACAATTAAATATTTTTCTTTTTACTTTGAAGTTTTTTGTCTGGCCGTCGGCCCTCTCATGTTTTAATTCGTAGGTCCACCCTTGGGAGGAGCAACAATCGCATTGTTTTGAGAGTCTTATAGACACTTCATCTCAGATCTGCATCAATCTAAGCCCGCATCATTTTTGAATCTGACCCATTCAAGGAGGAGCATATTTGACCTCTCACAAAAAGGAAAATTGATTTTTAAGGAAATGAATATACATGCATTAAAAAATATAAATGGTTCTTAACATTATCTTTTCTATAATAATAAGAATAACATAAATAAGGGTATTTCTGATACGTGGTCTTCGGTATAATTCGTACTAATAAAATATATAGTTTGTTTGATGAAATTAATGTGTATCTCCTATTCAATAATAAATATATTTTATAATATATAAAAAATATTTTTTTGCAATAATTAAAAATTTTAAGAAAACGAAAAAGAAAATAAAGGGTTAACGTGGGGGATGGATAGATAGATAACCGATAACACGGCTGTCACCTGTAGAGTGTTGACGGTAGAGCCAACCCAAAAGAGGAAGAAAAAATGGCGGTCTCCTCCGCCGTAGCCCGCTGTCCCTCAATCACATCGTGCAGGGGTGACCATCCCAAACCATCCCTCTCTTTCTCTTTCTCCCTCTTCCATTCTTCACCCTCTAATAAGGCCTCTTCTTTGAGGAAGAGGGCATCGTCTTCGCTGGTTGTCAAGTGTGGCTTCGAAGCCGGTGTCGGTGTCATGGGCACCAAATTGGGCATGATGACGTTCTTTGAGCCCTCGGGGACCGCCGTCCCTGTCACCGTCGTCGGATTCCGTGAGGGAAACGTCGTCACTCAGGTCAAGACCACCTCCACCGACGGTTACGACTCCGTCCAGGTCGGATACCGCCGCGTGCGTGACAGGAAACTCACCAAGCCCGAGCTCGGCCACCTCCAGAAGGCCGGCACCGTACCCCTTCGCCACCTGCAGGAGTTCAGGCTCACCTCCGTCGAGGGATTCGAGCCAGGGAACCAGATCGTAGTTGAAGACATCTTCAAAGAGGGGGACCTCGTCGACGTCTCTGGGAACTCTATCGGGAAGGGGTTCCAAGGTATAATACCCTATCCTTTATTGAAATTCACCTCTCTCTCTATCTTTTAGGTGTTTGCATAAATGCTCAGCTCATCTAATCGAGAACATAGTGGTAGATGAATCTTGATTACTAATTCCTTCAGTACGAAATTTGGGGAGGTGAACCAAGTTTAATTGGAATGAAGAATACGAATTGGTACCAATTGGTACAAAACCATACAAGGCGGCACCGATTGGTTCGTACCAATGCGTATGCATTGGTACAAAATCGTATGTAATGGTGGGAATTAATAAGAATGGGTATGAATTGGTAACAATTGGTACATTGCCTAATTAGGTTTAATCACGACCCTACATCCAGATGCAATCATCTAATCTAAAGTACAGATGGATGAATAGTTTGATCGAGGGCCACATATGCTTGATTAAAAATGAGGATGTGCCTGCCATTGTCATGTAATTATCTCTGTATCCAGCTGAATTAAAATGGAATATTAGTAGCACAACAACCAGGTCTCCTGTGTTTAATTGATTAAGGCATTAAACAGTCAATGACTGATGGCTGATAACGTCTGGCTCAAAATGACAGTGCTGCATTGAAAGTGCTATTCAAATTTGAATAGGATAAAATGGAAAGCCGTTTTTATAGGCGATATATTATTGGAAAACTGTCTTGGTCTCTCTCATCATGACAAGTGGCATGGATAATATTGGTGAGAAAAACTGAGGTACGAGGAAGGGAAGATCCAATTTGACTTGAAGTTAACCTTGGAAGTGTTACTTAAATGGTATATGTTGGGGTTTGCGCAACTAACATGCTAAGATTAATTCAAAAAAGAGAAGGGATACGCTGAATTTTTGCATGCCATGTCCATGTAAGCACTGCGTGCACTTCCCCTATCCATGAAGCTACCCTGCCTTATCAAATTTGTTTTTAGTGGTGTATCTTGCATTTCAACCCATCTGGAAATGTGTAATGGGAGGTATCTTCTATTTTGAGTTACCTTTTCCCTTATGTGTGGTGCACACTTTTGTAGGTCTTATATGACCTTGAGGAGTCTTACAATCCCCGTTTTTAAGCATTCAGTATATTTCTACCCTTGGTTATAAGGCTAATATGCCTTTTTTCAATTTTTGTTTTTAACTATATAATCCACTTCAGATTGGAATAGCATATTAATTGTGACCTCGGTACATTCTTCAATCTTGTCCAAAGAGGTAGCTTATCTCTTTTTGCCCTCCTAACTTCGCTATTCTATGCAAGATATTTCATGCTTTCACTGAAACCGCATGTTTCCTGATATTATTCTCTATATTCCTACTTAATGACTTGATTGACTTAATTGAGCCTTCTTTAATTTTATGCATAATATTTTCCAGGTGTATACATAAAGTATGTGTGTGTGGGTGTATATATATATTAATCATTTTGTTTTAGTCACAAGCTAGTGATCTGTTTTTATGTAATGACAATATGCAGTGACAATTGAATATTCCTTAAATGAGGGCTGATCATCTAAATGGAGAGCATAGTTATTTATAGCGACCGATATATCGAAATATCGGTCGCTATATCGAATTCAAACCCCAAATCGCGATATATCGGCGGGTTATCGAAAAAAAATCGATTTTCGCTGACGTCAGCGATATATCGATCGATATATCGTCGATATATCGGAATCCACAGAGATGCAGATAATGAAATTCAGGAAGAAAACACAGATTCAGATGATAACAATGGTGGACACGGCGGCAATGATGGTGGTGACACATCTTATGGTTATGGTACACCATTAGGTGGAACCCAGGGAGGGGATTTTGTAAATAATGCAATGGATTATTTATTTAAATAAAATTTCTTCAATTTTATTTATGTTGTAGACTACATAAACCATTGTAAATTTTTTTTCAAACCAAAACCATTGTAAAATTATTATTATCTTTATATCAAATTATTCTTATTCATTTTTTATTATTTTCACAATTTTTAATGTTTTTTAACTGTTTTTTCTAATTTTTTCCGAATTTATTTATAAAAAAAAAAAGCGCCCCGGCCGATCGATATATCGATCGGCACCCCACTTCGATATATCGAAATATTCGATATTTCGAACATTGATGGAGAGAATGCTTATGAAATCCTAGACCCTGTCTTGGCCATGTTATTGCATCTTTTCCATGTTGACATTGGCTTGTAGTGTTCACTCCCATCTCCAAGTTGTTTGGTGATCTATAAGAGATTTCTAAACAAGTAATTTGTTAATGAGGGTTGATGGGAAACCCAATAATGTTGAACCTGGTTTAAGGTTATGTGAGATGCATCAAACTAACACTATGGTTATGTTTGATATTGTAACAAGATGAATGCATATTCTTCTTTTTCCCCTCTTACCAATGATGCATTAATTGTCCCTATCTCCGCAGGTGGGATAAAGAGACACAACTTCAAACGTGGACCGATGACCCATGGGTCGAAGAGCCACAGAGCCCTAGGATCAATTGGAGCTGGAACGACACCCGGACATGTCTACAAGGGGAAGAAGATGCCTGGTAGGATGGGAGGAACTAAGACTAAGATCCGTAAGTTGAAGATAGTGAAGATTGACAAGGATCTCCGAGTTGTTATGATCAAGGGTGCGGTCCCAGGGAAGCCTGGAAATCTTCTTCGAATAACACCGGCAAAGATTGTGGGCAAAAACATCCCCAAAAATTGATTGAGGCCTTGAGGGGGGATAATTCATTTTCTGCTCATTTCCTTCCCTTTATTTTTCTTTCAGTGATATCTTCAGATGTTGAAAGGGCTTTTGAGGCCATCGTTTGTTTTTGAGACTAGCGATTTACTTTGTCTGGTACTTCCGAAATTTGAACATTGTAGCAACTGTATCACATCCTTTGTGGGAGGAACAGTCACTTTATATCTCGGCACAGAGGAGTCACTGCACCTGTTGGTCCTCTGTTACTATATTTACTGTCTACAAGTTTTTCTTTTTTTCATTAATGGAACTGTGTTACTTAAGGTTGTTTGATATCAAATGTTGGAGAGGTTAAGGTGAAGGTGCACATTTGTAACAAAATATTATATCTGTTGGGCGGCATGCCGACATATAGTGGTAGATCATTTACTAGTTTTAGATAGATTTGAGTCAACATAGGCCCAAAATATACTATAAATTGAGACACACTAAACCCAGCCTTCGGGCCGTGAAACCATCATTTTTTTCCCATGTGCGCCTAGCAGGTATTGAACCGGGAGCCTGGGGGGTGGCAGTGTCCCTTCACCAATTGGCCTACACCTATTTATCTTCGAGATCTCTCCTTTCCATGCCTCATTAACAGAGAGGGAAACAGTGACTGTGCATCTAGCTAGTGTAGAAGCACTTGTGGTTTTTGATGCCTGATGCAAGTAGCACCCTAGTTTTTCTTTGCTTCAGATTGGAGACCCCCTTGGCCTTAAATTAGGTGGTCTGTTTCTTTCATTCTTCTTTAAATGATAAGATCTTGAATGGCGATTGTGTCCAAAAGTCCTTTTCCATTAAGGGCTGTTGTTATCGTGTGATGGGCATATACCGCAGTTGGCATTGCACAACACATTTAGCTTCCAGTTCTTTGCCTATAAGTTTCCATCACTGGAGTAAATTATTGCAAAGATATCCATCTTTCTGAGCAACCAGAACACGGAATCGCATTCTGGAAGGACAAATTAAGAGGTCCCTACATGTAATTATCCTATTAGATGAAGCAATTATTCCTACTGTAAGAGATTTTGACAAGATCAATGTTTGTTTATGTTATAGTATTATTGTTTAATTTCATGCTTTGCTTTTAAAATTTTGGTACTTTATATATGTTCTATAAAAAAATTAACAATGATGAAAAATTGTATTTTTAGGGTTGCTGTTTTGCTGGGTTTATCTGATAATATTATATAACTGAGGTTTGATATTTATTGACCAAATCCTTGTATTCTTTTTTTTTATGTAAATAAGATTTTAAAAAACATGTCTAATCAAACTGTGAAACTGTCAAATTATTGTTGATGTTGTAAACTAAATAAAATACATACACCACAAGTATACATAAACAAAGCATACAAGGCGTATAGAGAAGACAAGTGAAGAGGGATTTCTTATTCACTATTGTTGGTTATGGAATACATGAGAGACCCCTCTATTTATAGGGTGCATGGAGGAATTCCAAATGTGAGAAGTTACAAGTCCATAGAGGTAAGGGGGTATATAGTGGGGTGATTAATAGTGGGGGTTATGGAGTTGAAGAGTGGGGGAGGTTATGACTAGGAGGAGTGGTGGGTATCCAATATATTCACAACACTCCCCCTTGTATAATTGCCTCATTAAAACCTTGCTTAGAAAACCCAGTGGGAAAAAATCAAAGCGAACGAAAAAAGTACAATGTAACTTAATCGTATAATGGTGTATGCGTTTAATAGTGCCTCGTTAAAACCTTGCCAGGAAAATCCATTGAGATAAAACCTAGGCGAAGGAAAAAGAGTAAAGTTCGCAAAATGTCATAAAAAATTACTCCCCCTCATAAGTACAAGATTTCAAGAATTTTGGTCGCTAACTCGTCGCATCCCGATTTTATACACCGGCTTCTTGAATGTTGACGTCGACAAAGCATTAGTGAACAAATCTGCAAGATTGTCCTTTCACTGAATTTGTTGAACATCAATTTCATTTCTCTGCTGGAGCTCATGAGTGTAAAAGAATTTTGGAGAAATATGTTTCGTTCTATCACCCTTGATATATCCCCATTTGATTTGAGAAATGCATGCTGCATTGTCTTCATAAATAGTTGTTGGAACATCTATAATGAGAGATAGTCCGCATGCAGTACGAATATGATGAACCAAAGACCTTATCTACACGCATTCCCGACTTGCTTCGTGGAGTGCAAGAATCTCAGAGTGATTAGAAGACGTGGCGACTAAAGTCTATTTCGTAAATCGCTAAGAGATCGTTGTGCCACCGCAATTGAATAGATACCCTGTTTGTGAGCAAGCCTTGTGAGCATCTGAAAGATATCCTGAATCTGTATAACCCTTCAGTTGTGCACCATTATTGGAATTATGTAAGGCCCATGTCTGACGTTCTACAAAGATAACGAAAAATGTGCTTCACATCATTCCAGTGCCTTCAAATTGGTGCAGAACTAAATCTGGCCAATAAGTTAACTGAAAATGCAATGTCAGGTCTAGTGCACTGGGTCAAATATAATAAAACACTAATTGCACTAAGATATGTTACTTGAGGACCAAGAAGATTTTCAGTATCTTCTTTTGGACGAAAAATGTCATTTTTGGGTCAAGTGACCTTACCACTATATGACATTTGTCCATATTAAAACACTTCAAGTTTTTTTCAACATATGTTGTTTTATGAACATGTATCCCGTTTGAACTCCGCTCAATTTGAAGGCCGAGACAATATCTTGTTTTCCAAGATCTTTAATTTCAAACTTCTTTTTGTAGATATTCGGAAGCCTTTTCGAGCTCTCCAGGAGTCCCAATTAGATTAATATCATCAACATACACAACAATAATGGCAAATCCAAGTTCCGTTTTCTTAATAAATACACAGGGACATATTGGATCATTGACATATCCTTCTTTTATTAAGTATTCACTAAGATGGTTATACCACATTCGTCCAAATTGCTTTAATCCATACAAAGATCGTCTTAGCTTGATTGAGTACATGTTCGTGGTTTTGCTTTAGGCAATTTTAGTCATTCAGGAACTTTCATATAAATGTCGGTATCTAATTTTCCATATAAATATGCAGTAACTACATCCATTAGATGCATGTCAAGTCTTTCTGAGACTACAAGACTAATTAAATATCGAAATGTGATTGTGTTCATCACAGGAGAATATGTCTCTTCAAAATCGATCCCAGGTCTCTGCAGGAAACCATGTGCCACAAGACGAGCTTTGTATTTAACAATCTCGTTTCTTTCATTTCGTTTTCTCGCGAACACCCATTTACATCCTACTGGTTTAACACCTTCAGGGGCTAGGACTACTGGTCCAAATACTTGGTGTTTTGCAAGTGAATCTAATTCTGTTTAAATAGCAGCTTTCCATTGTGGCCAACAATTTTTTTGTCTGCATTCATCCACTGAACGTGGTTATAAATCATCATCTGAAATAATTTCTTTAGATACTGCAAAAGTGAATATATCATCAACAAGCACTTGCTTTTGATCCCACAATATTTGTGAATTTGTGTAATTTATGAAAATTTATTCATTTCCATGTGTTTGTTCTTCATACATGTGCATCATTTCAGGGACGTCAGTCTCTTCGGGGACTTGTGTCACTTAAGGGGTTTCTTCCTCTGTATGAGTTATTATTGTAGGTCTTTCAAGTGTTTCATGCTCTTCTAGAGAATTATTTTTCATTATTTTTTACCTTCGAGGAGCCAAATCTTTTGAGCCTATAGGTATTCCACGCTTCAGGCGTGTCTTTGTTGATTCATTAGCCGGCATATTAACAGTTTTTCCTATTGAAGCATTAATCCGAGCTGGAGTATTAGCAGTTGGAATATGTGATTTCATCACTTTTGTTGCATCATTGAATGCATCTAGTAATTGATGCCAATTCTTTGAAGATGGGTGATTCTTTGCACTTCAGTTTCACATTGATTAGTGCGAGGATCAAGATGAGACTAAGATGGAGTTTGCCATGTAAGTTCACGTCGTTCTTCTGGCGACGGATTTTCCCTCCTAACGACGGGAATATTGTCTCATCAAAATGACAATTCGCAAATCGAGCGGTAAAAACATCCCCTGTCAATAGTTCAAGATATCTTATAATAGAAGGAGAATCAAAGCCTACATAAATTTCCAATCGATGTTGTGGGCCCATTTTAGTTCGTTGTGTAGGGGCAATAGGAACTTGTACAGCACAACAAAAAATTCGAATATGTGAAATATTTGGTTGATGACCCAATACGAGTTGTAAAGGGGAATATTGATGATAAGCAATTGGCCAAAGGCGAACTAATGCTGCTGCATGTAATATAGCGTGACCCAATTTTGTCATCAAAAGCATAGGACGTGCAATTAGCTGAAGATGCTTAATAAATGATTCAGCTAATCCATTTTGAGTGTGCACATGAGCAACAGGGTGTTGAACATCGATGCCATGCGACATACAATAGTCGTTAAAAGTTTTCGATGTGAATTCACCAGCTCCATCAAGGCGTATTGACTTTATAGGATAATCCAAAAAATGAGAGTGTAATCGGATTATTTGAGCAAGTAGTCTTGCGAATGCAGCATTCCGAGTGGATAATAGACAAACATGCGATCATCTAACAGATGCGTCTATTAATACCATAAAATACTTGAATGGTCCACATGGGGGGTGGATTGGGCCATATATATTCCCTTGAATTCTTTGTGAAAATGTTGGTGACTCAACATTGACTTTTGTAGGGGATGGTCTAACTATCAACTTTTCTTGTGAGCACGAAGTGCATTGATAGTGATCAGGTAAAAGAATCTTCTGGTTCTTTAACGGATGCCCAAATGAATTATTAATTATTCGACACATCATTGTAAACCTTGCATGCCCGAGACGATCATGCCAAAGTGTAAAAATATCTGAATCATAGAACTTTTGGTTCATTACAGCGTATGATTCGATTATTTTTATTTTATGGTTGTATAATACAACCCAGATGAGAGAGCATAAAATTTCTCTAATATATGCTTTTGGTCTGAAATAATTGAAGTAATGCATAAATACTCCATATTATTTTCACTTATAGTCTCAATATGATATCCATTAAGACGGATATCCTTAAAACTTGCTGAATATAATGCATTATTAATACAAAATTTTGTACCTCCTGATAATATTATATTTGCTCTTGCGGAGCCTTCAATTAATTTTGTAGTACCAGAGATGGTATTAACATTTGTATTGATTAATATCAATGTCGAGAAATATGTTTTACTTCGTAGGATCGTATGCGTTGTTGCGCTGTCTGTCAGACAGATGTCACCAACCATAGTCATTCTTGTAAAAAAACATGAAATAAATAAGATAAATATAAAAATAAGAAAATGCATTTCAGATAACAAAGAAAAATGATAAAAATATATAAATGACAAAATTTGATCGTACATCAGGTACGTGACCATATTTTAAGCACCAAATAGATAACAATCATTTTCCTTATTGTCTATATAAATCATGATCTCATCATTCTTGGCCACAACTTCCATGGCGAACATAAAATAAAATGCATTTACTTCGGGTAATGATGCTATGCCATTGAGTTGGGTTACATGAGAAAAAAATCGTTGTGCGGCAACGAGAATATATAAAATTGATGCTCTCAATATTGCTACAATTGGAGCATATTTTAGGCATAATGGCCGGTGGACCTTTGTCAATGAGGAATTAATTGTTAAATCCTCTTCATTATGATGATAATGGTGAATGCTAATCATAATTTACATGTTCCTACTGGGATATATGATTTTTTTTTTCATTTGGTCCATCAAGGACCCCAAAAAAAATATATCATATAACTTTTGTTTGGTCCTACAGGGACACGAGCAATCATGATTTGTGTGCGTATATATCCTTCAGGGATAAAAATTATACGGTCCTTCAGGGACACATTCTAATCATATTTTTTACATGATCCTCCAAGAATCCATGTAATAATTTTTGTAGACCTTCAAGGATAAAATAAAATAAAATTTGCACGGTCCTATTGAGACACATTATCCATAAATTTTACATGGTCCTTCAGAGATTCATGTAAATATAATTTTTATATGGTTCTTAAGGGACTCATGACATTGTAACATTAAAATAAATATCAAATTATATATTTATAAATATCAAATTAATTGATACAAGGAATAAGAACTGATGTTAGCACAAATCTAAGCAATAAGTGAAACATCAAAATATAATTCCATAGTCAAATAAGGACTGATGTTCGCACAAATTTTAATTATCTCAGCCATTTTTTTTTACATATATATGAGTACGGAACAGATTGAGATATGATTGAAACTAATATATGGCATAACATGTTACAGTATTGTAACCACAATATAGTAGCCGAAACACTGTTCATGTTGAATAAATAAACTAATTAAGAAGATATTTATGTCACATACAAAAATGAAATCCATGTTGAAGCCCAGGGAAAACTTTTAATTTTCATTATTAAAAATATAAAAAGGAATCATGGTGCTGCGAAAATAGTATGGGTGTTTTCAAATAGAGCATGATGATGAATATAATAAAATCAAGGGTTCTACTCATGCTAATAGAATCATTCATGAATATAATAAACCAACATAATATATAAATTATAGAAAACATGCTATGCTTATAACAACAATGAATTCAATACGGATGTAAGGCATGAGAGAATATTTTTTATGTAGATCGTTAACAACCCACCGAATACAAACATTTCTCTTTAACAAAGAGCTCCCCGTGAATGACAATGCAATATTAAGACTTAGGAACATATATGAAGGCAACAAACCTACTGGTGGAGTCATATTGCAAATGAACTAGAGACCCATCAAAGAAAAGACAAACCTTTTTAGCAAATTAGACAAGAGCGTAATCGTGCTGATAACGTGTTGTAAACTAAATAAAATACATACACACAAGTATACATAAACAAAGCATACAAGGCGTATAGAAAAGACAAGTGGAAAGAGATTTCTTATTCACTATTGTTGGTTATGGAATACATGAGAGACCCCTCTATTTATAGGGTGCATGGAGGAATTCCAAATGTGAGAAGTTACAAGTACATAAAGGTGAGGGGGTACGTGGTGAGGTGATTAATAGTGGGGGTTATGGAGTTGAATGAGAGGAGTTATAGAGTTGAAGAGTGGAGGAGGTTATGACTAGGAGGAGTGGTGGGTATCAAGTGTATTCACAACCGTTGACTTATTTTTTAAGCTGTGTTGGCTGTGAATGATAATGTTATACATTGGTGATGATAATGCTATTAAAAAGGTATAAATAGTTTTGTGGTTTTTGCTCTATTCTTCTTGGCGTTTTGCCCTTATTCTTTGTTTACCGAGTGTGAAAATAACCTCATTTTGGTTCTAATTTGGAGTGCAGAACAAAGGTCAGATGAGGCAAGAATAGGCAAAAAAAAAAAAAAAAAACTTGTTTGGTGAGGAAGAATAAACCTAATAGATAGCTCTATGTTCGAATAGGCAAAAAAACTAGTTTGATTCTTCATGATACATTCAGCCGATTCACCTTGAAACTCACAATAACCAGTACTGGGAATACAATTTTTTTGGAGGAAGGCTTTCTTTATTTCCTTCCACCAGATGAACACTGAAGAAAAATTTATACCAAGTTTGTATGATATAGACAAATCTTGAAGTTCCTAGGACATATTTTGACGCCCCAGGAAGTCAATTCTTTCAGCTTTACAGAAAGAATTGGTTTTTTTTTTTTTTTTTAATTCACAGTTCCTCCCTCCTAGCTTCCCTTCTGTGCTCCTGCCAGAGCTCTTCTTCAGTCAATCCTTCAATCTGCACGTGTAACTACCTAATACATGTACAAAACCAGATATGTCCTTGAGAGCCTTGAGAGCTTCATGCACCCCTGTATCCGATGTGCTCCCCTCCTCCACATCCAGTATGAAGACATAATCAAAGTATCTGTGCTCTCCTGTCTTCTCCTCCACAACACGGACTGGGTTGGACCGATTTGGCCTATGATCGACCTTCGTCACGGAGATGCCCCTTCTCTCAAAGATGGACATGGCCCTGAACAGATCCGACGCGCCTTTCTCTAATGAGAAGGCGACCGTCGTCTTCCAAACAACATCTTCATCTTCTCCACGACCACCAGTAGTCTCTCTGGGTTGGTGTTGTTGAACTCCCAATCCAAGTTGCAAGAATCGGTTGAAATTCTCGGATCGATCTTGGAAGTTCTGTTCGAGGAGCGCGAGGCCGAACTCTTTGGCTGCGATCCTGCTCCCGATGACGGCCGTGTCAGTGATCTTGCTCTCGGACACGTACTTGGCAGCCTCGGCCGCATTGGGGACCTCCTCGATCTGAAGGCGGTGATCAAAACGCTCGAGCCTGCCCCAGCAGTGGTTGAGGGCCTGGGGATGGCTGATGACCCTCCGAAGATCGGATCTCGAGGTGCCATGGAGAGAGAGGAGGCAGTGGTTGACAGGGAGAACGAGCTCCCCGATGATGTGGACACCTTGGTGGCGGAGGAGGAGATCGAAGTTGCGGTCGATGGTGCCGTCGATGGAGTTCTCGACGGGCACGATCGCTCGGTCGGCGTCGCCGTCCTCAAGGGCCTGGAAGGCATCCTCCATGTGGGTGCAGGGGAAGGCCTCGCAGTGGATGGAGGAGAAGGCCTTGCAGGCCGCCTCCTGGCAGTAGGATCCACGGAAGCCCTGGTAGGCCACCCTGAGAGGCTTCCCGGAGCATCCGAAGCCAGGGGATGGGGGGGATGGACCCATAAGCTGACGGCGGTGGAGGGGGTGATCCTCGAACGCCTCCTTGGAAAAGAGATGCTCCAGATCCGCGATGGTCATCTCAAGTCCGAAGGTGGAGGCGATCTCCTCCGCCTTCCGCAGCGGGGATAGGTTTGGGGCCTCCTTCCTCCGCTGCTGCTTCAGGCTTGCCCTTGTGGGCTTCATGATCATCGCATCGCAAGATGACGATGATGGTCTAATAAGATTCGGGGGTATTCCGATCCTAAGCGCCATAAATAGGAAAACCAAAACCAAAACCAAAACCAAAATCGATCCCCTTCTTTCAAGAGAAGAACGGAAGTAGAAAAGATGAGAAGCCGCTGCTGATTATGTATGATAAACAGCAGCAGCTTCTTTGATTGAAATAAAAATAAAAATAAAAATGAAGTTTATTGGGTGAATGAATCTTTGTATTGGTGAGGAAATGCGCAGAGATCGTGTTGGGATCCCTGGCATGAGTTGTGTTGGGGAAGGGCTAATTTATGTGTTTTTTTTTTGAGGTGTGGTGTGGTAGGTGGGAAATTGAGTCTAACGTGGGAACATCAGACTTTTTCTTGCCTTTTTTTTCCTTTTTCAACCTTTGGGGTGGTTTCTACTTTCTACTACAACCAGCAGCCCTCTTCCTTCAAAGGTTCCGTTCGAATTTATTTACTTTTTGTTTATTTTTTTCGTTTCAATTTTTTTTTTTTTTTTTTTTTTTTTTTTTTGAATCCAATTCCCTCTGTTTTTATTTATTTCTTTTCAGTCTCGTGTTTGAACATCAAGAAGATAAGGACCTCTGGCATTTAAGACATTAGATAGATAAGCACGGAGGCCCAATTTATTTATGGTGATGCTATACTTCTCTATTTTCTTTTACAAGCGAAGCTCTGGGCTCTCACTGTAAAGAGACATTTATTGTTGGAGTGTTGTTACACTCAGTTACAAACACAATCCAAACCTCAGACCCCACGTCAGTCAGTCCACGTGTATTATTATTTTTTTATTCCACGTCAGCATCCAAAAAAGGCTGTCAAAATTTCCCCCCCAAAAGTTCCCGCCTATTTTTTTCGAGCTACCACATTGTTTTGTATCCATTTTTCTCTTCCCTCTTTTTTCTAATTTTCATTTACTGTTCTCTCTCTCTCTCTCTCCTCAGTGACAACTACCATAAAACAGCTCCACGAAGATGATAATCACCACCACCCTCCGCCGTCGCAGATGGAGAGACGAAGGAGAACTCCGCCGTCCCCTCCGCCGTCGTAGACGAGGAGACGAAGGAGAGGATTGTCTTCCCCACCGCCGTCCTTTTCGCTGCTCGTCGACATGAAATCTCAGATCTCCTCTACCCCGCCGTCCAATCTGACTGCGTTGAGCGTCATCAGACTATCCATTGATGAGCTCACAAGTGGTGATCACAACCTGTTTGATGAAATGCGTGAGTGGAGTTGTCGATGCTAATGATGTGTTTGTTTGTTGTAGGTGGATGCGCAAGTACCGCTGATTGGCGAGATGGAGAACCTGTTGGACGTGGCGGAGACATTGGTGGTGGTGGAGGAGGAGAGGGTGACGCGGTCTCTGTTGGAGCTCCCATTTGGGTGTCTCCAAGGGACCTCGTCACTGCTCTAGCTAATGGTGGTGATGACGATGGTTTAGATTGATAGAGGTTATGATGGGTCTTTGTGGATGTGTTGTTTTTTTTGACAAGTGAAGTTAAGAATTTTTACTAGTGATTGTGATTAGTGTTTGTCAATTTTTTTTGGGTCGGTGTTCTTGCTGTTTGAATTTGCATGGCAGCTTGGGTTTTGTCATTCCATTGGATCTTTTCTGTTATTAAAGGATAATAAAATTAATGAACTATATATCTCATCTTAGAAGGTATATACTCATATAAGGAGGTATATAACTCATTGGATGTCAAACAAAGTACATAAAGACTTGGGACTATAAAAAAAATTCTATATAAAGTCATCCTGCCTTGGGTGAAAGAATATGCTTGGATTTGATATTAAAGTAAATATCAAGGATAATCTTGTTTATCATGCCAAGGTGCTATCTTAGGCTTTCGAATGTGGTCTGTTGCTGACGATAGATGATGACATATTCAACCCTGTTCACCACCATAAACAACTTTTTCTTTTTCATTTTGGAATGTGTATGCACAGATCTTTATTAGGTATATACTTACTTAAATATCGCAGGTAAATCGCAGCTCCCGATGGTGACTTGGTTAGCTTGTATTGGGATGCTGACATGGCATTAACCTATTGGGATGAAGTTTAATAGTATAGATGGGATCAAAATTATAAAGTTCAGTGTTTGCTTTTTTTGCTTGTTGGCATTCTTGCTGTTTGAATTTGCGTGTGATACGTGGATTTTATCATTCAATTGGATCTTTTTGTTATTAGAGGATAATAAACATTAATAAGTATATACCTGATCTAAGTAGGTATATACTTATACAAGGAGGTATATAACTCATTAGATGACAAATAAAGTACTTGGGACTTGGATTATAACTTATAAAATTCAACACCCATGAATTCAATGGTAATCATAGCTCGCATATATTTTGGCATTTTTTTGCTCCCTTGGTTTAGGTTAGGTTGTTCCTCCTTTTCCAAGTTTCACCGCACATTATATCCATCTGATCCAATTGATTTAATATTAAAATATTTAAATTATGAAACCATATGCTAAAAAATTATAAAACATGGAAGAAATTTATTTTATATTAAAATATTTAATTTATGAAACTAATATTGGATGAATAATCCGTAAAGTGGTATATACCAACCTAATGTAAGTATATAACAGTAAAAAAAAGGTGTATGTTTATATAACACGAATGTTAATTTTTAACATAGCATATTTGGACAAATTGAAACACCAAGTCATTGAATGAAAGCCAGCGATTTATGAAACCATATGCATGGTGTCCTTCGTCGCGTTCTCCATCTTGTTCTGGAAGTAGAACTCGAGAAGCTTTGCCGACTTGAGCTGTCAGAGCACCGGCACGTACGACGAGTTGAGGAACGTGTAGTCCTTGACTGCCATGACCTCGATGTGCACGCCATTGTAGTCCTTCCTGAACATCACCTGCATTGCACCGAGGTTAATCTTGTCGGCGATGAGGCTGGAGAAGGCACTGGACCTCTTGGCCTTGGTGAGCTGTTCGTTGATGAAGAAGATCATGTCCTTCAGCTTCTGGATCTTGAGCTGGTTGTCGAAGGACTCCTTCGCCTCGGAGACAAGCTGTTTCCTGATCCGGATCCACTCCTTGACTTGCCTCTCGAGGGAGTGGAGGTCGGAGTTGGAGATGTCGACGACGGGGTGGTCAAGTGAGAGATTGGAGGGGGGGGGGGGGGAAGGGAAGGAGGAGATGAGGTTGGAGAGGTTGTGGGAGAGGTCGGAGAAGAGGTGGACGTGTTTGGAGTGGTTGAGCTTGAGGCGGTGGGCGAAGGAGGTGGTGAGGTTGATGTGGTCGTTGATCTGACGGTGGATCAGATAGAGGCGGGGGCGGTTGGGGTCGGATCTGACGGCGAGGAGGGAGCGGGGGCGGAGGAGGGGATCGGACATGGTGAGGGGAGGGACGGAGAGGAGGAAGCGAAGAGGATCCTCCATTGTTTAGGGTTTGAAGAGGATCTGAGTCAGAAGAGGAGAGGAGGGGGTGAGTGAAGAAGAGGAGTTAAAATAAAAAAATATTAAATCATTTAATGCTTGTCAGTGGGTTCTGTGAGTCGGTTTCAAAAATTTGAAATTCAAAATCCTTAAAACCCATCCTAGCCCGCCTAAAATCTTCAAAATGATTCCACGTCACCCTGCTCTCGCCACGTCAGATCCTACGTGGGGTCTGAGAAACCGACTGAGATGTAAACTGAGTATAACATTTTCCTTATTGTTGGGGTTAATTGGCCCACATATCCTTCTCTGTATTATAGTACATTAGGAAATTAACTCATGGATGCAAATAATTGAATTATCGAGGAAAAAAAAACCACTAAACATGTGATCCACATGCTTTATTTTAGCACATGACTTGGTGTGGATTTTCAGAGAGCCCATACTATGACACGGAATAAAGATTCAATGGATCACATTCCATCTCATTCATTTCATATTTTACTTTTTAGGTACTATTTTAAATGATTTTTACTACCACAGTAAAAAAAAAAAAAAAGTTTGTTGGCTTGAGAAATGTATTAGAAATTGTTTTATTACGTTAGTGTATACATATTATTTAAATAAATTTTATCCAACTATTCTTTTTTTTATGGAATTGAATTTTTTTTGTCTATGTGATAAATTTTTATTAGACAATATAAAGATTCACTTGAGAGAATTCGAGTTGCACCACTCGTGTCTCGATCTTTTATTTTATATTTTAATTTATTCTCTCATCTTTTTCTTAAAGGTTTTTTGTTTTAAGTCTTCCGTGATTAAACTCAGACTTTTATAACTACTTGCATTATAAATGCTTAGATTTCCTTAAAAAACATAAAGATTCACTGTGATTTTCACGTGTGTGCATGTGCGCGCGCGGGCACCTTTGTAAGAAAAGCATATAGATCAATGCATCTTCTAAATAATAATAATAACATGTGACAACCAACCATGTTGTATCTAGTATATCATTGTTTATCCGGGGCAAACATGGAATCAAAAGCCAGCCTGGTAAGTTCACTAAAAAGCAGCACGCACGCACTAAGAATATGATGATTTTTGGATATCATCCCACCTGGGTTTTGTCTTGAGATGCCTCTGTCCACACAGAGAATAATATATATTTGACGCACGAGCACTCACGCAATCCGGTGTTGATCTTTGTTATTATAATATCAAGTAATATTAATTTATGGAGCTTTTTTTATTTTGGATTAGACAGTAGCCAGTAGGAAAACGTGATTGTTGATGAGTAAGAAAATTTGACCTTCCTTTCAAATAATTTTTTTTAAAATAAGTGGGGTTATTCCTCAAAAAAAAAAAAAAAAAAGAGTGGAGTCTGCGGTCTGGCTTTGGTGGAGACCACCCCCAACGCCAACCCACTCAAAAGATGATAATAAGCCTGAAGAAGACGATTTGAGAAACTAAAAATAAAATAAAATAAGGTACGATAATTAGTTAATTTTAAAAAAATGAAGATTAAGACATTGTATTATTTGTGCAGGTCCCGTTGCTTTACGTCTTTGATTACGTGTGATGGTTCAAATGGTGACGGAGAGATTGTTGGGGGTTCACTTACTCCAATGACCCTACGTTTCCATTTGTTTTTATTGGCCTCTTCAGTCTTCGTCCATCCAGCCCACTCCTCTTACTATACGCACCCAGCTTAATTCCGTCTCTCGTTTACTGTTTGTTTATGGAACACTGACTGGGTGAATAAGGAAATAGTTATTCAGTTATACCCATTGATTTAAATGCATAGACCTCAATGGAAATTCAATTAAAAGTTAAATCCGGAAGTGATGAATGGATAACCGTTTTAGAGGAGGGATGGAAATAGGTTTATTCATCTTTTCTATTAATTACATGATAAATAAATAAAAAGACAAATTAAAACACACAAATAAAATTTATGTCAATCAAAGCTAAGGATGCATCGACTTACTAGAACACATGTATATAAACAACCAAAAAAGGATTCCAGGTCATTCAAGTCCGTTATCAAATGGAAGCTCAATGAATAGTCACAATATTTTATGAAATGAAATGTATATATTATAGCTCCCTGTGCCACCCATATAATTCGTGTTCAGCGATTTGTAAAAGTGGTCGTGGTTTAAAAGGGTGGAGGCTAGCTTGAAAGAAAAAGGAAAATATAAAGAGATGAATTGAATGAGATTATTGAATCGGAACAAAGTGATCGGAGGATAGATAATCTATAGCTACCACCGTTTTGACTAGCTAAGTTTTATTTCGCTTGGTCATGACTAGTTAAGTAAGCCACGTGTTCCTATCTACCTGTAAGGTATACCTATAGCTGTATAAACATCTTTTATTATTATTATTATTAATTTTCATTTTAAATAACGTTATTTCATTTATCGCAAACTTTTATCAACGTTGTAGGCTGACCAGCAACATATGGGTAGGTGAACAATACCCGAAAAACAACAATAAAAGACCCCAGGGAAACCAATGGGAAAATCGCATGGGTGGTTTTAAAAAGGGATATGTGCATATCAAATAAAAAAATAAATTTTAGTGTGACATCACAAAACATGATATACAAGGGATGGTCCCACGTGCACTTCTACATCTTCAACAAGCTAATTTACACATGATTTTTTATATCACATATAATTTTTTATTTTTTTAAATAAAATATCTGTTTAATTTTTATAAAAACACATATTTTGTTACAATAAACATACACAAAATAGTTGCAATTGGAATTGTATGTTAAATTATCTGATCATGTTTGTCTGATAAGAATAAACAATACCGCTCCTAAATCCAAGAAAAATTGTTTTATTTAAAAATTGTGTCAATATTTACAAAAATATTTTGTGAACACATATGAGTAGACTAAGAATGCATAACAATGTTTCATTGTTTTGAGTTACAGGCATTAATCTTAACATTTAATTAAATTAAAATTTGATCATTGGGGGCTTAACCACGCCTTTTTACCTCCCCAAAAATAATTGTCTTTTAGAAAACTTATTAAGAAAAATATTTTAATTTAACAAAATAAAAACTTTAATTACTCATTAAAAATTAAAAGAATCTTAGTTTCCCACAGCCCTCGTACAGAATTAGATATTCACGTACTCACAGTACCACTGATACATGCACCACTTTGTGTTTGAATGTGATGCTAACATGTTAAAATTCCTAGAATCTAATGTTTCAAACTTAATTTTAAAAAAATATTTCTTAGTAACTTTTCAATTACAAGATATTTTTGCCTAGAAATAAAGATTATAGTTTGAAAAATTAAACGTTGAAAATGTGTTTTAATTTGAATTTAAAAATTTTTAAATTTTCTAACACGAATCTACTTAAACTCGTATTCAAACAACACTTTAATAATGATGTGTCCGTCGTACCCGCCACGAGGGATTTTCTTGTAGCTTTCAGACAATCCAAATCCCCCTCTCAGACACCAGGTCCAGAGTCCAGACCACTATGGCAGCTTATTCATTTGCTGAGGTGAGGCTTACAAAAAGATGACGTGTAGGGCTGTCTCGAAGACGCCACGACTTTTCTGAATATCCCGTCCTGGTCTTTATTAATATTAAATGTATGTCATAATAATAAGTCTCAGTTATTTCAACATCTGGTGTTAGTTGGGACACCGACTTTAGCCAATGGTACAAAAGCTGTTTAATTGGTTTTCCACATGGTCAATCTTATCATGTTCTCCGTTTCTCAAACCTCACAATCAAATTAAATGGGGGGAGAATATATATGTTTTGGTAAAACTTAATCATGTTAGTGGTTAATCACATATGACCTATTCGGTCTTCAAAAATGTGTGGGGTATCTAAAATCATTCAGGTCCTCAACCCGACGAGAGGGTGAGGAATCGAATCATCTTCGTCAGGTGCTACAACTTTTTGTGTTCTGGTTTCTTCGTTTCTTTGTAGATTCGGAAAATTAAAAAAAAAAACATTGGCATTTGTTATGAGATGTGTGACTCAAGAGAGTGATGTTTTTGTGGGGCATTGCGTGCAAAGGTGGCCAATTTGTGGAGGAAAGGATCTTCTCATTTCAACTCTCACCAACCTTCCTTTGTTTATCATCATTTTATCAACCATTTATCAACTCATGACGTGTTCATTTGATGATTGAGTGAACTAGCCCATGCTCACCAAATCATTTTTTTTTTTATGTAAAAACTGGTACGTAATATGATGAAAATTTATGGGAGTCGTTAATCCCGCCGCTTACCTATCCAAAAAAAAAAAAAACCTCCTCAATGGATATATGTTATAAGGGTTCTTTTATAATCACCTATAAATTTAGAACCAATCCCCACTGCATAATTAAAATAGATGGAGCTGAAATATGAACCATCAAGGAAATGGTTTCCATTTTATAAATGCACGATAATCTTGGATTTCTCCTAAAAATGCAAATAAAATATGTATACCCGAGATCAGGAACGGAGTCAGAAATTAGAATGGGGGAGGGGGGCACATATAAGAGAATTAAACTAAAAGAAAAAAAAACTTAAAATATAAAAATATGATACGATAATTTAAGACAAAAATGTGTCAATAGTCAAACGATTCATAAAATCAATGCATAAATACATATTTAATCGATGTTTTTCATTTAAGACCCACAAAAATAAAATACATATCTTCTACTTCAATTGTGTCCGATGATTTTTCACCGCATAAAATTCATCCACAATCATATCATTGTTAAATTTTTCAGCTATTTCTCTTTTGATATATAAAATCAAACAATTCATCGGCTAACAGAATTCCTAAAGAAATTTACTAACTTTTTTTGGATCTAAAAACATCACCTCCTTCCAAAGGGTTACATAATTTGTTCTAACTTCTAAATAGATCTAAAAACAATTGAATCCATTTGTTTTAAATTTTTCATTGTTAAATTCTCTTTCTCTCTTCAACTCTCTTTCGTCCCAATATCAAAACGAATTAAACAAATATAAAAATTTTCAAATAAAATTTATATATTTTTAAAATAAAATAATTATACATGTAACATGCAAAACAAATTCAATATAATAAGTAACACAATGAAGAAATTCAATTCCAAATTAACGAATCATGTGATAATAAACAAAAATTAAACAAAACAAAGAATAAATAAATAAATAACTAAAGAATCAATTATATAACAAATAAACTATATAATATAAGTATGTACAGTATATAAATAAATAAAAATAAACAAAAAATTAAAAAAAAAGATTGAGAAAGAGAGACTGACGCCGTGACGCGTTGCGGAGTGAGGAGAGAACGCAATTTGAATGATTTGATGTTGCATATGGTGCTGGGTGAGAAAATTCAATAGGTTTTTTTGTTTTTTTTTATAGTTTTTTTAGGGCATTAATTGAATGGCTCATGTTGGAGGTAAATGGGCCACACAAAAAAATTTGGGTTTGCTTGGGGCCCCAGCCCGCCCCCCCTGTCTCTGTCCCTGCCCGAGATAACCAAACTGATGGGAGCTATTTGAACAATTTGATTGTTCAACACATTTATAACTGTTAGATTTTAGCATTTCAAAATAACATATTAAACATCATTATATGCGATTACCATTTAAAATAAGAATTTATTAACAAAATATCTTAATCACAATTAATATCTATTTTGATGTGATAAGATCTAAAAGTCATGAATGCATTGAACAATTAAATTGTTAAATTAATATTAAACCTCATCCGTTCCCAAAAGATGATGAGATTGTAAACAAACTGCTATAAAAATCCAAACGGATAATTGATTGACAATATAAATGTTCAGATATATAACGAATAACAAATTCTCCAAACATCATCATAAATAAATCCTCAATGATAAGTCTGAAACCAGATGGTATTACAATAATTAGAATAATATACAGAAATTAAATATATCAACATCATTCAGTCCTGTGACATGTGAATGCCAAATGCAATGCTAAAACAAAAACAAAACTATCACGTGGTTGCATTTAAAATTGTAACTCACATATGAGGAGGACGCCCAGTCTACGCACCCCAAAAAGAATTAGAGGTCCAAAGACTAGAACCCTCATATCCATTCTTGGTTAGGTCAGTCTTTAACGAGACCCAAGGCCTACACTTGTTAATTTAGACCCAAGACCTAAAACTTGAGACGCCATCTATATAAGCTCACCAGGTCATCCAGAATCAAATAACACAACATTGTATCCAATGCCACACATTCACATCAACTATGAGTCTATGTAAGACCTTTATACGGGTGTCACATACCTATATTTTTTAGAAAGTGCATGTTATTACAATGGAGTCAACCAGAAATTCGTTGGAAATAACACAACAAAATAACCTTTCAGACTGAACAATTCTGTTGTAAATGTTAAACCTTCAATTCAACAATGTATAATGAATATAATGCATCTGTACTATGGCTAATTTTCAACACGTGATTTAATTAATCAAACTGCATAGATCATGAGAGTCTATATTCAACTTCATCTGGGGTCCAGTGAATTGTTGTCGCTAGAAATGGGATTGAACAGCATGCACAAATGAATCTACGACATCACTTTGTTAATTAGATATTCCTTTATCAAAAAGATAAATTTCCACGCTCAACTCAGAGGCTAATAAATAACCCTCCATGAAATAAAAAAAAAAAAAAAAAAATAACCCTCCAGTAGATTCTGAAAATCAACTCTTTGTTGTTGTTAACATAAACCCCCAAAACATATTCCTACTTGGGTATCACATAACTCCCTAAAAAGAAAATCTCATTTAGGGAAAAAAAGGAAATATGTTAATCCATATAAGAAGCTTGGATCAGTTCCTATAAATAAGGGTGGTAAACGAGCCGAACGAGCCGAGCCTTGACATGTTCAAGCTCGGCTCGTTTATAAACGAGACGAGCCGAGCTCACGAGCCTCAACGAGTCCAGCGTTCTTCTTTATTTAGGGTTTTTATGGATTGAAAATAAAATTTTAGCCTAAATGAGCCAAGTTCATGAGCTTAAACGAGCATAACTTTGTATTAAATTAATGTTCTGATTTTATAAAGGAGTTCAGTCAAGCTTCAATTAAGTTTCAATAACACAAACGAGTCGAATTTGAACATAAAATGAAACCCGATCTAGGTCCCGAGCCTAACCGAGCTTTTAAACTTGAGCTCGCTCATTTGTCTAAATGAACGAGCTTAAACCGAGCCGAGCCCGAGGGGCTTGGTTCGTTTACCAGCCCTACTTATAAATACTACATTACCGGGTCACTGCTGCCAGACTCTTCTATCATCGCTGTGGTAACATCTGCAACATGATCAGGAGTTGAAGGAAGAATTCTACCTGAATGAGGCAGATATGAAAATGCTATTATAGAAGCTCCAATGGTGATTGACAGGCCAATGCAATTCCATATCCACCTTTGCCTTGCCTTTCCCCTCCTTTGCTTTTGGCGGTTTAACTCTGCACATCAGCAATTATAAGTTAAAATAAAACAGAGGTCAGTGGATGTGGAATAGGCCAGTCAACGGGTCGGGTGGACCCGATTACACATGTAATTGACCCAACCTGATTTGGACCCGACCCAGTGGACCCCCGAACATAAAATCAGGTCAAGTCCGGGTCCACCCTGACCCGATACTATGAACCCAAGACCCAACTGTTTTATATATGTCTATATGTTATTAGGCTATTAGTTGACCATAAATTTATAATCAATAACATTTTGGCTTGTAATCTAACTAGCCCATTTACTCCTAGTTTGGCTTTTGCTTGAATGACATAGTGAATCTTTGGCTGTTGCTCTCTGTCAAAAAAAAGACTGTGAGTCTTTGGCCTTTGCTCTGTCACTCCACAAAAAAGATCAAACTGAGTTACAAAGTCAGTAAAAGTGGTCCTTGGTCATAGAGAATTACATAGAGAATTACATGATGCTAAAAAATTTCTGAGATCATGACCCATCCAACTCCTCCAGGGATACTTATATTGTGATTATACTGAACTAGAAATTTTGACAGAACACATACATAACATGGATACAACCCTTTTAACAGTGAATTCTGGATCAACTTTACATATACTTAAAAAGTAAAACTACTTCCCTTGTATATTAATAGCAACAAATTAGAGACTGAAAAAAATGGTACTCATACATTAGTGACCAGAAATGAATCAAATAATATGCATAGAGAAAACACTCGTATGTATTACTCATTAGTGTTTAGGTTAATATATGTTTTGCAAAGATGTTCTTTTATTAGCCATCTTAGGTCCTGGTCCGTGTTGGGGTCCGAATTCCCAAGGACCTGGTTTGGATCCAGATCTAGCGAGTCCTGTCATGGGTCGGGTCCGGGTCCACCATGACCCGGCTCAAACCTGACCTGACCCATTGATAGGCCTAATGTGGAAAAAAAAAAAAAGAGTCAATGGGGTGGACAAGCTTGAAAAAATTAGTTGTAGTGTAAGAAATCGATTATATTGAATCCTATTTCTTATGTTATATGTTGTAAGGCATTCTCATAAGTTGTCATTAAAAAACATCACTAGATCTTGTTTATGAATTAATTATCTCAAATATAGACCTTTTCCCCCCTTCTTCCTGTTTCTGAATTTCAGTTGTGTACACCATCTCTATCATCGTCAATATTAAAAAAAACAAAACGACGTGTCTGGGAAGACAAAAAAAGATGTATGGGAGGAAGCAATATGTGATATTGTGCCAGGAGCAAAATTAAGCTTACATTAGCAGGTCGTGATTTGAACCATGATTGAGATATAGGACGAATTAGTCTCTCATGAGAAGGCAGTCCTGACCAACCTAGCCGAAATTTCAGACTGACAAGTCTGGACCATGTATGACTCATTCCAACCCAGAAACAGACTGCCGGGACTCGGATAGTTTTTAGGTGACCATAAGAATGAAGGGTCAATGCAAGCAAATTCAACCCAAAGTATTGCTCTACTGATGGCCCCCAGGCCCCCACTGATGTAAACCGAAACCACCTATTGCTCTTAAGATTAAAACAAGTTTTTGTAAAACTAGGATGAGGGATGCAGACCTTGAAACATAGAAGTTGGAAAAAATATCATCAAGAGAAAATAGAGAATATGGACATAACCTGGTTGATATGCAGCTAATGGCCAGAAAAAAGATGCAAAAAGTTGAGCAATAGGTAAAGACAGGCAACTTGGAAAGCAAGAAACAAGAGTATCTCTCTTTTTTAAATAAAATGCCTATCGGGTAGAAATTAACCATTATCCATCTCCCACTATGATTTGAAACAGTGTGAGTTCCAAGCCAGGTAGGAAGAAGAGAAGAAGATCATGTGGGCGCTCTACCACCAAAATTTTGTACATATGAGATAAACTCCAAAGGGGACAAACGAGAGTTCTGTTACAAAATAGAAACGAAAGAAAATACAGGATGAGGGGTGCGGAATACACCATCTGCTTCCTCACCCAATCATTAGCTTACCCTCCCTAGAAGAAAAAATCACACAACCCCATATGGTTCAAGCCTCTAATTTGAAGAATTTTACAACAGCTTCCCAGGCTTTTTAAAAATAATGATGAGACACCTTGATCAAAACATAATTGTGAGAACAAGAGGGACTTATTTTTAACTAACTTATCCATCATTATAAAACAAAAGTTGTTTGAAGTTTGGAAACTGAAACACCAGATCAACATATAGATGAAAAATACAGCATCAAGTAAACCAAGCTTTGGCATCAAGGTTGAAACAAACAAACTTCTGTTCCACATAAGTGACATTCACAAATTTGTATAAAATTATGGTTGCCCTCATCAGTGCAGTTTGACAATTTAAATTTAGTTATTTCCCATTAATGTAAACATAAAACTGATAAGGCACTAGATATTTCCATGACGGCAGATGTATAATAGGATCAAAGAAATAAAAAAGGGACTCGGAAAAAAGAGAGCATACCAACTATTTCCTGATTCCTTTGTGACATCTCGTGGTTTACATCTTCACAGCGTTGCAGTCTATCACGCAGCCGGACAATTTCATGATTTTTAGCATCAATAATTGTTTCAATTTCAGCACATGCCTCAGCTTTTCTAATTGCTTTAGAAATGAACTTTGTAACTGCAAGTTTCTGAAATATCTGCTCATCGGAATTTTTATCAAATGGTGTGTTTTCATCCAAAAAGGTCTTGGGAAAAGATATCCCCAGAGGAGTTAGATGTTTGATAATCCCACGTCAGTAATTCTGCATAAGGCCAAGAGTTTCCTCAGATTTCTTTCGTCTTTCAATCTCCTCAAGTAGGTTAAGCCTCATGGAATGCAGTTCAGTCTCAAACTTCATGCTTAAAGAAGGCGATTGTGAAGTGGAACTATCTGAGATGAATTCTGCTTATGCTTAAAAGGTCAGTAAGCGAGACATCTATTTTCAATAGTAAAAGGACTTGAAATGTCTTAAAAAAGAAAAGAAAATTATTCAAAACAAATTCAGGATGGGAGCAGGTGCATTAAGCTAAATTTATGGCTTTATACCTTTTTAAAGACATGGCATATACTTATTCACATTATAGTTTACAGCATTCATATTCAACTTGAACTACCACTGGAGACTGCAAAGAATAAGTTGCGACTTCTTTTTTTTATTTATAAAAACTATCTAAAAACTGCATATATTTCATCTTGTTATTTTGTTAAAATGAAAAATCCCTCAACATTTAGTTTATGTATTTTTGGCTTATATCAACTTTTGAACTTCATCAAGAGAAAACAGATAACATGGAAGGAATGACATGATATAATCGTGGTCACAACCAAATCCTGTCCTGGCCGAACCAATGAGTTCTCTCACAATCTAGACTCGACTTTACATAGGCTTCCTTTTTTTTACTTTTACCATATCAGAACTGCCGGATATGAAACTAGCTACTGAATACATATCAGTTTTGGATCTAACCAATACAATAGCAACTGTCAATCAATCAAAGCTCACTTGAGATGTAGTAATAATGATTTCATAACTAATTTAAGAATATTTTTTTTCCAATGAGTAATTTTAGTAGTGGCAGTGGTAAGCTTCATAATAAAGCCTAAACCAATTCATAAAACTTGTAATTGTTACTATAAGTTTCTAGAAAAGCTGTGGAGAGAACTGGCAACCATGTTGATTATCAAGTTAATTTTATCTAATGGAAGGACAGAATGAACCGATCAGTGAATAAGGAATACCTTCAGCCGCATCATAGAATTCAGTCAAACTCGATAACAATGTCAACCTCCCAAAGCTCCCACCACGACCCAAACTCCCTCCATCTCCCAGGTCGCTGCTACAGGTAGTGTCCACGCTCATTGAACCCTCGACATCCTCATCCCTCTCCGCACCCAACCCCTCCATATGCTCGCAACTGATTCCCTCCCATCATTTCCCCTTCAACTTCTTCTTCTCCTTCTTCTTCCCCCAGCTTCTTCTTATTCTTCTTCAGCTCGATGGAGGGGCTATCTGTAGAGAATCCGTTTTTGAATTCGCGGGGTCCTCTGCGTTGAAGTGCGGGTTCTGTGACGGAGGGACTTGGAACCCATTGTGACGACTAGCGGCCTCGTCGGTCGGTGGGCGACGATGCTTGTGGTTGACGACATAAGGGGATGGGGAAACACAGGTAGGGGAGCCCGGGATGGGCGTCGGCTTAGGAGTGGCGTAAAGAGCGGGGGATATGAAGATCCGACGGGAAGGTCTCTTGACGGGCACCGCAGAAGACCCATTCTCGGTGTTGTGGTTGCCGTCGTATTTGTCCTTCTGCGGCTCTGGAGGAGTGGAGGAGTTGCGGGTGCTGGGCTCGAGCAACCTCTCCAAGGCGATTGTACTCAAGGTCGGCATCGCACGCATCAAAAACCCTAGCTTTTCAGAAGGAAGAGTCGGCGGCAATGAATCAGAGAGAAAAGAAGAAAAACCTCCAGGTGTGTTTGTGCGTAGAGAGGAAATGAAAGAATTTGGATCAAAGAAAAAGTGGTGAAAAATAATTTTTTTTTCTTTTGACAAACTTTCAAGACATTTGTTTATATGTGTTAAGGGTAGGTATTGGATTCGAGTTGGCGCTGTATCATACCTACTGTTTATTAAGCGAAATTCAAAAGAATTTTATGTGGAACTAGGGACAAACATACGAAGGTGGCTTACCAACTTAACCATACGATTAGTTACTGTAAGCTCCTCCGTCATAAAAAAAAAACTTTCAAGATATTTGTGCATGTGGTGGAAAATTTTTTCATCACTTTCTCTAAATTTCTCACATATAGAAAAATTAAAAGTTTTTCCCACTTTTTCTAATAAAACGAAATATGAGAGGGAAAGTGATGAAATTTTTTTTTTAACTCAAATGCTAGTTTTTTTAGTGATCAAACGAAATTTTTTTATATTTCCTCCTCACTTTCCATCATGCACAAACACATTTTATTTTCAAAGTTTGAATTTTTTTTCTTTTGCAATTTGATTGAGAGAGAGGATATATATCCCACGGTCCACGACTTGGGCGTACGACGAGGTGCACAGTCACACGACCGCACCCCATTGACCCCCTACACACAAGTACATACAGAACCGGTTGGTTAGTGGTTGGCTTGGTAAGAAAGAAAGGGTAAATCAATTGTTTATTTTAGTGTTTGGCTTGGGAAGAAAGAAAGGTTCATTAATTGATTGATTGATGATGACGATGATGATGATCGGATGGGGTGCATGTAATGTAATTTATTTTATGTTGATAAGAATAGTGCAATTTTAACTAGGAGATTTTCCAAGCCAGCGTTCCAAATTAAATTTGGATGATTTTGCGGTGAAAGACATCAAGGCTCACGAGTCCAACACATATATATTATTGTATTGGTTGGATATTTTTTTGATTTTTTCGATCATCACACAAGTCGGGTCAGTTATTTGTACAGTATCGGGGACGTGTACATAAGAAATATATCGCATAATATGTTATATTACACATGAAATATTTTTATAATGTTTTGATGTATTATATATAGCATAATATGTTATATTTCACATGAAATATTTTTAGTGTTTTGATGTATCGTAATCGTGTCACTGCTCCCGTGTACTTTGCTAGAACGCATGCACACGATTGTGTTTTCTATGAGAAATGATGCAACGCGCATACACAATCATCAATAAAAGTGAGTTGATAAAATAATTGCACGCGCGATGACATAAATGTACCGGGGCCTAGGGAGGAAAGGGTCCCCATGGACCGGGCTCAGGCCGGGCTTTACCCTGGCCAGGCTTTTTTGGGTGGACCTCCACCGGGCCGGAAGTCCAGAATCAGGCCCAGCCTCGAACATGTCAAGTCCGGGCCAAGTCGGGCTTTATAGCCTGGACCATTTTTTTCATGTTTTTTGTTTTGTTTTTTTAGTTTAAATTAAAACATACAATAAATTGAATGAAAAGTTAAATAATTTGAATTAGAAAAACTTTGAACAATAAACTAGTTGAATTGAATATTGATATAACTTTACAATAATTACACATCACAATTTACAAGTTTACAACAACAAATGTTTTGAATATTAATTGAATAGCTATTATAAATTTATAATAAACATATTTGAATGGAACATTACAATGATTCAATATTAACTTATGTTTTTGGAGTTTCAAAAATATAATTTATGTGTTTGGGATTACAATGATTGAATATTAGCCATACATAAAAACAATTAACCGTTTATGTTTCCATGGCCCAGGTCTATGGGTGGGCTTTCCTAAGATGGGCTTGGGTTTTTTTTTCTAAAACCCAGGCATGGCCCTTTGAGAAGGTCTGGGCCCGGGTTGAGCCTGGGCTTTAGAAAGAAAAGTACAAAAACTACTCTTTGGGCTGGGTGTGTTTTGGTGGGCTCTATCCACGTCATTTGTAATTGCCTTACAAGGGTCAAGGGTCCATGTATAAAAAAAAAAACATCACATGACAATTTAACCTTTCATTATGGATAGTTCCTTCAGCTCATATTTGGTTTGAGAATAATAGGCTTGAAATATATATTGAAATAAGTTGGAATAGGTTCACGATAGAGGTTTTCATTGCTGAAATAAAAGAGAATTTGTATGTCATAATTAATTGATATAAAGTGGTATGTGGATTTTAGTCAACACCTGGACTTAAATTATTTCAGGTTATTCAATCCAAAATAATATGTGGGTTCGCTATAAAATTAACAGCCACTACCTCTGATTAATCATTTGTCAAATCAACTATCATCAGTTTTTATATTTTATAAATTTTTATCTACACCTTATTCATATTTTATCCAAACAACAAATAATTTATTATTAGATTTTTTAACGAGAATTATTTAAAACACAGCCAAACAAAAAATCACTTTATCCTTATTTATATTAGAATAGTCCTGAATATCTGAATAACAAATATGGGCTAAAGTTAAGTTCAGATATGACTTGTATTTTTAAATGTCCCAAGAAAACCTTTTAAATTGAAAGAAAAGTGTGACAAAAGAAAAGTTTTTGAGAAAATCACATAAATCACATTTTCCATATTAGTCCATACAAATTATTGAAATATATAATTTATCTTTTATAAACGTATATATATTATTAGATGAAGTTTGCTATTTTTATGAAAATCCTAACAAGATGTGCACTAGAAATAGAGTTGCAAAAGGGATCTTCCTTAACATTTACAATCTCATAATGAACAAAATGGTATTGCACGTAGCGAACTGTCACGTGATTTGCGTGGGGCCCAGTGAGCAGTATGATCTATATATTTTTTTTTTGAAAAGATAGGCTATATATAACTTGGAATTGTTACATAAGTCTGAATCCTGCCTAAGGGTCGGCAGAAGGGGGGAGAGAGTAAAAGAAAGAAAGTAATTAAGCTTGACACTAAAAAAATATGAAGAAACCCCCGCTCCCATGCCCAAAAACGGGAGAAGGGATATCACGAGTAGTGGTATGGGCTCCCGCTTGACCATAGGAACGTGGCTAGTGTGCCGCAAGCCGCTGTTAGTGCCTGACAAAAAAAACTAGCCCGGATCAATCGTGAATGCTCCTCCAAGAAGTTGGACACTTCGGGCTCTTGCTAGCGTGCATCCCCATGCAGTGACTAACTGAACTGTGTCCTCCCATATGTTTTCAATGTAGAAACGGTGGCCCAAGAAGATTTTCTTGTTTCTATTTAGCCACACAGCCCATAGTGTCGCCGGAAGGATAATTTTCACCACCCTCGATTGGACTCTCGAACTCCCAGGGTTGGTGCAATGCCGCATTCGATGCCACATCTCCTCTTCATTTGTGAAACTCGTCGGGACTCCTGTTGCTGCCTCCACTAGCGACCAAAGTGGTAAGAGTGCTAGGCATTGGCAGAACAGGTGTTTCACCATCTCCGGGCACTGGTTGCAGAACTCACACATTGTCGACATTCCCGGTCTCCACCTCGCGCGAATAGTTTTAGCCAGAATACGTCCCTGGAACGCCTGCTAGAGATAGATCTTGACTTTAAGAGGGATCTTGCACTTCCAAAGCCACTTTGTTTTGGCCATCATCAAAAGGACTTCTGGTATCTCCCGTCTCCACCACATATAGCCCTCCTTGACCGCATAGTCACCCGAAGCTGTCCCAGTCCACACCAGCGTGTCTTCTTCGCTTGTGTTGGGTCTCACTGCCTGGAGTAGGAGCATCAAACTCGCTGTATCTGCTACTTCTTGTCTCTGATGTAATGCGTCGCAGTCTTACCCTCCAGTCTCCCTCCGCCGACCAGCAGTGACTGACCTTGCTGTGCTTGTTCTCCGCCAGCCTGTATAGGCGGGGGAAGATCTCGCACAACGGGTTGGCACTACACCATCGATCTTCCCAAAATAAGACTCCATCCCCCGGTCCTATCTGCCAACGCAGGGCCTGAGAAAATTCCCCCACCAAGTTGAACCAGCCTTTGCAAATGAAGGACATGGACGATGACACCCTGGGGAAGGTGTTCGGTCCCACCCCGTATCGTTCTTTGAACAGCCGAACCCACATCGCATGTGGTTGGAACACCCAGCGCCATAGCCATTTAGCAAGAAGCGCTCTGTTCATGTAGTCTAGATCTAGAACCCCGAGGCCACCTGCTTCTCTGGACTACGTGATATTCGACCATTGCACCAGGTGAGGTTTGAAGTCTCCTGTATTCGCTCCGTTCCAGAAGAATCGGCGGCGTATGATATCAATCTTCTGTAATATCGTGTGCGGGATCCAGAAAATCGACAGATAGAAAATAGGGAGACTCGATAGCACAGCTTTTAGGAGAACCAACCTTCCTCCGGAGCTGAGACATCGGTTCTCCCAGCCCGCCAGCCGCTTCTCAATTCGCTCAACCAGAGGCACCCAGTCCTTACGTAGTAGTCGCCTTTGCACGAGGGGCAAGCCGAGGTGCTTCAGAGGAGCCTGCTGGAGCTCACATCCGACCAGAGCTACCAAGGACTCCACACGGGTGATGTCAACATTTATAGCCCACAACGAACTCTTTGACCAGTTTATTTTCAGCCCTGAGAGGATCGCGAAGCAGCTTAGAATGAACTTGTAACCCCCCAAAACATCTTCCTCCGGCTCTGCAAATACCATAGTATCGTCAGCATATTGGAGGTGCGTTACCGGGGTTCCTCTGTTCGAACATGGCAGCCCAGCGATCCAACTCGCTCTTTCGGCTTTGAGGCACATTCGGCTCAATACGTTAGCCACCAACGAGAACAGCATCGGGGACAGCGGATCACCCTGTCGGAGGCCGCGATTTATATGGAAGAATCCACATATTGAGCCGTTGATGGAGACCAACGCCATAGCCGACCCTACGCACATTTTGATCATCCGAGTCCAATTTGCGCTGAAGCCATGGAGTGTCATCACCTGTAGCAGGAAATCCCACTTTACGTGGTCATATGCCTTTGCGAAGTCCAGCTTTAATATTATCCCGCTCCGTTTGTCCTTATGGAGGTTGGCGATGATTTCTTGAGATATCGCGAAACCTTCCTGCAGTCCCCTCCCCGGGATGAACGCCGACTGGTTCTCTTCTATGATGTGCAGGCACACTTTTTTTAGGCGATTTGTTAGAACTTTAGCTAAGATCATGTAACAACCATTAACCAAACAGATAGGTCGATAATCTGAAATGGCTTCAGCCGACTCTTTTTTTGGAATTAAAACGAAAGTACATGCATTAATACATCCAATACCTTGCCTTCCCAACCTCAAGTCTTCAAGCATAAGTATGATGTCCGTTTTGACAATGTCCAAAAAACATTTGTAAAAGCTGAGTCCAAAGCCATCGGGCCCTGGTGATTTGTCCCCTTCAGCGTCCTTGATCACTTTGAAAATCTCCTCCTATGAGAACGAAAGGTCAAGTCCAGCCTGGCCTTCATGAGGTATTTGAGGTAGCTCCCTGTCCACCCATTGGGGGCTCCAATCTCTCTCTTTCTTGAAGGCCCGTTGAAAGTGATTAACAATACATGTTTCGATTTCAAGCATGTCCTGTATAACCCTTCCCTCCACCTTGATCTGATGAATTTGACTTTGTCTTCTCCTCTGGTTGGCAGCTTTGTGAAAGAATTTGGTGTTGCCATCACCTTCTTTTAGCCAAAGCTCCTTGGACTTTTGCCTCCATTTGCGTTCCTCAAGCTTTAAGACCTCCGCGAATTTTGTTTTGGCCTTCAGTCTGTCCTCTCTCTCCATGGACGATAGGTTCCTCTCTTCTTCGATCTTGTCTAATTCCGCAATCCGGTTGTGCCATCGCACCTTTGCTTGGTCTCTGTCCATCCTCTGTTTCTTGCTCCATGCCTTGAGTACTGTTTTGAGGCGTTTGAGTTTGAACGCCATCCTCCTCGCACCGCGCAAACCATTGGCCGATGTTAGCCAACTGCGTCGCACTAGCTCTTCCAACTCCTCACAATCGCACCACCATGATTCAAACTTGAAGTTCTGAGCTCTCCGTGGCTGTGCCATGGATCTCATCAGAATCGGTACGTGATCGGAAATGGATCTTGGGAGCCCCATCACCTCGCACTCTGGAAAGGCTTCATCCCATTCCGTACAGATAAGGAATCGATCGAGCTTGGCCATGGAAGGTGCTTCCCGCATGTTGGACCATGTAAACGCCAGATTGGCGAGCGGCAACTCAAGGAGCCCCTCTAGATTAATCCAGTCCGAAAACCTTTCCATGTCCTGCGTAACCCCCGTGTCAGCATTTCTCTCCTCTGAGAACCTCGTGATGTTGAAATCGCCGAGAATACACCACGGGGTATTCCAAGTGGCCCGCACCGTCGAAAGTTCCTCCCACATAATCTTGCGTTCACCAGTCGCATGCGGTCCATATACGTTTGAAATTGTCCAATGCTTATCAGTGGAAGTGTCCAATAGCAGTACTGACAGAGAATGGAGATCAATATGTTGGTCTGTGATAGCCCATCTAGAAGAGTTCCAGCAAAGTAGGATCCCACCGGATGCTCCCACCGAAGGTTTACATGCCCATGCATCAAATCGGCCTCCGCCAATGACACGGATGTCGTTCGCGGTGAAGACCTCCATCTTAGTTTCTTGTATCCCACAAATTTCGACGCTGTGTCTTCTAACAAGGTCCGCCATAGCCCGTTTTTTCGCGGGGTCGTGCAATCCCCGAATATTCCATGAAAGATAGCTTCACATGGACGACCTTTGGGCGCGTCACGGCCACCTGCACCTGTACTTGGGCCTACGGAGTTCAATGACCCAGCCCTCCCATAGCTCTGAGAGGATTTGGATCCCCGTCCTGCTAGATGCCCCCTTCCTCCCTCGCTGAAAGCCCGCTTGAGGCAATTAATAAACTGTGCTTTGTTTCCCTCCGCTTGGACTTTCAAATCGATGTCCTCCGCCCTTTGGCAGAGCTGTTCTTGTGATTTTGTACCGCTTGTTGTGCCTCGCCGTCTTCCAAGCGTCCTTGGTGGACCCCCTGCAATTCGTCCTCCCCCTCCTTGGCTTCCGGAGGCTGAACTGAGCTCGCTGTCACCCCGCCGTTATCCGAGGTGCTCGATCCGAGCAAGCTTACTCGAACAGGTCTGAAGAGATCAAACCCTGTGCAAGGGTCTCTTCCCCACCAAGACCAGGCCCAACCCGGACCCACCGCCCCTGGCCCAAACGGGCATTCGGAGTCCTCTGCTACCAAAATCGGCATATGGGGCGTCCGCATCAACTCGGGTCTTGGACATTGTGGCATAGCTTGTCGGGGCAAGATCCGAATATGCGGCGGACCAGATGGGAGATCCAGGTCCGGCAAATTTGAAACTCCCGCCAGAGTTGTTTCATGTGGTGCCTGGTTGACTACTGCCACAGTTAAGTCCTTTCGACCCGGCGCCACTTTCACCGCCAATTCCTCCTTCCGCAGGCTTTGCGTGTCACATCCGTCAGCCGGTGCTTTCTGCCTGTCCTCTCCTTCTGACACCCTCACCCATCTTTTGTTTCGAAAATCCAGTCCGTGCCGAGGTTTCGTGACATACACTCTTTGCCTTGGGGTCCTCGCCTTGCTTGTCTGTCCCTCCTCCGTACGTGCTCGTCGGGCCATTGAATCGACCCGGGTCCCCTCCGAACTGCGCCCAGCCACGCCGGCCGAGCCGTCCAGGTCTTGGTCCATCATCTCCCCTTCCTTCCCCTGTGAGTCCTGCTCCGGAAACTATTTCCCGCATGAGATACCCGCAAAGTGGATGGGAATGTAGTTGTGATGGTCTCCAGCAATACCTCCTTCATCGTTCTTCCGTAGATGTCTCGCCCAGTGTTTATAACTTCTACCACTCTGCCGAACTGCTTCAGCACCAGTCCAATGCAGTCTGCTGCTAACCAGTGAAGCGGAAGTCCAGTGATGGAGACCTTCCGCAACTTGTGTTGTACAATTGTCCCGAAGGCCTGCGTCCAGAGAGAAGTAACGAGGGATCCCTTCTCCCCTTTGACAGTGCCTTCCTTTAAAATCGCTCTCTGTATCCATACGCTATTAGTAGCTATGAAGAAAGCGTTCCCACCTACCGCCCTAACTCTGGCTGTACTCAGACATTTCCAGTGTTTGGTGAAAAGTTCCTTCACGTCAACTGGTGAGGGAGACCATCCCACTGCCTCTGCTAGCACGCCCTGCTTGAAAAACGCCTCCTCCTTTTCAGCATCGAAGGATTCCGGGAGGGTGACTATCTTGGTCGTCTCCGACCCCAATGGGTCTATCTGTGTTGTCTGGCGACGGTAGGGGCAATTCGCTGCCCTGTGTCCCGTCCCTCGACAACTGCGACAGATGAAGGGATCTCGACAAGTGCTTCTAGTGTGTCCAAGACTGTGGCATCTGAAACATCTCTCTTGGCGGCGAGGGTCCGCCATACCTTGCTGGTGAACCGTGATTGGTCTGCCAGGACCCTTCCCTGGTCGAACTCCCTTCTTACTAGACGTCTGCTTCCTTCGTTCCACCCGTGTCCATCCTTCGCACTGCAGCTCGGCTCGTGCTCCATCGTCCCTGTTTTCAAATCTCTGTCCCTCGAGAGAGGATTCTTGCTCGATGCGTCCAGTCCTCTGACGCTTGCCTCTTTGTTCCTCCTGTTTAGAGCCTCGATACCGTCCACCTTCGCATGCCTCCTTTCCTGGGCGTCTAACGAAGCCTCCATCACCTCCGCCGCTCATACTTTGAAACATTCCATCGGAGATCTCCTCGGGCCCGCCGGAGCTCGTACCCACCCTCGCCCTCTGCATAGTCTGACGAAGCCTCCGTGACCTATGCTTATTGGATATTGATAATATATGTATATGTTGATAATGAAGATGTATATATATGTTGATAATGAAGTTTTACTATTATTGTTATGACAAATATGGTTATAGCACATGTTTTCTCGTCCGTGGGCCTTGACTATATTGCAACATGAACACAACATGAATACAAAATATCATAGTTTTGGAGCAGTTGAAATTCAAAATCCAAGATTTTTTTTCTGTTATGTTGGTCAAAGAGAATTTTAACATGGAAAATGGAACTTCTTGTTTAGAATAGTAGAATTCTTGCATAACTTGTCATTGTTTACATGCTTGTTGAAATGCAATGCACGTGCAACTTACCATCAATTTGTTCAGTTCTTATTTTTTTGTTTGTATAAGGTGAAGCAAGAACTTTTAAGGTTCATAAAAGAGTAGATTGAAGGTGCAACACTTTTGGGTTCATTTACTGCCTGCCCTGCAAGTCTGCAACTTAACCAGTGAAATGAAGAAAGAAACTTTATTATGGGATAGGGCACCATCCAATCATCCTCATACGAAGCACAGCCAGCTGAGTCAAGCCCTAGCCAGATAAAGAGAGGGAGGGAGGGAGACATGGAAAAACTCAAGCAATCGTTTGCTTAGATCTGGCACACTATTGACAGTTTAAGCTTACAAAAATAATGTAAGATATAAGCTCATACATATACTGAAATGTTTTTTTTTATGGAAAGGTAAGTATTAGCCTTAATTTTATTAAGAGCAAGATTATAACATGCCCAAAACAGTAAAAGGTAGATGAGAAATCTACCAATAAAAGTAAAAAAGTTACAAAGCTACTCTTCCACCACAAATTTTTCCCCGATCAACAACACCTTCCTTGCCCCCGCACATACAATACCCCAACTTTTGATGAAATACACCACCGACTCCCATAAGTTTTTAAAATTAATAATGTTTTATAGGCCTCATTTTCACAGGCCCCAAATAGGCCCCATGAGGTGGCAACAATATTACCCATTATACATTTTACTCATGTATCCCTATGATTATGGAGTTTCATTTAATTATGAAAATCCTGCATTTATTCACCATTAATGGATTATTAAAATTGTGCAACAATATTAATTAGAACAGATGGGTTTGGAGAGGGAATTGAAAGGCGTGAAAGAGAGCTGAAGTTGAGGCGGTGTAGGGGATCAAATGGTGGTGCGGATAGGAGAATTGCGAGAGGGAGAAACCATTGATGTTGAAACAATCTCTCTCTCTCTGTCTCTCTCTGATGTCGTGCAAGTTCTTGTGTCCTCTCTCGCCAATGAGTCTTCCCTTGTCAGGGATGCTTCAATGGCTGCCTAGGCCGGAGATGTCGCCGGACCTCCTATCGGTGGTGTTCGAGAAGGTCGGGGCCCTCGATGTCCTTTGCACCGCCCAGGCCGTATGTCCGGCGTGGAGGAGGGTCTCCCTCTAGCGGCAGCTCTGGAGGTCCATCAACACGAGAAACCCTTGGCAGCCGTGGGATCTCATGGACTCCGATGAGTTCGATCTCGAGAGGATGGCGAGGAACGCAATCGATCAAGAGGACAGAAACCTCGTCGAGATCTCGTTCGAGTACGTCGCCACCGACGATCTTATCAAATACGTCTCCGAAAGGTTCCTTTTTTTCCTTCAATTTATCTAAAATTAGTGGATTTTGTATGTGATGTGAATGGAACGGTCGAATTTAGTGGCCGAGGTTGGGTTTTGGATGAATCAAATTAGGGTTTCATATTTTCTTTTTTTATGCCCATTTAGAAGTGTTTCTAGTTTCAGGGATTGTTGGATTTGTGCATGTAGATAATGTAATTTTTCAAATCTGTATTATTTTTGTTACATTCGTAAATGTAACAGTCAAGCACGTGCATGTACTGTTGTTCCATTCATTTTTTTAAATCTGTGTTGTTTTTGTTACATTCATAAATGTAACAGTCAACCGCATACGTGTATTGATTTATATTTGTTACATTCATAAATGTAACAATGAACTACAGATAAATTGCATGGAATGTAAAACATTTAGAGATACATATATGTAAATGTAACAGTTTTTATGAAAATATAACTAATAGTTCATGTAATATTAGTTAAATGTAACTCACAACAAAACAAATGTTTGATATTTTCCATAAAATGAAAGGATTCGTTTTAAAATTGTTTAAACATTAAATGAGATGTAAAACATTTATGTAATATAAATGTAACAGTGTTAATGCAAATGTAACAAAGAATGTAAACATATAGGAAATGTTTTTGCTGCTGTTTGAAGGATTTTAACGAAAAATAATTTAGATAGTTTTAGTGTAATTTAGGTAAGTTTTGGTGTAATTGAAATAGAAAATTCAATTATTATGTACAGATTTCAAAATTTAAAATTTGAAGTAGAGTGTAACCGAAAGATTTGTAACCGAATAGAGAAAAAAAGGGATTTGGGTTAATGAGATATATTTTTAATGAAGGACATATCCGTATTTTACCATTTTTCACTTTTTCAAAAGTCAAGAAACCAACCAAAACCAACTAATAAGGTGATGACACCTCATGGGGCTTGTGATTTGTGCCTAGGTATCACCACTGTTTCAAAATATATGCTCGTGTTATAAAAGATCTGGTGGTTGCGGACTAACCACACCATCCATAATACTGCAAGAACAAAAGATTGAAAAATTTTGCTCGTCACGCTCCGGTCTCCCCTCCGCTTTAACCTTCTGCCCGCCTCCCAAAGACCATACAAGGTGTCCAAACTGATCAGATATCCCTGTTGCCTCCTTCAAACGCCTCCACAGCAACCTCACCAGGGGACATATACTGGAATGTTGATGGTAGTTAGAGTTGGTATATCGATCTCACTCTGTCCAATTCCCCAATTTCTATTTCCGTGCGCCCCTTATCCCAGGTTTATCATATAAAACATGAAGATATATTTTATTGCAATTATGTACTTGAAGTTATTATAGAGAATGATGATTAAGATATTATTTTAATTTTTTTTTGTGGAAGTCTGTTTTTATTGTATTTGGGAGGATGGGTTGGCTAAGAATCAACGGTCACATAATGCAAGTTGCACACATGGAATGCCCATCTTCGAAGTTCAAATATATCAGCGCAAGTTTCTGTATTCAGTGTATGGGAGACTAATCGCACACCGCATATCTAATCTACCTCATATTGTTCTATTTTTCGTATCTCTAATTGTTTAGTTATCTTCGATCACTGTTGTTTAATGACATCCACATCACATGCATACGTTTTCTTTCTTGTATTAAATATATATATTTGAAAAGTATTTCACATTTCCTCAGCCGAACCATAAAATTGAAGAGGCTGAGGAAATTCCTTGTTATACTAATCGTCGATGCCATCAGCAATGCGTTCTTACGGTAGGAATGGAAGATGATCAACGGCTGAACTGCCGATTCCGTCCATTTTAATATCTTTTGATTTGATTATTCTTATTTTTTTTTGTGTTTGTAATGAAAAATAATATAAAATAAAATACATTATTTATATTATTATAAAAAATAACGAAATTGATTAAATAAAATATATTATTTGTATTCTAATTTAAATACAATAAAAACAATATATCATATCAAATATTTTTAAATAAATAAAGTTTTGAAAGACGATCAACAAATATATGTCATAAAATAAATAAATATTTTTCTTACGTTATTATAAAATAAAAAACAAATAGATATAATCAATATCATTAAACATGTAGTATTCAAACACACACCAAAAAATCCACTTGTTTATTTGTGCATGATGGAAAATAAAAGAAAATAAAGAAAATCTTAGATTTTTCAATGATATTTGGTATTTGGGTTAAATAAGAAATACAAAAGATTTTTTTATCACTTTTCCTCTTTATTTTATCTTATTTTAAAACGTGAAAAAAATGAGAATTTGAGAGAAAGTGATAGAAAATTTTTCATTACATATATAAACACCACAAATAGTTGGTTGAAAGAAATTTTTTTTTACTTTCCACTACTTATCTTTGATACAAATTTCTTCACTTTTTTTTATTTTTTATTCCATTTTGTGCACAAACACACAATGACAACAAAAACAAAAAGAAATGTGAAGAATTTTTTCTTTTCTTTTTTGTTTGACACGAATAAAAGTTTATAGGTGAATAAAGAAAATCTTTTCATTTTCTTTTTTATAATTATATTCCTTTTCAGTGGCACCAATTAAAACCCCAGGAAAAGAAAAGAAAAATCCCCGAATTGAGGAGATTCGGATCCCGATTTTAATCACACACATCCGCACTGTTCATCAACTACATCCACCCGTACACGTGTGGGCGGCGCAACAAGCCCAACTTTTTTTTTATTTTGCTGCCCCCAATTGAGACACTTCCCTTCCTCTCTGAAAACCCTTTTTAAAGTTTAAACCCTTTTTATTAGAGGAGGAGAAAACACAACGATTATCCGAAGAAGAAGAGACCCTCCTTGTGCCTCCTCTCCACGTTTCAATTTCTCTCCCTTTCAACTCCAACAATTTATTTATTTTATTCTTTTAATACGAGAAAATAAATGTATTGTTGGTGTATATATATAAATATAATACCCCACTCACACATCCATCCCATTTGATTTCCCCCACCAAAAACTTCCCACAAAATCCCTTTTTGGGGATGGCGGCGCTGAGTATATACAGCATGAACTCGGGCCCCGTGTTCAGAACAGATTCAACGTTGTCCGATCACTGCTACTTCGAGAAGAGGCAGCTGTTCCTGCGGAGCTACCAGTTCTCCAGGAAGAAGACCCTCTCCGAGAGGATCAAGCGTTCTTTCGTGCGGGCCAAGAGGGTCATCTGGGTCAAACTCAAGGCGGCGCGCAAGCTCCGTCGCTTCGTCTGGTTCAAGCTCCGAAATTTTTACTGCCGCCGTCGCAGGTTCCATCGCCTCACCATCAATTATCGTTTCGGTGCCTGTAATTGGTAGGGGGCCTTCGCCCACCATAACCTATCATCATCACCACCACGTACAATCTATCCTCCTTTATTAGGTCATTCTCTTCGTCCAACATATAATTACGGGTTTCTTTCTTTCATTTTTCATCTTCTTCTTTAAGCTTCTGTATTAGTATTTTACATATATATTATTATTGAAACTATGAAACCTTGAATACCACACATGGTTGCTTTGCTTTTTGCTTGAAGTAGCAGTATTTATTTGTGTGGTATCTATTCTCCTCCTCGAGGTACATGTGTATTTACATTTCTAATTAAGTTGCGTTCACAACTTGGCTTCTTATTATTATGTTAATTTGGAATTTGCAAGTATATTAAGTTTTAACCAATCTTTCTGTTATTTTTGGAATATGTGCTGTCAATTTTTAATTGAACGATGTCAATTTTTTTTTTCCGAATGGTTTGCGTTAAGTGGAGTTTGAAGATGTTGGAGTTCTCTAGCTAGCGCTGCGCGCCCGAAAAGGTTGACTGGATTTTGACTTTTGGGTTGGTGGGTGATTCTCGAGATTCACAGGGATTTTGGTTTCCCATGGTTCTGTGGTTCACATTCACTTGTATTTTGAAGAAAAACTTGCTTTTTCCTCGGGAAATCAATAATGGAATCAAACTCAAGACAAGAAAAACTTGGGTTAGTGTGGCTATAATTACAGTTGTGTTGAGATGTCAAAACTGAAACCCAAATTCGAATCATTCAATTTCAATTTTTTTTTCTTTAGAGCATCTCCAATGAATATGCTAACTAACAAAGATGTTAAAGTGCCATGTCAGTACTTTAACCCTTCACTAGACCTTCATTTACTACACTCTAATGGACTAGCTAAATAACTAGTTAAGATAATAGTGGACCCACCTCTCCACCCACTCAAATCTTTCCACTCACCTAAAATAATATTTTTTTGAATATTTTGAATGGTGGGGCCCACATTTGACTGGCTAAAGCACTAGCTAAACTTATCATGGAAGATAACATATGACAGGTGGGGTCCACATTTAGCATTCCCTTAACACTTTAATTGGAGAACCATTTTTATATGTTTTGTAAACATATGACACTAACTAGTGAGTTAACATGTCCATTAAAGATGCTCTTACCAACTTTAAGTAATGTTTTGGTTTTCACATCTGTTTTTAATTGAAAAGTGTTAGAGCATCTCAAAAACCTTCTCAATGTTTCCTTACATTGTAGGAAAAAAAGCTCCTTATGACATTTAGGGAGCTTTTTTTTTTTTTCATTCCAAAACAAAGGCTTGGTGGAGGTCAAATGAATAACATAACAAAGGAATTTGATCACTTTGTATCAATTTGATCAAATTCCAAACCAAATTCCAAATTCGGTACAAACTGCAAAGCTAGTTCAAATAAATATTATTACATTTGAATTGCAAAATGGGGTATGTACTATTGATCAATGGCGGCTTGCATCTATAAGTATTATTAACATCGTCTTCAGACATTCCAGTTACAGTTTCATTATCTCTGCCAACTCTCACAAATATTTGGTTATTTTGTATAAAAATGTCCACACCATCTCCATGAGCCAACCACGTGGCCTCTGCCTTTCAATAGCCTTTTTTTTCAATAGAACCCGAGAGATCGAGAGAGAGAGAGAGAGAGACCAGCGGACGGCCGGTGGGAGGGATGGACGGTGGACGGGACAGACGGCGGACGGACGGTAGATGAAATCAAAGGTTTTGAGTTTTTATTTTTTCTAGGGTTTGTAGGATAGAGAGGAAGATCAGATACATTTGGGGGAGATAGTTTGAAACAAATGAGAAGAGAGAGAGAGAGTTGACTGAAAAAAATGGGTTTTGTTGAAGGGGTAATGTGGTCATTTTACAATGTAGTTTTCCCTATGGAACTTTGTAGGGAAAAAATATGGTAGGGAGGGGTGTGGGGAGGCTTTTGGATGTGGATTTTAAGGTTTTTGACTCCCTATATAGAAAAAAATGTGGTGTAGGAAGTTTTTGAAGATGCTCTTATAATACTACTAACTTTAGCCGTCTTTTGGAGAAATATTCCTTTAGCATATCGGGCATTCCGCTCGTATCGACAAGCATTATCTTCTCCTCCTCAACATGTTGTTTCAATCGGAGTTTTTCTTGTGTTTGTTGGTAAGTCTTTTCATACATTTCAATCTTTAGAACATTCATTTGCTTCTTCTCCTCTTGTATTTCTTTGAGCAATTTTGCAATAGTTGCACCACTATCATCCTCCCTTGCATGTCCTTTCCACTTACGCTTGCCAAGTCGTTCTTTTTCAGCTTTATTGCTAGGTGGCCATTCTATATCCATGAAGTCACTTGTATCTCCAAGGTTGATTGTCTCTGGAGTGGAGGGAGAACTGAGAGTAGGAGAAGCTGATGATGATTGTCTCGAAACCACCTTTTTAGTCGATTTCCTCCTTTGATAGTCCTCCATCCACTTTGGTTGTTGTCGAAGCTCGTTCCAACAATGGATAAATTGGAAGGAACCTTTGTACAATAACTTGTATATAAGTTTGGCTTGACCAATCTAAAAATGAATATGAACCCATGAATATTTAAATTAATATAAGCTCATGAAAAGTAAGATGTGTAAAATCAGAATTTACCTTGTCTTGCTCATTAACTCCACTTTGTTGTCTAGACTCAATCTGGGCAAAGCACCCACAAAATTTATTGGTCGCGAGTTGAATTGTTGACCACCGATGCATTAGAGAATTCGGAGTGCGGTCCGATTCAAAAGTCTTGTATTCATGAAAGAAATTCCATATTCGATGCCAATATTGTTTGTGTTTTTGGTTGTTACCTTGCATAAGCCATGCCGATACAAGGATTTTGTCTTCATCAAGGCTAAAATTGCACCGTGCCTTTTTCTGCGTAGGTGTAGCTTGATCGGAGATGGGAGATGAACACGTCTTCGCAAAAGGTTCAAAATCCATTGAACAATGAACACTGGCACTTGAATAATTGTGGATGAAGTGTCCAGGATTGCTAGTATACTCCACAAAAGGTTCACGAGAATCCATAAATAAAGACATTGTACATATATGATTCAAAATCTAAACTTGATTGGATATGAAAGAGTAAGGTTTGATGAAATTAAAATGTAAGCATGACATGATATAACAAAGACAAATCTTCATACAAATGATTCAAAGTATGCAATCTATCTTTATATAAATGATTCAAAGTATAGAGTGTCTACCAAAAAGGATTTAGAAGAAAACAGAGAAACATATTAGATGTAAAGCCTAGTTCAATTGGAGGATTGTTCTTCCATTGCGGTTTTAAAGATGATTTCAATGCGCGCACACATTCAATTCGAGATCCACTTCCCTACAGTGTGTTGGCCATGTCAAATTCCAATATAAGTGGGTGTAGCAACCCCAACCATTCCTGCAAGTCTATGGATCAGCCCCTGCGTTTTAGAGATAAATTGACAGCTCTAATATCAATATATTACTATTTTTTCTATGGATCAGCATCCACTGTCTGGAGATAAATTGAGCGTTGTTATATGAAAACCCTAGAACAAATCCTCACAACAAACCACAATTCCAAGATTAGCAAACCCTCACAACAAACCACAATCCCAAGATCAACAAACCCTCACAACAAACCACAATCCACAAATTCTTCAAAAATTTGCACAGAGAGAGAGAGAGAGAGAGAGAGAGAGAGAGAGAGAGAGAGAGAGAGAGAGAGAGGGTGGACAGACGGCGGACGGGGTGGACGGACGATGAAATGAAAGGTTTTGATTTTTTATTCTTTTAGGGTTTTTAGGGTAGAGAGGAAGATGAGATACATTTGAGGGAGATGATTTACAAAATGGAGAGAGAGAGAGTTGGTTGGAAAAAAATAGGTTTTGTTGAAAAGGGTAAAAAAGTCTTTTTGCATTGTAGTTTTATTCACAAGGCTCTATACATGTATGGAGCTAGGAAAAAAATATGATAGGGAGGGGTGTGTGAAGGCTTTTAGAGGTGCATTTTAAGGTTTTTGACTCCCTATATAGAGAAAAATATGGTGTAGGGAGTCTTTAAAGATGCTCTTATACTACTACTAACTTTAGCTGTCCGTCGGATAAAAAAGGGCAGAGCTTTCGGTTATGGGTCCCCCACCATCCAGCTTGGACGGTGACTTGTTTTGATACTTTTGTTTGAATATTAAACATTCAAAAACTAAGAAAGAAAGATAAGAACAAATAAAACTGGGGTTTGTTTCCACATGGATCCTCTCTGACTAGTTTCCTAGAATTATATGATTAAGATCACTGTTACCATGAAATCTTCCTGAAGTTTGGTGATTTTTGAATGTACAATTTTATTGATCTTAAACTTATATTAGCGGATGATAAGAGCAGGTGGAGATGAGTGAGGTCACCATTGTGTTGCCTGCCTTGTTAGGCATTGAGACAAATAGCGGGCACTTGGGCTTGTTTGGTGACATTTCCATGGCTGTAATAATTTTTATAATCTCAAGTTCAATTTATTTATGCCAGCAATTTGATGGTTCTTGATGAAGTTAACTTTATCTCCCTGTTTGGGTAGTAGGATGGAGGAGAATGGAAGAAATAATGTGAAATAAATCTAAAAACATGTTTGTTTGCAAAACATACGTGGATATACCTATGTTAGATTATATGAAAATAAGTTAATATTGATATTCCAGGTCCCTCATGAAATTGTGTTATTTAAACCAATCTATTCCACTAATATAAAATGAATCTAGATATCAAATCACATCTCATCACGGTGTAGGATTAGAACCAATGTGTGGAACAATGAAAGAATTATAACAACTGAGATAACATGTTCCATACTTACCATTTAGGACCATGTTTATTAGCTAGACATTTTAGATGCACAAAACTCTGTCTCACCGGGGACAACAATTAGAATGACACTAGAAACTTGTAGTCGCTGTATAGGAATTAGGATACAAGCTGTCAGGAAGAAAGGCAAGATGGGCCGGAAAGATGTAGCAGGCCTGATGGCCCATCAGGACAGCCTTCAATGGTGAAGCTATATCATAAGCCAGCGGTACTAACAGCAGTAGAACCAAGCCTTTTTTTATTTTTGTACAAAGGTCTGGAGTCCGGACAAGGCGACACAGTCTCAAATACATTGACTAGTCTTATTATTAGTACAGAGCTCATATGCCCAAAATAAATTGTGGGTCAAACCCATGATAACTAGCCAACTAAAGCTGTCAAAGTTTGTTCTCTCTCTCTCTCTCCCCTTGTCATCAAGGAAGATTGAAATCGGGCAATCCCTTTGAAAGGAAGTGTCCCTAATCACACGGCCCAAGCCGTTCGGATAGTTAACTTGTAGAACTGTTTAAATTGGTTTTTTTTTAACAAGTTTAAAAATTGGTTTTAATGCCTTTTGACTTGTGGTGACGAAGTAATAAAAAGATCTTTTTTCTTCTTCTCTCTATCTCAAGTTCCTCTTTATCATTTTCTATCTCCTAGGATGCGGCATCACATCCCCACCCACACAATTTTTTTGTCATCAATAAGAATTATAGGATCTGGTATGAGGTGCTCTTCTCATCAACATTGGAAGATTTTGTGCATTTTCACAATTGATTCTCTGAAAACAATATATGTCCCTTTACCTCTGAAATCGGATTAGATCATGCATGGTTAATCTGAAATTGACATTGTACTCAAGTTCATTATCATTTTTTTTTTGGAGGCGAGTTTATTATCATTTACTATCTGGAATGTGCATGCAGGGCTTCATTCAAATACATTGTTGAATATCCATGTTGGTGATTGCCATGAAAACTTTTCCCTGTTTAAATACATACAATTTGTAAGCCTCCCAAAACACACACACACACACCCCAAAAGAAAAAGAAAACGCCGCTTATTCATCCCCTATATATATAATATATTATAGGTAGGACAGAGGTTCCCATCTTTCACTTTAAAGGCATGGAATGAAATGTTCATGATTAAAGGAAGCTACATGATGAGGAGCATGATGAAGGTCACAGTTAGTGAGTAAAATATTCGAAATAAAATAATATAAAAAGGGAGAAGAGAACATCTTTGTAAGGTAAAATACTCTATTAAGGGCGCTTCTTGAATCAGCCGATAAGCCCTGTTTTAACCCTCGAGTAGATATATTAGTTTGGAAGTTACACGGTCAGAAGACTATATATGATGTTGAAGGTGAAAAATATGACTAGTTAAAACACTATCTCTTATTAGTGCTAGCACATTATGCCTTATGCTTACACATCAGGTCAAAGGGAAAAATGGTCGAAATGGATCCCACCCACCTAATATGATGCCATTATCTTGCACTCATCTTATCAATTGAGACCAAATGCATGGTTTCTATTTCATTTATAGTTCCAATGTATCATGTCATTTATATTTTTTTTTATCATACAAGGTGTACCTAACATCGTATTTAGTCCTTATACTAATGTGACGATAGCCATCTCTACCTAACATCATGTATAGTCCTATGACTAATGTCATTGTATTATATGTAGACAAAAGGCAAATTCTTGATTGCTAAAAGGAATGGGCACTCCTTGCGGTAAACTTAAAACTTCATTTACTAGGTTTAAATATATAAACGTCATTCATATAGTTCATATCGAGTCGATCAGTTCTATGTCATTCCAAAGAATGAGTCAAGAAAAAATAAATGTTTGATTGATACTTGAGCATTTATCTGAAGAACTGAATATTAATGGTTGAAAACAAACTCTTGTGGTGAAATAGATGAGTTCGAGTGTAAAATTCAAATTTGTTGATCCTAGTCCAATACATGAATTTATGGTTCCATTCGATATCATATACTGTTACGCCCCGAGGCGGCCATCCCCGGAGCGTTACCAATCCTACAATAACCAATAAGGATCAAATAGAATAACAAAGCTACAGGGAAGCGGTAGCCAATTAAAAATGCGGAAGTATACAATATAAATAAGTATGTAAATCAAAAACATTATTACAGACCTGAATACACTAACACTGTCCTGTGAGAGTCCAAGTCTAGTCCAAATACATGTATATGTGCAACACGCACGATTACTAATACATATACAAGAAAAATAGGTTTGCTGACAACCTCGTACTCGTCAACTGAAAGGTGGAACGCTCCACGCATGAACCACGCCAGAGAGATGCTCTAGCTCCACGCCAACCCAGTCCCTGGTGGATAACAAAACACAAGGGGGTGAGCTACAAGCTCAGTGAGTGGCAAGAATTCAGGCTCTATAATAATCATATGATATTAATTCATTTTTCTTTCCAAGGAAAAGGAATATGAGATGAAACTTAACATATATAAATGTCACGTGAAGACGTGACCTCACCTCACCCTAACCCTCACCTCCAGAGGGTGAAATGGGACTATTGAAAACAGAAACCAACCCGCTAACTCCCTTAACCTTCCGGTAGCCCTCTCCCGGGTAACCCTCTTCCTAGCAGGGGCGGCTGTACATATATAGCTATGGGGTCAATTGACCCCATCCAAATTTTGACAAAAAATAAACATTACACTTATGAAAACCCAAAAAAATTAAACATTACCCCCTACATAAAAAAAAGTGACTGGCGGGGGTGAGTGGTGACACATGGACACATATATGTTGTGGTGGCTGACTAGGTCCATCAAATTAATTGTTTTAAGCAAATATCTTCCTACTAGGGTATGTAACAGATTTGAGTAGTTGTTTTATTTTTTCTTTTCTTTTTTTAAATTTCTTTTACAATTTTTGTATGTTAATATAAAAAAATTTCATCATTGCATAATCGCGTATGAATAATGAACAAAACCTCTTAATATTACACCCTCTTTCTTTCACCTGTCTAACTTCACCTGTCTGTTTGGATAATCATGGATTTAGTTTGGCTCTTTAGTTGATTAGTTGTTTAATTTTTTAATATTTTTATGTTTATAAAAATTTATTTTACAGATTTTATCATTTGTTCAATGGGTAAATTTTGAAAAGAAAATCAACTATAGAACAAGATTTTCTTCTACTGAAGAAAATTGTGGTGTTAACCAACCTCACATGAAGGACAATTGTAAAAATTTATATATTTAAAATCATTGATCTCCTTTCTTTGATGTTTTTTTTAATATTTTCATAAGAAATTTTTTTATATAATATATAACAAGAGTAGATTTTTTTGAAAATTTTATGAAATTTATTATTTTAAACGACCCCATCTATAAAAATTTCTGAGCCGCCACTACTTCCTAGCAACCATCCATGGTAGGTCCGATGCCAAAACAATATTAAAATATACCTTGGGCATCCTACAATGTGGAGGCATAGTCCAGAATAGCTTCAACACCGGGTAGCTTCACGCGGATACGAGGTAAGGGAGAAACATTCAACGCTCGGCAACTTCGACGCGCGACGATACGAGAGGAAGCACTCCAACCTCATCCCCACCTTCACCCCTAGGGTGACATGAGACTATTAGAAAGGAAATCAACTCACTAACTCCCTTAACCTTCCGATAGCCCTCTCCCGGGTAGCCCTCTTCCTGACAACCTTCCAAGATAGGTACGAAGCCACAAGGGTATCGAAATATACATTGGGCCTCCTATGATGTAGGAGCAGAATCCAGGATAGCTCCAATGCCGGGTAGCTTCAATGCGGATACGAGGTAAGGGAGAAGCATTCCACGCTCACAATACGATCCTCACAGATCAACTATTATCCTCTAGCAATTATCATTGCTATACAGAATTCCCTTGAATTCTCGCACAGATGCATCCCTTTGATGCGGGGGAAAGAAGCTAAGTCCTCGCACTCAATCATGACAAGACATGATCTAAAGGCGAGTCATGCACACACCTAACACAGATAGGCCTGACATTGTATCATCATAGCTATCAGATAACAAACTCCAATACAACAATGAATTCTCATGAATTCCCATATAGATGCATCAATCGGATGCATGCAAGATAGCTACAACATTTGCATGCTAAAACATGTATGATCCTGACAACAACATATCATAGATATACCTGTCACAAATAAGGCCAAACAATTAACATACACACAATTATCACATGAGAAGTTCTATCACAAGGGAGATACCTGGACCACACGTTCAAATAATCTATGACTAAACCATGTAAATACACACTTTATACAATCCAACATAGGTCCCCTGATAATCTAGCATAAATGACATGAAAAATTCTATAACATAAGGGGGTACATGAACCATGTGCCCAAATAAGAAAGAAGTAAAGAACTGACTATGCATAATTAAGTCCTAAATCATTCACACAGTTTCACAGTATGCACAAGATAATAATGGAACCTGAACCATTGAAACATCAAGTGTATATATATAACTAAGAAAAATCACAAGATATAACTCATTAAAGACTTCAAATAACTCACATGGAATGAGATAAATAAATAGTACAAAATGATAATCAACATAATCCATATATTCGCATGCATTCCAGATAATATCCATAATCACCCCCCACGTCATCTGGTAGCCCTTTCCCAGGTAGCCCTCTCCCGAGGAGCCTGTCCAGGACGGTACCAATCACGGGGTGACACCTCACAGGGTAGCTCCGATGCTGGGTGGCTTCAACGCACGATGACGCTGGGGTGATACACTCCACACTCGCGGGAAATCACATTGATCAACATGCACCTTACTCCACAACTAGCTACTTGGAATCCATCATAATTCCCAATAAGTGCATCACGAGGACGCGAGGGAAGCAACTTCTTATCCACACTTACTAACATCAATCATGACCTTAAAAATTGATCATACACCCATTTATCCTCGACAAACAAGGCTATTAAGTTATTATTACGAACATGAGATAATTAGGCACCCACCAATCTTGTAAACATGGTGTAAAGGACAAGTAGAGACAAGAGTTATAGCTAACTCAAAGGAGCATATCGATAAGTATGTGCAAATGACCCCTAAAATATGGTATTTAATCCTACATAACACATCCATCATCATATACTAGTAATATAGCCCTAGCATGCAATATCTAACACAATAGGGGTGCAAAAAGCCCATGGATGCGCGATGCACGACTACGTGCATCGAGCGCATCCCGAAGGGTCGGATCGAACCACTCACAGGTACTTGGATCGCCGCACGTCCGGTCTACGAGATCTGCAAGAACAACCAATGATGCTCAATTAATATAAAGCATCTTGACACATATACAAGCTTTCTTCATGAAGACAACAACTACTGATATTGTCCACACCATGCATAATAACTCTTTGACACATACTTATACAAGACTAGTCCATCTATTGCAATCAGCCCCAAACATTGATCTCCATGGCATAAAATAAACATCCAAAAATTCTGAAATAAATCACACACATTCTAAGACATGTTGGAATCATATTCTGTGAGGACATAATAACTTGATTAAATATCTAAATGCCCGAAATAAATTATTTTCCGAAACTGGTCAATTTCTGCGTGAATCTGGACAGATCATGAACATCAGGCTATAACTTACAGCACAAATATCATAATGACACCAAATTTCATATGTAACATTTAGACACATAAATGATCATATGAAATGAAGACATAAGTCTCAAAATATGTCTCTAAATACCCCAAACACAAGGATCTTGAGGAGATAGAACGTCTGCCTTACAACACAAAGTCACCCCATTCATACATTAATACAACCATCCCATGTGCAGCACCAATTACTTATAACAACACTCTCATGCATGCCCTCTACAACATCCTAGCAAGCATAAAAGTAGGGGTAGAGAATTACCAAGAGAGGGGAGGAGAAGGGAAGGTGTTGGGGCTCACAATGACACCACACACACACCCACCATCACCACCATCTCCTTCACAGCACACCTTCTACTTGGCTGGACCAAAAGGGAAGGGCAAAACAGGGGGTCAGCTAGAGGAGGAGGAGAGAGAGGATAAACATCATCAACAACAACATAAGCACTCACATACACCATGATCTTCTTCTTCTCCTTGCTCCACCATCTTCTCCTTCTCCCACTCATTGTGGCATTTCCACAAACACATGGGGGGGTGCTGATCTAAAGGGGAGGGGAAAACATTGGATCAGCTAGGGGGAAGGAGGAGAAGGAGGAGAAACATCAACACAACATACACAACTCACTATACACACATTCTTACACTCTCTCTTGAGCTTCTTCTCCATCACCTCCACTTCCTCCACCCAATACACACACAAAAGGGGCTGGACCAGAACAAGAGAGGAGAAGAGAGAGCCCCGGGTCGTGGGATTTTGGGGGAATTAAATAGGCAAATAAGGTATGGAATGACCAAGCTGTCCTCGGACTAAAAACTCTGGACAGCCCTTATTAGAACGGCCATAACTTCCACAATACAGCTCCGAATTACACAATTCCAATGCCATTGGAAAGCCAAGAAATAATCTACAATTTTCATGTTTATAACTAGATTAAATAACCTCTCCAACTATTCCGAAATCTAGGCTAAACATCTTACAGGGCTGCTGCCTGGATTTCTCATCCTCGGGGTATACTTGAAAAAATATCCATAACTTTTGATAGATGAATCCAGTTGATCCAATTCTACTTTCGTATGAAGCTAACTCAAAACTGAATATCTCATGATAAAATCGGATTTTTACTACTTCATCTTGGGCATTAACAAAATTAAATTCAAATACCAATCGAAACTGCATAATTTCTAAAAAGACCTCGAAATGTTACAAAAATTTTCATGTAAGCCCAAGTGAACACCAGAACCACAAATATGCAGTTAGATTTTGAAACTAAATGCCCGAACTATTAAAATAAGTAAAACGTGATATTTGACCTTTAAAAGTGACACAGTCTTAACATCATTTCCTCCTTAAAAAAATTCGTCCCTGAAATTTAAAAATCTTAGTGGGGAAAAATACGATTATGCATCACATATGGTATTCTTTTTACTCCCAAGAGGCATAAGCAACAAACTAATGCTACCAACGCACTTAGCATGTCCTTCAAGGTCTAAATCGTCCTCATTGTCTGGCCGTCAATTGGAGGCTCGCGCCAAAGCCTGTTGAAGGTTGCGCCAACACCCCGAAGTAAACCTCGCGTCTCAGCCTGAATTATTATCGACTGAAGTGCCATGAAGACGAACAATCGCGGAGGCGAATACCCGCGTCAAATCGTCCAGAGACTCGGTCAGTCGGATAGGGACGGAAGTGCGGACTTAGTTAGTTGATCAATGATCACCAAGACGGCATCTCGATCCGAACATAACTTTAGCAAACCCGCAACGAAATCCATGATAACCCACTCCCACTTCCACTGAGGAATCTCGATGGACTGACGCTTCCCAATGCGATGATAATTCTCAAACTTTGCTTGAGGCATGCCACATGGAGAAACAAAATCACCCATGTCTCCTTTACATCGGTCACTAGCAACCTCGATGAAGACTACCTCTAAATAGTCCGCGGAGATCCAATAAAACTTATGAAATCCCTAAAGGCATCCGGCGCATTCGTTAACCTTGACGGCAGTACTTAAGGCTCGAAATGCCATCTATAGGATGTCCAACTCCTGGATCTCCAATTAGTGCTACCCTGCACGAAGATTGATCTAAGAGAAGACACTGGCTCCCAAGGCTAGTCAAACAAATCATCAACTCGCGGCAAATGGTAGTTAATCTTCCACCCCTATTGGGAGATTAGAACAACTCTTCGAACTATTAAGTCCAAATTCTTCTCCTCGAGCATCTCGATGCTCCTCGGCTTGGCGCTCATGATGACCCTGAGACGCTGGGTAAGCCACACAACCGCACTTAATCCGTAAGACACGAAACAGGAGGTCGTTGAATCCCGACAATGCCTATGCAACATCATCCACCTGATATGGCGGTTGAGTCCCATCATGAACGCTAGCATCGCATTTTCTTATTTACGACCAATGTGGGTGGGGCAAAACGCAACGGTATCAAGAACTGCGCTTCACATGCTGACATTGACAGGTCGCCCAACAACGACCAATGGAACTCCAACATTATGCATTCAATGGGCGGATTCATCACGGGGAGTCCACGCTCTCGACATCATCCGGTAAGCCCTCTCCCGGTGTGGCCTCTACCTGATAGCCTCCTATGTCCACTATCTCTACCATATGGGCACACCAACAACCGTCCTGGATAGTACCAAGGATCACCTCACAGGCTCTGGCCTCTACCGGGTAGCTTCAACGCACGATGATATATTGAAGCGACTCCTGATGTGGCTATGGAACCCAAGTCCATAAGCAATCGTCCACCAAGCTACAAAAGGACGCGCCCAATCTTAATCGTACGCATCACCACTCGCAACAACATCCTCCAAGTGAAAGGGGAAAGTAATCATCAAACAGATGCTTCAAAGATATTCCCTGACTGGGGAAAAGAACCCCTTGGGAGGGCACTATGAGATCCCGATATAGGATATCCCGACAACCAAACAAGGAACACGGAGCACCCTAGCTCGGGTCTCAACGATGACCCCGCAAGGCCCCTTAACCCCGAGAAGGGAAAAATGAAAGAAGGCATCACATTAAGTAATGGCACACACCTTACACTCAAACACTAGAAGTCGCCGGCGTACGCGGACTCCGTAGTTACAAGCAATACCGATGCAGGGGAATAAAATTTCCTGGTCAAAGCGTGATCCATACGCAGACGGTCAATATAAATCCATCAATATGAAATTCCAAGGCTAGACTCCTATCTAGGCCCTGGTCCCACAACAGGGGACCCAACAACTTACACTGCCCCGCTGACCAAGTCAGCAACTTACGGAGCACAAGGGCTTACGCAGTACTTCAATGTTTGGTCGTAGCCCTTCACATTGGACTCTGTCTGAAAAATGGCTATCAAGGTAAGGTAGGCCAAAAAAAAGGACCGTCTGGATTCAATATTTCATCTTGATAATATATATATATATATATATATATATATATATATATATATATATATATATATATATATATATATAGGAATGATTAGGTGCGGGTCGTGCGGTCGTGCAGCGTCGACCACGGGCCGTCGATCATGGGTCCATTGCGGGTCCATCGCATCAGACGGTCGGGGGTGATTCATCTCGATCGTTGGATGCGATGGACCACGATCGGACGACTCACGTCGGATCCGCACGACCGCACGACCCGCACGCTATCACTCGCGTGTATATATATATATATATATATATATATATATATATATATATATATATATATATATATATATATATATATGGTCGCGATTACGTGCGGTGTGCGGTCGGTGCGGTTTACGACGTGGGCCGTCCGATCGCGGGTCCATCGCATCCAACGGTCGACGTGAATCGCACTCGACCGTCCGATGCGATGGACCCGTGATCGACGGCCCGTGATCGCGCACCGCACCAACCGTAAACCGCACGTAATCGGCTCCCTATATATATATATATATATATATATATATATATATATATATATATATATATATATATATATATATATATATATATATATATATATGAAGCAGAGTCCATTGGTTCCGATCGGAATACCATTGCACGAGATGTTATCTTTAAATAATTTAGTTAACAACTAACATCCTCAGAGCTTGTACGTTCAATAAAAAAATGGCCCTTATTCGAATATGATTACAAAATGATATGCTTTGAGGACTTAATAACAACATTCCCTCAACAAATCATTGTCCATGATTTGATTGGCTTTAACTTGCTAAGCCTAACATGGCCAATTATGATTGCACATGCTTCAGATTCATCCCCACGCAAATGTATTGAACAAAAGTGTAGAGAGAGAGAGAGAGAGAGAGAGAGAGAGAGAGAAATTAAACTAATGTGATGATAGCCATGTGTTCAAAGGAATCCGAAACGTAGGCAACCTTCGTCTCTTTCCCTCCAATTCTTATACTTGTTACAGTACCAACAATAGTTGTATCCATGTGCTCTTCCAGGGCCGACTCTTTTATTAGGCCATTTAAGCAATTGTCTAAAGCCTTCAGATGCATAAAGGCCCTTAAATTTTTTTTATTTATAACTAGGTTCACATGTTAACCAATAATAACTTAATACATTGCAATAAAATATTTATTTTTTAAAAAATTAAATAATTATTTTGATATAGTTAAAAAGTAACCAATAAAAAATTAACATCTTATGATACCTAAAAAATAACAAAACAAAAAAATTTACATAACCAATAAGATTTAAAGTCTTTTTGAATTCCAAAAAAATAGGAATATGAAACAGTCAGGCCTAAAAAATGTTATTGTTTTTCATATTCTTTTATCATTTTCAATATATTCCTTCTTTATTTTTAAAAAAATTATTTTCACTCTATTTCTTCTTTATATAAAAAAAAAACCTCTTGACTTTCTATTTGCTGTTGTGGTGTAGACAACAAGGAATAAATTTTTTTATTTGAATCAAATAAAAACTTCGTTAATAATTTTACGGTCCAAAAAATTAAAAAAATAATTTTTAATTAAAAAAATTAATAATTTAAAAGTAAAATAAATATTAATTAATTGCCTTAGGCTCATAATATATCAGGCCGGCCCAGCTTCCACTTGACTCTCCTACTCTCTTTCTCTATCTCTATATATACTCACACATTTGAACACTTCTTATGCATGCTCTCTAACCTCAACAAAACTCATCGATCAAAGCCTTCACCTTTCCATCTCCCTAAAAATCTATAGCAATAGGAGTAATACCTCAGGTAAATAATGGGTATTCATGAGATGTTGCAATGGAGTGGACGGAGACGTTATCAGAGGCTGCAGCACGAGAAGCCCACCACAGGGCCAAGGAGGAGATGGGTGAAGAGGATCATGAATGGGAAGGTGGCAGGGTTTCGGATGCCATCCGCCAAGAGATTGAATTGGAGGCGTGTTTCCATGATCTTAGTAATGCCGAAGAGGATTGCGGGAATGTACACCGAGTTGGAGAGGATGATTATGAAACTGGAGGGGGTCTATCCCACTGTCACCTTCTTCTCCCAATGGGATCTTCCTGTTATATCATACTGTCCCTCTTTTTATTAAAAACAGTACCGCTGCTGTTTATCATGTTCTTTTTATGTTTCTTTCAAAATTTCGAACATAAAAAGGCTTGTTCACCTGTTTTATGTGTTTCTTGTTTTCTCATCAAATTGTAAGATTGGTTTTTGATCCAAAAATATAATGAAGTATAACATAATGTTACGATGTGCGAAATAAAATGTACTGTAGTTTAGAAAATGATATGCCTAGTCCCTTATGCAATCTCAATTACAGTCCACACTTTTTTTTAAATCATCATCTCCCATTGAAGTTCATGCTGTTATATGAAATAAAGTATATACTGATATACATTAGTGTATATTTTTGCTTTGAAAAAATATAAATTTTTTACCCTATATACTATGATATAACTTTATACACTATGATAGCATAATAAATATTACACTATCATAATGTACAAGACTATAAAACGGATTGCGAAAGCTATCGGCGCTCTTTAGTTTAATAAGTGAACTTCGTAAGACGCCCAACTGTCCCAACTAATTGGATGGAGCTAGCTAATTAAGATGTACTCTTGTGATAATGCCAGTTAAATTACATTAAGCAAATCACAACCAAATCACATTTGAGGAGATGATCACCATGGTGGTTCTTTGTCAGCTTCCCTTCACATTTTATATCCCTGCAATCATGCAGAGCAGTTTATGGTAGTATTTGTGGCTTAATAAATCAATGTTTAACCTTTTCAAATGAATTTTATTTTAAGAGAATCACATTTAACTTTTGCATAACTTAACAAGTGGGAGTTTGTATTTAAGCAGTGAATTAATGTTGTCCCATTTGTTTATGAGTATGGTTATGGGAGGTTATAAGTTTTAATTTGTCTCTTTGATTTGCAAGGGTTTTTTTTTTATTAATTTAGTGTCTTTGATGAGAAGACACATCATAGACCCTTGATTTGATGACCCCATTAAATAGGTCCATCTCTACACTTCTTTTTAGTGAGTGAATAAAAGGGCAATGATAGACCCACTACCCGACTTGATCTTTCACACTACTCAATATTACCAAAATGCCATTATTTATGTTTTTTTTGTCTCCCTTTCCCACTACTCAGTTCGACAACGTCCAGTCGAAGTCTTCTTCACTGGGACAACAGAGGTCTGTCGATCTAGCTGAATAAGTATCGATATAGGCATAGTTGAAGTATGTTTCACTAGGACGACAGAGATCCGTCGATCTGTCTGAGCAATTATCGACATGGATGTGTCGAACCCTGCAAAACAACAACTCTCTTATAAGAATCAATCACTTATACAATCATTTAAGTCCTTAGGAAAAATAAAAATATCATTTAAGTCATTTAAGTCTTTTTGAAAATCATTCACATATATATTTATTTAAATATAAGAAACAAAAATATCAAACAAAGAGTTATTTGAACCAAATAAACAATAAACATTTCATATTGACAAGAAACATTATTTTTTTCTAAACAAGTGGAGTCTTATGTCGAAAGTATATGAAATGTTTTCTGATACTCCACTTGTGTATATGGAAAATTTAATGTTTATTTCATTTATATGACTGTTTGTATTTTCATTTTTACACCTTGTATTTAAATGACAAAATAGATAAATGATTTCTAGAAGAACTTAAATGATTTAAGTGGAGTCTATTTAGAAAAGACTCCACTTGTTTAGAAAAGAAAATAATGTTTTTTGTCTATATGAAATGTTTATTGTTTATTTGATTCAAATAACTATTTGTTTGATATTTTTATTTTTTATACTATATATATATATATATATATATATATATATATATACGAGCGCGATGAGGTGCGGTGGCCGCACGGTGCGGCAGCCGTCCGATCGCGGGTCCATCGCATCCAACGGTTGACGTGAATCGCACCCGACCGTCCGATGCGATGCTATATATATATATATGAATGATTTTCAAAAAGACTTAAATAACTTAAATGACATTTTTGTTTTTCATGAGGACTTAAATGATTGTATAAGTGATTGATTCTTAGAAGAAAGTTGTTGTTTTGAAGGGTTCAACACATCCATGTCGACACTTACTCAGACAGATCGACGGATCTCTGTCGTCCTAGTAAAACACACTTCGACTAGGCCTCTATCGACACTTATTCAGACAGTTCGACAGACCTCTGTCGTCCCAGTGAAAAACACTTCGACTGGACGCTATCGAACTGGGTAGTGGGAAAGAGAGACAAAAAAATAAAATAAATAATGACATTTTTGTAATTTTAGGTAGTGAAAAAATATAACTTGGGTAGTGGGAATAGCTTTGCCCTGAATAAAATAAAGGGGAGCTCACACTCTCTCACATAACACACTCATGGTCTCATTGAAATGAATAGAAGCCAGTGGAGGTGCCTATTGGGTTCTTGTCTCTCCAGGTGAACAAAGAAGAAGCAGAGGCATAGCAAAGAAGCAACAAGATGAAGCAGAATTGCACTCAAAAGGAGGTATGTCTTTACACATGTTTTTTTTTTGTTTTCATCCATACTATCAAGATGAGATCCTATGTTTATTTGTGACTTCATTGATGAAGTATTAGATCTCCAATAGTGGTATCAGAGCCTTTCATCTTGATATATGTGAATTTAATTTTGTTCAGGGTTTGGGCATATTAACACCCTAATCCGAATTTGGGGATAAATCCTTACCTAGGGTTCAATATTTGTAAAATAACTTTTGAATAAGCTTCTTCATGCTTTAATCTCCTCTATTTATTGTTTTATTATTGGGATTAAATCTTCTATTAAAAGAACCCATATGTAGTATTTTTTGATTGTTGTGTGTTTCCATGCACATGAAGTGTTTGTTAAAATGCTTCAAAGAAGCTTTTATGTTTGTTTTATGCCCTATTGTGTGATATCATCAAAACAACAAATAAATATTCATTTTTCATATGTTTGATCAAATCTAGTGCAAGCTAATGACTTGTAATTGCTGAAATTTATTTGTAAGAGTGTTTTGAAAATAATTGATTGCCATTTTGGTTTTATGGAAATCATGTTTATTTATTTAATCAATTATTGCACTCCATGTTTTGTGAAAATATATTTCTAATATGCATTGGGCCATGTTAGTTCTTCATAGGGAGACTTTTGTGTTGTGAGAAATTCATTTTACTATTTGTTCTCTATTTATTGAAGTCAATACATGCTTGTTTATGATTAAATGAATTATTTAGATCATGTTATGCACACATAAGTTATTGTGTATCTAAATGCATGTTAGAGTTGTATAAATACTCTATATTTGTATTAAGTATGAAATGAGCCCAAAGGCAAGTTTTGTATTTGATATGAATGTTAGGGTGCAACAATTACAATTAGTCTTGAGCATGTTGGGACTAGCCCAAAGGTTGGTGGCCGATGTGTTCGAGGTCTAGTTGTGGCACAAAGAGTTATGTAGGCTTATAGTAAAGTGAGAACGGAGTGCCCAAAAGCTCACATGTCTTGCTTGATATATGAGATATATAATTTACTTGAGTGTTTAAGGTATTTCACTAGATCCAAGGGCAACCACCCAAAGGTGGAGTCTAAGGAGTTTGAAGTAAATACCATTAGATCATGTTTAATTTTATTGATCTTGTCTTGTACTATAATCCATATTTGTATATGATATCTTGATTGTGTTAGACTCTAAATTGTATTAGATTCTAAATCATACATATGGATATTTGTATTTAGTCATAACCTGCAAAGCCAAGACATGCCATAAGTGATGATTAGAAGAGCTGCCATAAGTGATGATTATATCACTTATCTCGAAAAAAATTATCTCATGGTTCCAGATATTAATGAAACTGATCCATCAAGCTTTGAAGATGCAGTTAGTGCTCCTGATGCTCTATTATGTAGAACTGCAATGCAAGTTGAGATGGATTTCATGTACCAGAATGATGTGTGGAAGTTGGTTGATCTTTCTGAAAATTACAAGCCTATTGGTTGTAAGTGAATTTTTAAGAAAAAGAAGAATTCTGAAGGGAAGATTGAAACCTATAAAGCAATGTTAATGCTAAAGGTTACACACAAAGAGAATGTATTGATTTCTATGATACATTTTCTCTGGTGTGTACAAAAGGCTTTTTGCGCATTTTTATGTCCATTACTGCATATTATGATTATGAGTTGCATCAGGTTCATGTGAAAACTATTTTTTTGAATGGAGAATTAGAAGAAGACATATATACATGAATCAACCTGATGATTTTTGTCACTGAAGGGCAGGAGCAGAAAGTGTGTAAATTGCAGAAATCTTTGTGTGGCCTCAAACAAGCTTCTCGTTAGTGGCATATGAAGTTTCATTAAGCAATTTTGGCACATGGATTTGTTAACAATTCTATTGACAGTTGCATATATGTGAAGATCAGTGGGAGTAGAATTTTGATCTTAACTCTTTATGTGGATGATATTTTGCTTGCAGGGAATGACATATAATTCATTCGAGAGACCAAGTTATGGTTGTCTCAGCAATTTGAGATTAAATATTTGGGGGAAGCATCCTATGTGACTGGGATAAAAATCCACAAAAATAGAAAGCTGAGGATGTTGGGTTTATCTCAAGAAACATATTTAGACTCAGTACTGAAAATATTTTCTATGGAGAATTGTAAAGAAGGTTTATCTCCTATTGTCAAGGGAGATAAATTGAACAAGTCTAGTTGCCCCAAGAATGATCTTGAAAAGGCTGAGATGAATAAAATTCTCTTTGCATCCGTTGTTGGCAGTTTGATGTATGCTATGACTTTCACCAAACCCGATCTATGCTATGTTGTTGGGTTACTTAGTAGATTACAGGCTAATCCAGGACATGATCATTGGGTTGCTGCTAAAAGAGTGCTGCGTTACATCAAGAGGATCAAGAGTTTCAAGCTTATTTATTGTGCCAATGATCTGAAAGTCCAAGGCTATTCAGATTCAGATTATAAAGGCTGTCCAGATATTTTGAAGTCCACTTCATGATATATTTTTACATTGGGAGATGGAGCAGTCTCTAGGCGAAGTAAAAAGCAGAGTTGGACTTCTCAATCAATAATAGAAGCTGAATATATTTCTTGCAGTGAATTTGCTAAGCATGCTATATGGTTGAAGCAGTTCATTAGTGAACTCAGAGTTGTGGATAATATTGAATATCCTTTGAGCATATTTTGTGATAATACTGTAGCCATCAGTCTCACCAAGGATGCCAGATGTAATAGTAGTTTGAAGCATATAGAAGTGACGTATCATTATGTGAGAGAAAGTTCAGCAGGGTCATGTTGTCTATCACATCTCTTCTGAAGAAATGCCAGCTGATTCCCTGACTAAACCATTGCCCATTAAAATGTTTAATGAACATGTCAATTGCATGGGTTTGAGGTTCATAAATATGTAAATGTTTTGTAATTTTGTGACATCTTGCATATCTATATGTACATGTACATTTTGTGAAAAATAGTGACTAACCAGTCATATTTTGCGCATCCATGATAATATGTTGTTTCAAATATTGTCATTAATTTATCATCATGATGATTGTGTTAATTAAAATTGTCTTTCTTGTTGGAAAGATGTTTGTCCATGGGAATGCCGCAGGCTGTTTGGTGAGCGATGGCTGTGGGTCTGCTCACAGGGAGATCAGACAGTCATTGGGGGTGATTCCTGAAACTCGCTTGGGTGATAGGTGTGTTGGGGTAGACACATCTGTAAGCCTTCGTTGTAGATAGTGTACTTGATACACGTGTTGTGTCTCAGCCATATAATTTTATCTACATAACATGTGTGATTAAATACATGAAACAATTTGGATCGTTATAGGAGAACACTTTATATCATTATCACTGCTCTTGAAAGTGTTGCTTCTATCTATACACATTTAGACTATAACCTTTGACTTGAGGGGTCATGACACTGATTTTTTATGAATTTCGTGTATACTTTGGTGCAGAAACAGTCAGTACTCGATTCATGAGTGCGTCTGTCTGTGTTAGGTAGAAATGAATTAATGGGTTTTAGTGGTCTGATACCCAATAAATGACTTCGTTTGACCGTATCTCGTAGTTGGTGAGTTAGATGTAGTTAATTGTGATACTCAATCAGTTTATTTATTTTAAATAAAAGAGTGGTCATCCGTCGTTTTGAAAAAGATGTGAAACTTGTGTTTAAATATAAAAACCCATTGATTTATAAGCAAAGTGGGAGATTGTTAGTATTTGTGGCTTAATAAATCAATGTTTAGCTTTTTCAAATGAATTTTGTTTTAAGAGAATCACATTTAACTCTTGCATAGCTTAACACATGGGGGTTTGTATTTAAGCAGTGAATTAAGGTTGTCCCATTTTTTTTTAGTATGGTTGATGGGAGGTTATAAGTTTTAATTTGTGTATTTGGTTTGTAAGGGTTTTCTGGTTAATTTAGTGTCTTTGATGAGAAGACACATCATATACCCTTTATTTGATAAACCCATTAAATAGGTCCACCTCTACACTTTTTTTTAGTGAGTGAATAAAATAAAGGGGAGCTCACACTCTCTCACAGAACACACTCATGGTCTCATTGAAATGAAAAGAAACAAGTGGAGGTGCCTATTGGATTTTTGTCTCTCCAGGTGAACAAAGAAGAAGCAGAGGCATAGCAAAGAAGCAACAAGAAGAAGTAGAGGAGAACAAACAGCTCTGTTTGTTAAATTGCACTCAGAAGGAGGTATGTCTTTACACATGTTTTTTTATTGTTTTCATCTATACCTATCAAGATGAGATCCTATGTTTATTTGTGACTTCATTGATGAAGTATTAGATCTCGAACAGCTTAGTACAGGACAAATGGGTCAGTCAATTGGATCTTTGACTGGTCATTTTATGATGCTGGGTGTTCTTCAATACACTTCTTCCACATAATTGAGCTTCTGTGATCTAATTAATCACGCAAAAGTCTTTTGTAAATGAAAGATGAAATGCTTTTTGTGAGTCCATTTTTATTTGAAAAAGTCTTCCAAGCGTATGTGCATTTTTTTAAAAAAATTCGGACGGTAGTAGGTAATCTGCATATTATATTGGCATATATGTGCAACAATTGAACATCTTCCCTTATTGTATCAAGTGGGGGAATGCAATATTCATAATTAAAAAACACAAGTTACATATATAAACTAATCTAGTGCCTCTCACTATTAGTTAACTCGGTCCCACATTAGATTTTTGCAACTTTTCTGTTGATGAATTATATTTTGTAACTTCACATAATGTACCGCAGTATAAAAAGCATCCCACTTGTAAAACCCTTTACAGCGTCAAAAAAAATTGCACAAAGTTGACTATTTAAACTCTCATTAATTATCTAGTTCATAATTTCTAGTTCATAATTTCTCCACAACTCAAATATATGCAACCACACCAAGAAAAAAAATTCAACAGATCATAAGGGAAAAACTCAATTAAAAAGAAAGAATGAGTTATATTGAACCAATAGGGAAGCATTATAAAGGAGTTGATTATTGTGACTTGCAGAGGTTAGAATCGAGCGAGGCCTCTCATGTTGCCTCCCGAAGCAAAACCAATCATGCGGTGAACATAACAGTCCCCTATGCTGGTGAATCGGCGCTTCACTTTTGTTGTTCGCTTTGTGGTTCTTGAGGCAAAGCATTTCTTGTTCTCTGCTGGACACCGCTTTGTCCGTTGTTGTTCGTTCTCCTCCTCGCCTTCTTCTTCCACTTCAATGATTGGAGCAAGCCTACTCTTTAGTATCTCCTCGATGTCCTTAAAGGACATGGTGCGGACACTTTTCTCACTTGCGCATGACACCACCCACAGCAACTTGAACCCTCTCTGCTTCATAATTCTCTCTGTGTAAAATCTTTTCCTTTCTTTCCTACTTGCTTGCAAAAAAACTTAATTAAGTTGTTCTGGATGTCAGGATTTGAGAGCCCAGATCTTGAAGAGAACTATTGGATATGAACCAGGCATTCACAATTGAAGAGTATATATACGAGACTGTTCCAACCGTGTCTTTGGTGGGGTCAGAAGAAAATGTTGATGGTAGGTAGACTTGCTCCATTACAGATTGTTTTAATTGATGGATCTCCGATTATTAATTTAGTCTGATCGTTTCAATGCTTATTTATACTGTTTTTATGAGGTTGCAGAACTTGTTTATAAGGCTTACTAATTCTTTCGGATAGAAAAGGCATACAAGAGCCAATGCCCCCATTTAAAAAATTGTATTCAAGAGCTATAGTCAAATATGATTGGACCAACTATTTGTTGGAAGCTTTCAAAGATAATAACACGTTGAGTTTGAGAGGTTTCTTGAATAGGCCATATCAACCCGGTCTTTCTTGTTTAACGAAGTTAAATTACGCGTTAGGAATTGTTATAACTTCATCAGCAATCAGGGTCACCTCATAAAAAATAACCCAAAAACGCAAGTAGCAATGGATTGGCTGTGTATGTACAGGTTGAATAGGCTTTATGTCATCCTGGAAGATCAATAGAAATTGTCCCTGGCAGGTAATTTTTGGTGAGTGATCTTGATACTAACTTATTTTGATACCTGATTTGTTTATTGTTGTTGAAGGACTTAACATAAGGATCAAAACATAAATAGATATCCTTAACAATCTCCTTTTCTGTATTCGTGTTTATAATTCACGATTCGTCTTAAATAAAATATATAGATGCAGATATATTAAAAGTTATCTAATGGGTTATCTAATATATCTACCTACGTATGACGTTCTGGATGCAAGAGAGACTAATGTATTATCACCACTGCGAAATTAATTTCTTTTTTTACATACTTGAATTTGTTTGCGAATACCACTCATCTCTCACAGAAATCACTATTTCTACGGTATCAACATTGATAATATCCAAACTAGTTTCAGTACCACAATTGGCTGTATCCAATTTATTAATTCAATACAATATGAATACAGAAAGAAAAGCATGTATACAGTGTGTCCGTTATATTTTCATTCCTACTGGACGCCATTTGATTCTGAAGCAGAACAGGGTAATGAGATTGGATGGGACATAATTAAAAACATGTATAGCACAAATATGAACTCTTGTTTTAGATACATTATTTTTTAGAGTGCTGTTATATTTAATTTTTTTCTCAGTCCAAAATACAGTCCTATATACCTCGTTAGAAATCCAATGAAACATATACGTCGTTAGACGTTATATATACCTTATTAAATATTTTTTTATACTTAAAAAAAATGAGTTCATTAAATTTCGAAATGAAGAGATCTACACTTTTTATCAAAGCATATACTTCATAAAATGATGTTTAATATTTTTTTAAAAATAAAAACATGTATGATCAGAGTTTTGGTTGGTAAAAGAAACTGAATCTAACATTTTCTTATTTTTTATACTGAGTATTTTGTGGTGGCCCACTGGGAGTGGTCCCATGGACGGTAAAGGGGACGAAATTGATTTACATGATCCGGGTTGCTAGGTCCTTCCGCTCCACTCTTGTCTAATTGGGTGGTACTGGTTGTTGACCACATGTGACATGAGTATGCAAATTAGGGTTTTATGACAAAATGTGTTTTTCACGTACATCAATAGAAGAGTTGATTATCTATTTATAGAATTAGTATAGAGTTAGTTTAGCTGGTCGACATGACATAATCCGTTAAATTGGGTGCCTCTAATTGCACCCCTCAAATTGGGGTGTTGATTATCTATTTATAGAGTTAGTATAGAGTTAGTTTAGCTGGTCGACATGACATGATCCGTTAAATTGGGTGCCTCTAATTGCACCCCTCAAGTTGGGGTGCACACCCCTCATAAACGAATAGTGTGCAAAAGATCTATTTATAATATAATCATGTACACACCCCATTATTTGATTTTTATGTCGACAATGCTTGTGTCGCGGGGTTCAGAAAACTGAACCCGTAGCATCTGGATCTTTCACGACACTATCAGTGTCGATATTTGGTATTTATGTCGACAATGCTTATGTCGCAGGGTTCAAAAAACTGAACCCGTAGCATCTAGAACCTTTGCGACACTATCAGTGTCGATATTAGATATTTATGTTGATAATATTTGTGTCACGGGGTTCAAAAAACTAAACCCATAGCATTTGGATCCTTTGCAATACTATCAGTGTCGATATTTAGTATAAAAAATAAAAGAACGCGAATCACATTTCAAAAACTAAATAAATAACATTCATATCTCAAAAAAAAAAAATTCCACACATTTTAACATACATCGACATTTGGAGTGTCGAGCGAATATATCTTATTTGACTGTTCTAGTGTCAAAATAGATAGTTAGTAAAATCGAAGGTTCGGTACTCTCGTTGATACAAGCGATGTCTAGTGGAATAGAATACCTCGATACAAGATTGGTCGATGCATCAACCACTACCTTCAAATATTTTTTCTCGATGTATCGACATAATAATTGTTGACATAATAATATTATATCGATAATTTCAGTGTCATTGAGGTTGTCTATATATTTATTTAATTTTTTAAACCGTCGGCAATAGAAGTGTCAACAAATTTTATATATCTTGACACTGGCAGTGTCATTATTAGCAGCTGGAGCCCATTTTCAATTTTTTGGTGGTTCAAACATTTACACATCCAAAAATAACCCATACATACATTCAAAGATTGAAATATAGAAATACAATACATTAAACAATACACTCAAAACATACAAACATTCAGTCACTGAACTGATAAACATTCAAATATATTAAGATTGAGGCGCCAGATGTTGCTGCTTTTAAATTGTTATACAAAAAATAGAACTTCTTCCATTTGTTCTTCCTCTTGTAGCTATGTCTTTAGATTTAGGTTGAAGACATTTTTTTGGAGTCATACTACATCATTCCTAATTAATAACGGATTAAAACCTACAAAAGAAAAAAAAATTATGAACTCTTGTATTTGATGAATAAATCATAATTGGTTAAGTCATTTTAAAATTATACAAACTCTAACCATGAATAAAAACCTATAAAAATTGGCACAAATTATAACTTTAAACAAATAAAGCATATGAGATCATTAAAAAAGAAGCACGTTGTAAAATATTGGACCATTTTATGTGAATATTAAACATGAATTAAACATTAAACAAAAAATCTAAACATAAATCAAACCATGAAGATAGAATATATAACCCTATCAACACATAACTCATAATATAATATAAGTTCAAATGAAATAGAATATGTAACCCTATCAATGAACATATGATATCAATCCATGAAAATGAGTATATTTACAATGTTGAACTAAATACAGATTAAAAAATTCATTGAATTACATGAACAAACACATAAACATGTCATACAAAAAACAGTCAATGTTTACGAAAAGTTCAAATCCAAAAAATTTTCAAGGCTTAACGACATAACAATTGTCAAAAGAGTAAAACTATCTCGATAATTTCAATGTCATCGAATTAGTCTAAATGTTCATTCAATTGTTTGGGACCGTCGACAATAGAAGTGTCGACATATGTGATACGTCTCGACATTGTCAGTGTCGTTACTAGCAGTAGAAATCTATTTCCAAATTTTCTAAGTAGTTCAAACATTTAAACATTTCACAAATAACTCATTCAAACATTCAAACATTGAAACCATAAACACACAACTCACAATATTCATAGGATTTCAAATGCAAATAGAATTTATAAGCTTATCATGACATAAAAAATGGCATTCAATCCATGAAAATGGGCACAATCACATATATATTATAAACAAACATCATCAAGTCTATTATATTCTACCATTCAATCATAAATAAAAAAAAACATACTTTCCTATCAATATCCTAATGAGAAGACAAGAAAGGTTAAGAGAGGTGCAGAAGGGATGATGATGGAGAGGGAGAGCATAGACTGCTGGATAGGCTGGATCATCCACGGGCTGACGACGGCTGGCGAGGGGATTGTCCACGGGGAGAGGGGTGAGAGGTTAGGGTTTCTTGGATTGAGGTTTATTTTTGTTGTTTCAATTTGCTTGAATTTGAAAGGATTGGTCGATATGCTTTGAAAATTCACTGCCCAGTTTAAATAAGTGGGTGTTTAAAGAATGAGAGGAATTTTTATGGGTGTGTAAAAATAGGGTTGTGCACCCCAATCTGAGGGGTGCAAATAGAGGCACCCCGCTAGTTAAATTTACGGGCCGACCTGATATGATCCAGTAGGCCGTTGGCCAGTATTTTTAACTGGGGACCGGCCCGGCCCATTTTACATTTCTGGAGAAACACAAGTCTTACATCACATGAGAGAGGCGGCTTCATCAAACCAAATTCGTCTGTGCAACAACGGTCAACGGATGAACGAGAGCGGTCCATTTGCTCCGAGCACTTGGTGCGTGTCCATTCATTCGTCCATTGATCAAAAGATTCGCAACTAGCTAGCTTTATCACTTTGACTACAAATGGGAAAATGTGACACTGTCACGGGAGAACAAAAAACCCATAAATTGTCATCCAATCCAATAAAAGTAATTACAACCACCGAATTCTCTGCCATCCATTGATTCGTCTCCAATCGAAGAAAACCAAACTTATCCGATCCGATATGACGACGAGAGGAACCAACCAGAGAGGAAATCATCATCAAAAGAATAACATCAAAGCGAAGACAAAGCAGTTTTTGTCGATCCCATTCAAGAACATCATCAACAACAAGTGTTTGTTCAAGCCCCGTACTACTACCACATCTCCCACGTGCGCCCCCACCTCTTCAACCGATTACTCACATGGGTTCTTGAAATCCCTCATTCAAAGCAATGCTTTCTACGCCCCCGATTGCAATGTTCATCAATAACAACGATTCTCTCTCTCTCTCTCTCTCCTCGAAATTTTGGATGTGCAGTTTGATTTGATTGGTTATGTTTCTGGAGAAGCTCCTGTGTGTGTGTGGGAGCTTCCTTAAATTGCTTTCTCAATATGTAAACTTGCCATTAGTGATAACAGACGATATTTTTTGCAAATAGCATGAGCAAGGTTCAAAAGAATATCAGTTTCCCATCACTGCAGAAATAATTGATGCTTGCTTTTTTTGGAAGAACAATGTTTTTTTTTTTTTTGGGAAAAGTCTAATCAGAAGTTGAATGAATAATTGCTCAAACATTTATCAAATTGTCGTTCCATATAAGGAAAAGGATTCGGTTTTTGCTTCAGGAGATTCCACAGTGCTCTTCTTCTGCGAGCTGATATGCAAAATTCAGGAGATCTTTTAACGAGTTCATGTGAATGGTCGAATTGTCAACTTTTAAAATCCTTGACATAAAGGAATTTTGGAATCCATAAATTGCAGCCCTTCATTTCAGGGGTCAATCGTTTGGACAATTTTTGAAACAGTTAAAGAACTCCCTTCGGCATAGCTTTTTAAGAAATCTTCAGAACAGTTATTCCCTATTCTGTGCCCCAATTGAGTGCCAGAACCCAAAGGGACCCTATATAGTTAAATGCATTGTCAAAATATATTTATATTCCTCCAAAATATTCTGAATGTACAGAAGATGGTCGAGCTAGTAAAACATCCTGCAGAGTATTACAAAACAACACATTTCACTACTCTTTTTTTTTTTTACTAATACTGTACTATGTTCAACTGCCCTATTCTGACAATGTAGTTACAGGTGCAAAAATTAGTTCTAAGAGCTTCCCTCCAACAATATGGAGTAAGCTCTCTCCAAGAATACATACTATCACGAAATTGATGCGTATATCTTAGGTCTTTCAAGAGGAAGCTTCTCCAATTCAATAACAGTACTTCCCTCGCCAGTGAGATCTTCTTCTATCCCCTTGAGATCATTCAGAGCTCTCTTTGCATACACAGTGAACGCAACAGTGGTGATGATTGCAATGATGAAAGAAATGATGTTGTACACTATCTCCAAGGTTGTTAAGTGATGATTGCCATATTGAATATCAGTGAATGTCCTTATCAATCTGCCGCTGCAGTATAGCAGTTTAACAATTATAAAATTCAGTATGGGGTTGAATAAATCCAACATCAAATAACTTGTTGAACAATGACAATAGATCCATCTGAAAGTTAAAAGGGCTAGAGAACTCTCTTAGAAAAATCCTTCTAGTCGATGACCAAACTAATTCCCCACTATGTCAAATTACCTAAAAACTATAATGAAAACTAATATATAAGAAGAAAACCAGACTATTCAAATCATATGAAATTTTACAGGTTCAATAAATTCATTCAATAATTTGAATTCTCGTTTGTCAATCAAGGTTAATCTGATGGTTCAGCCAGCTTTCATTTACTAACAAAGAATTTGTAATGAAGTATTTGCTCCAAGAGATGGGTCTATGTATGAGAATAGATATACTGATACATGGACCATGCCTCACATGGAGATATCAGAGGATCTGACACACAGGTCATATTTATGAGAAAAGAACACAGAAAATGATTTGCGTCTCGAAAAGGCTGGAGCTACACATGTTACAGCAACAAATAAACTCTCACAAGGATTTTGTATCATGATTCAACAAGTGAAGTGTCAACAAGGTGCTGTTACAAATGCCTGTCGTCACTCAAAAATAAACTATCCTATTTATGTGGTAACCTTAATCCATCAAAAGCATAAATGGTGATAATATTTTCTTGACATTCATTTCCTCTGCTAGATAAATTGAATATGATGTACATTATGAAAGTCATATGTCGAGTGTAAAATACATTGCGCTAGTTACATGGTTGCTCTGATAGTTGCAAAAGTAGTAGTGTTGGTATGCACAATAAATAATATAAGTATTCCTCTTGTCAGAGAGTCAATTGGACATGGTAAATACTGAAGTAACACACAGAACATAGGCAGAGAGAGGTAGAGATAGATAGAGAGAGGGGGTACCTATAAATGTAGATGAAAGCTTCAGGTACCATGCCAGCAATTGAACCACACAAGTATGGTCCAAATCTCATGTTTGTAACCACTATAGCATAGTTGAAGATTGTGTATGGAAATGGTGAGATTCTGAAGAGCGCAACTACCCGAAACTGTTGAACCAGCTTCCTTCCCCTGCCAGCCTAATTACAACAGCTTTCTGTGGCCATCTCATTAACCATCTCTGCACATTATAATGATGATGGAGATTGTTATGATAACAATGTATGGAATGCATCATCCATCCTTGGGAAAGTGCAATTGTTCTTCAATCTAAAATTGGGCTTGCATCTGAAAATGTGAGAGGGCTTACATGAATGCGATCACGGAATGATAGCCCAATTAAATAGGGTAATACCATGCCAGCAGTTGTCCCAACCATAATTATCACAAATCCAAGGCCATATCCAAAAATCATTCCTGCCAACCACATAGATGGTCCAGAAGGAAGTAATACCACAGGGAATAGAGCTAGAGATGCAACTAGTACAAGAGCAAGAACAGGCCGTCCAAAAGCAGTTGCTTCCCATTGCATAATTGGCAGGAGAACCTACAAGAGAAGGTAACAGATCAGGCTCCCTGGGTGAAGCTTGTGGAATATTACATGAAAAATCTATACTGATGTAATATTTATTCATGTTGCATTTTCACTAAGATTAATGCATTTCAACATTCTTCCCGCAAAACTTGGGCATATAACTTGGCCATAATTTACAGGCATAATTACTTGGTTTTCCTAACTCCCAGTGTTCACCATCCCAAAATATTCCCATGGTTATGTAGAATTGCTTTGGCAAGTAAAACCAAAATATACATGCACATCACTAAAGTCTAGGCATCAAAAAGTTGTACAACTGAAGCTAAAATGTTCCTCAATGGGTGATTTGGGTGGCAACTATTTGTATCATGTAACCTACTACCACTGGTGAATATTTACTAAAGCGTCTCCCCTCATCTATCAAGATTAACAAATATTTACACTTTTTCGGGAAAGTCATTCACATTGATTTTGTGTTTATGTTTCTTACATATTAATTTCGTGGACCTTTACTCTTCTTTTTCCCCCTAAAAAGGAGGGCCAAGTAATGGTTCATTCATACAAAATACGTCATCCAATGCATTTCACAAGGCATTTAAACCATATTATGTAGAAAATTTTCAATTAGTAGTGGGATGTATGTGATTCATGAACTCTCCATTAAACATCATTTTGTCTATGTTACTTATGTATATGCAACTGATGTTATTTGAGGCAACCACCGAAACTGTGATTCAACGGTATATGATTCAAACTAAAAAATGCTAAATTAAACCAGCACCTATTCTTTTAAAAGGAAAAAAAAACTCTTGTATAATGAATATGGATGCAGTGTAAGTTCCGCAGGGAAGTAAAGTAATGGATAATGAGAATAAGTGATACCTTATCGAGAAGAAATGGAACACCCCACTTTAGAAAAGCGGCAAGAAGCAACAGAATTATGAAACATCCAAACAACGCTTTCATCCACCACATGAAAGATCTGCATTTGTAAGTTTCTTGAAGTTCCAGATTAACACTTTCAGAAACATTAGGCTCATCTGACACAACCAGCCTAACATATTCACTATCAACCCTTATATGCTGCTCAGAATTTGCACGGAGCTTTCCTAAAGCCTCAGATGAACTTGACATAATTAAAAAGCCTCTCACAGTCTGAACCCCGAAACAATCTGCTTATCAAGACAAAACACGAGAATAATAAGCCTAAACAATCAGACATAATCATAAAAAGGGGTTTACTTTTGACAAAAATATCCAGTAGATATAGGGTCAAGAAGCACAGGGGATATGTCAATTGTTGAGGATATAAAAATGGATCAGAAAGTTAAGACATGTGAATACCATTAAATCATGTAGACCATACACTTGAAGAACATGCACTGGAGAGGTTCACACAGAGAAAAGACATCAAATTTGGGTGTAAATATTCCCTCTGTCCTCAACAGAGGGTGGAGCGATTTTCAATTGACGGGTCCAAATCTCCATGTATCTCGTCATAAAATGTCAAACCTTTTAAAATCTCCAATTTCATATTCCATTTCTATCAAGTAATAGAGGAACCTAAAATTATACACTAACACACAAAGACAGTACTCACCATCAATTTGGCTGATGAATATGAAAGTGGATAAGCTACTCGTGCCTGTTTGGAAATTTCAGGATATCAGGATTTTGAGATCACCAGATTGTAAAGTACCAAAACTGATTCTTTTTGGAGGAGGACACCTCCAACATATAAACAAAGAGAGAACCAGTTTTTTTTTTTAAAAACAAATTAAAAAGAAACCCAATTCAGTTATTCAGATACAGTTCATCTAAATGGAAGAGCCCACCATTGGATTGCGATCCAATAAAAATTGAGAGAATCGAAAAGGAAAGACAGAGAGAAAAGAGAGGGAACAAACCCATTCACGATCGAACTAACTAGATCAAATAGGAATACAAGAAACACTTGGAAAAAAACATATATTATACAATGAAAATTGAAGAACAAACGAAATAAAAAATAGAGAAGAGAAAGGTTACCTCGTCCTTGAAAAACGACAGGAGAGATCGTTCGGGAGATTTAAAGAATCGATGAAGATTAAACAGTAAAACAGAGGCAGGGACACAAATCACAGGACTCCCCCTCTTTTTTTCTTTTTCTTTTTTTGTTTTGTGAAAGAAGCGAAGAGGAAGCGTAAATACACGACTTTGAAAAACAAAAGAGCTTCCAAGAGAAGCAGAAGAGAAAAGAGCTTTGTCGCGTCCGAATGACCAAAATACCCCTTCCTCGCACATCAATCGAAAATTCAAAACAAAACACTCATTATTAAAATATACAATAATGATTCCCAGGCCCCAATCTCATAGGCCCCAAATAAGCCCCATGAGGTGGCATCAAGAAATTACCCATTATACCATTTTTTTATTTTGTCCTTATTAAGTGGTTTCGGTTATTTTTTTCCTTTTTTTCAGTGATCTTGTGATCACAATCTGTTATTCCCCTTTCTACGAACAGCAACGACGCCCCCAATTTCTTCATCATCTCGTTTTTTCTCCTTCTTCTTCCCGTCTTTCTTCTTCATGAATTCGGAATTGACACGGTGAATCTAATCACCTTTTTAACCAACGTCGCAGTCATTTTATTCACCTTTTAATCGATTATTATATCGATCAGCAACACCTATTTGATCTTGTTTATGAAGAACAATAGGAGCATATCACGTTTCATTATTTGAAGTCACAGTAGGATCCGAAGCTTTTTTAAATTTGGATTCCACATAAATGTCTAATCTATCAGGTATGACAATTATGTTTATTTTTTTGTCGTTTCTTCTGAAATTGTTTCATCTTTTTTTTTCCGAATGTTCTTACATTGATTGCTCTCAGATTCTTTTTATTGGCAGGAAGATAGAATGTCATATTTCAATATGTTTTGTTTATATTTGTATGTGTATAATTAAATAGTCATTGTTCCAGTTATTGTTACATCACATAAATGTCTATTCTATCAGGTTTGACAATTATGTTTTTGTTTGATCTATGTTTTTGCTGTTGCTTCTAAATTGTCTAATCGTTTTTTTATTGAATGCTGTTTACATTGACTGCATAATCTCATATTTCATTATACTGACAGGAAGTTAGAATGTCATTTTTCAATATGTATTGTTTATATTTGTATGTGTATCATTAAATAGTCATTGTTTCAGTTATTGGTACATGCCTTTTTTTTTAATTTTGTCACATTTTATAAATGTAACAGTTATATTATATGCATTGTTATTTGCTATGTAATGTAACAGTTTTTCACATTAGTCGTTTAGAAATTCTATTTTTTTGTTACATGTATAGATGTAAAGTCATTTTAAAGTCATTTGCATACTAAGTGTAACAGTCTTTGCATGGTTAATGTATATTGTTCCTTTCTGAAATGTAACAGTGCAAGTTAATTTATACTGTTACATTCTGAAATGTAACAGTGCAATGCATATCATTGTGTGGAAGTGTTACAATTTATCATTTTCTATTTTCTATTGCAGAGGAGTCTGCTATGTTTTCTTTAGATGAGATTCCACAAGGATTTGAAATTGAAGATTATGTAGATCAATCTGAAGAAATTATTTGTCCTACTGTTGGAATGTCTTTTCAATCGGAAAATGACGTTAGGAAGTTTTACAAAAACTTTGCCCACAGTGAAGGTTTTGGTATCTCGAAAATACACGGGAAAAAGGATGAAAATGGGAGGCAGAGATTCTTTAGTCTTGCTTGTTGTCGAAATGGGAAGCACATCCCAACGGGAAAGAATGTGTTCAATGGCAGGTCTTCGATGAAGTCCGGTTGTGGTGCAAGGATCAATGTTAGTATCAAGGATGGAGAGCTTTTTATCATATCAAAGGTTGTATTAGATCATAATCATCTGTTGAGTCCACTTAAAGCTCGACACTTTGCCTGCCACCGGAAAATTGACCCATTTTCAAAAAGAATTTGGATGTAAATGATCAAGCAGGAATTAGGACTTCGAAAAGTTTTAATTCACTTGTTATCAAAGCAGGTGGATATGATTGCCTGTCATACGAGGAGAGAGATGTAAGGAATTATTTGGCTACTTCTAGAATTGGAAGGCTTGGTGGGGGCGATGCTCAAGCGGTCTGTGAATATTTTGTTCGCATGCAGAAGCGTAACCCGAATTTTTTTCATGCGATTGATTTTGATGATAATTTCAGGGTAAGAAATATCTTTTGGGCTGATGCGAGATCAAGAGCTCTATATGAGTCCTTTTCAGATGTCATTTCGTTTGACTCAACATATTTGACCAACAAGTATGATATGCCATTTGCACCTTTTGTTGGTGTAAACCATCATGGCCAGTCAGTATTGTTTGGATGTGGTTTACTATCTAATGAAAATATCTCAACCTATGTTTGGCTGTTCAAGGCATGGTTGGAGTGTATGTCAGGGCGTATGCCAAATGCTATAGTTACTGACCAATGCAAAGCAATACAAGGGGCTGTCTCACAAGTCTTTCCTCATTCCCGCCACAGATTGTGCTTGTGGCACATCATGAAGAAGATACCTGAAAAACTGGGCAGGTATATTCATTGATTCAGTAATTGTTACATTCTATCAAAAACTGTTACATTTGTTAAACATGTTAAATTTCTGTAGTGCATAATTACTCTGTCTGTTAGTTACAATTTGGATATTTTAATTATTGAATCATGCATATTATTCATTTATTGTTTTATATGCAGTTACAAAAGCTATGATGTCATCAAGAAGCGTTTGAAGGGGATAGTCTATGAGTCTCTAACAACAGAGGATTTTGATGAGCAATGGTTGGAGATGATTTCGGATCATTGTCTTAATAACAATGTATGGCTTTCTAGTCTATTCAATGATCGAACAAGGTGGGCGCCAGTTTATGTCAAACAAACATTTTGGGCTGGCATGTCAACCACGCAAAGAAGTGAAAGCATGAATGCTTTCTTTGACGATTATGTGAACTCTAAAACGACATTGAAGCAATTTGTGGAACAGTATGACAATGCTCTGAGAAGCAAGGTTGAGAAAGAAGAAAAGGCTGATTTTCATTCCATTAATTCAAGCATTCCTCTGTTATCTGATTTTCCATTTGAGAAGCAATTTCAGGAGGCATATACACACGATATATTTAGAAAAGTTCAGAACGAAATTAAGGGGCTGATTTTCTGCAATTTGGTCGATGTAACAGATGTTGGTGGTGTGAGAGTTTTCATTGTTACTGATGTTTCAAATGGGAAAGACGGAGCTAGTCGAAAAACAGCTTATACTGTGCAGTTCGATGAAATAAGGCAGGAGTTTAAATGTGTTTGTTGTCTTTTTGATTTCTCTGGTATCATGTGTAGGCATTGTATTAAAGTGTTGATACATACCAATACGATGAAAGTTTCTCCACAATACATTCTTGATCGTTGGCGGAAGGGCATTAAACGTAAACATAATTCTGTGAAGAACTGTTATGTAGATAACATGTCAAATGAGCAAATGTCAAGGCATCACGAGTTATATTCCAAATTTTCAGTTGTTGTCGAGGCCGCTGTTGCATCAGATGAGAAATTTAAATTTTGTTCTCAATACATGGATTCTTTGCATGAAGCACTGATGAACTTTACAGCTGATTCTGTTAATTGCACCTTTGCATGTGAAGGAACATTTCCAGATGTAAGTGTTCACTCCCCTAAGAAGGTTAGAAGTAAAGGGCGTCCACCGTCGAAAAGGAAGGCAGCCAAGGTTTACAAACCAAAGGCCAAGAGTGGGAAAATTTCTGAAAGTAATGTGCAGGACGTTGCGGAAGTAAATTAGATCTGGTACCAAATTTTTGTGTAATTCAAGCATGGATTTTTGTTTCAATTTGTGTAATAAAGTTATTATAATGTGACGAATACATTATGTTATAGTCTTGCTGTGTTCCTTTCGACTTGATCTGTTTTATGAAATGTAACAGTACATTGTAATGATGAATGTGTTTAGTGTTATATTTCATATTTGTGTATGTATTGCATTACAGATTATTACATAGAAATGTATTGTCTTTACATTTCAAGTTGGATGAAATGTAAATGTAACAATTATGAGTGGTGTTCATTTTTAGTTTAACATGTTAAACTAAAAATTGGGCAGGTATATTCACTGATTCAGTTATTGTTACATTCTATCAAAAACTGTTACATTTGTTTAACATGTTAAATTTCTGTAGTGCATAATTACTCTGTCTGTTAGATACAATTTGGATATTTTAATCATTGAATCATGCATATTATTCATGTATTACATTACAGATACATTCTTAATAATCACATCATTAATGTGTTGTCTCTGTCTGAAATGTAACAGTGTTTGTGTTATGTGTTTTGAAATGTAACAGTATTTGTGTTATGTGTTATGAAATGTAACAGTGTTTGTCAAATATTTAATGTCCACATGAAGAATGTGTTTAGTGATACATTATATATTAGTGTATTGTGTACATTATAGATGTTCGGTTTTTGTTACATTTAACATTTGATCTGTGTATTGTGTTACATACAAATTTAGTAAACATTTCAGATGATTTTAGAAAATGTAACAAAATTTACTGGTTGTTAATGTAACAATCATAATGTTAAACAGGCGATTTCACACTTATGAATGACATGAATAGTTAAAATAGTAAATCAAATCTGGTCTCAATATATGCATTTCATTCATCAAAAAATCGAATGTGGCAACTGTTAATTCATCATTCACAATTGAGAAAAATTTTCACTTCTGTACTTCAAACACAACTGACAAAAAAATAAAAAGATCAATCATCATGTTGCATTGTGAATAATCTGTGATCTTCTTCTGTGTACGTCCTTCTCTTGTCGGAGATGAATTTCTTTATGAGATCTGCTCTTACAGATATGCACATCTTTTTAGTCATCAATTTTGGTATTTGTCCTTGATATATGTGTTGAGCCATAATATGTAATATAACTGCGCCGCATTCAATACTGCATAAAACATATAAATCCACATTGTAAAAAGATCTATACGTTTGTTTTTAAAAACTTATGATTATGTACTGGACTTACGAAAAATCAGGTTGTTGTGGTGCATCTTTCACAGATACCAGCTGCCCCAATTTGATCGAGTTGAAATGTTGTATGAATGTATCCATCTGTTGATTTAAACATTAATATACATGTGTTAGCAATTCAGTTATGAAAATAAATAATAGGTATAAAAAATATTATTGAGGAATTACCAAATTTTTAACCAATTGTAGATGTGTGTCTACATCCTCATAATCCCGAAGCAGAGAGTTGTAATGCCTCCATGTGTTATCCACAATGTCATACACAGCTAATGTCCAATGCCCTTGATTGAGTAGAGGAAAGTGAATGTACTGATATAGATCAAGGTCTATCTTATCTTTTACAAGGGCCTTGAACATGTGCTTTTGCTTTTCATTTAGCAGTGCTTGAGATATATTGGCTGACACAAAAAATGAAGATTGTTTATATCTTGATGCGACACCTTGCTCCTCAAACAGTATTTCTGTATATGCATCAATGACCTGGACATATACAACAATAACTAACAGTTAGATTAATTATACTTCGGTAACAACTGTTACATTTAATAATAGTTATATTCAGAATATGTAACAGTCTACAAATATATAACTGAATTTGCTGATTGTCAAATTTGTTACATTTTATTTAAAACTGTTACATTTATCAACAATTAGAAAATGCAACAGTATATAATATCTAACAAAATAAAGCTATTTACATAAATTTTAACATTTCAGTTATGACTGTTACAATTGTTTTTTTCAGATCATGCAACAGTACATATTAACTAACTATGCAAGGTATTGTACTTAAATGTGTTACATTGCAGTCATGATTGTCACAATTACTAACAGTTAGATTCAGCATATATAGCAATACAAAAAATATTAAAAAAAAGGTGCCTCACATAAATTTGTTACATTTTAATGTTGTCTGTTACATTTAAAATACGCGATATCTAATGTTAGATTTTATACTCACATTACTGGATATTTCATCTTCCATTAAAATAGACATCATGTCTTCAAAATGTATCACTGCAAGGCTGCCCTGCCATACTGGTCCACTGCATAGATGTAAATTTATATAATGTCAATGTTACAGAATTTATATTGTGTACAATGAAAAAGGCTAACATTGAATAGACATGACATAGATTGTTACCTTCCAGATGTGATTCCTACTACATGCCTCAATTGTTTAATTTGTTCCTTAGCAAGAGTCTTTGTAACACCATTCTTTGGAAGTCTGAAAGAGAATTTTGCCTTTTTATTTTTTTCTGGTGGTGCTTCAATAGCTTTACGCTTGCCCTTCTTTGCATCGTTTGAGTATTCAAAGTCAGGGTCTCTCGTCCCTTTCCGACCTTTTAATTTTATTCTTTTAATCATTGATCTGGGAGGCTGTTTTTCTTTAATTTCTTCTGGTTCACTTTCAGATTGCACATAATGGATGTCTGGACTATGCGATCGAAGTGGGACAACTTGAAGAGGTTTGTTATCATCTACTGGCTTCTGACTCTCAAGATATTCAATCAACACAGCCTGCTGTGCTATGATGTTACTTTTCTCGTTGATTTCTTCCCTTAGGCAGATCATTTCAATATCTATTGCTGACTTCTGGGTGATATTGTGCACAGAAGCATCATCTCTCAAGTCTGAGATTGTTTTGGTTTGCTCTTCAATTATCCTTTGATACTCTGCTTCTTGATCCTTTAATTGCTGATATTTTTCAGCTTGATCCTTAAGCTTGCTGATTTCACCAATACTTGTGGATGCATTATTGTGCACAGTGGCATCAACTCTCAACTCTGAGATTGTTCTGTTTTGTTCTTCAATCACCCTTTGATACTCTGCTTCTCGATCCTTAAACTGCTGATATTCTCCAACTTGATCTTTAAGCTTGCTGATTTCACAAATACTTGTGCAGGCATGCTCTTGCATTCTCTTGTTCTCGTGGTTGGCATTTGCCAGCTGGTCAACTAACTCACGATTTTTCCTTCTTAGTGTCGCGCACTCCAAGAAAAGACTATTGATGTTGCGTATATTAGTTTTCAGCTTGATCCGAAGGTTCTTGTTTTCATCCAGAATTACTAGCAAGTCTTCCCCGTGTGATGCTATAATTGTTTTCAATTCATGAATTTCATTCTCCAATGACTGCCTGGTTGGTTTAGTATGAGCAACATCATCATCTGCACGATTAGCAGCATTAGCACTGTCTTCAGCAACAACCTCATCATCAGCAAATGCATCATTGTGAACTACATCATCTTCAACATTATTACTAGCATCAGCTCTGTCCTCAAGAACAACTTGATCATCAGCAAATGCATTATGAGCAACTTCATCATCAGCACCATTATCAGCACTTTCTTCAGCGTCATCAGAATGAACAGAATCAGTATCATCATCACCAGCAACATCATCATCAGCACCATTATCAGCATCAGCATTGTCATCATCACCATTATCAGCTTCAGCACTGACATCAGCATCACCACCATCATCAGATTCAGTATCAACAGCAACATCATGAGAAATAGGTTCAGAATTTTCTTCTATTCCATCAACATCATCTGTTACATTTTCTCTGCTTTCATCTGTATCTTGACCTCCAATGCACTCATCACTGTCCTCATCACCAGATGTATCATTTGAATCATCTTCTCTATCTTTAGAATTTTGATCTTCTGAACTTGTCTCAGTTGGTTCAGTGTGAGTTCCACCCAGGGTCTGCATTTCCCTCAAACTTGGTTCAATCTCTTCAACAGATAACTGCAAAATGTATAAATAATAATATTAATTTCATGGTCATTCAAGTATGTTACATTTATACATAACTGTTACATTCATGTATATCTATAATGTGATGATTCCACATATGCTTAAATGTTACATTCTGTTATATTGTAAAAAAAATGAGTTTAATTTTGTAAGTTTTATCACATACTTCAGTAACAACTGTTACATTTAGTAATAGTTATATATATAGTTATATATATTTAGCATATATATGTAGCATTACACATAAATTAACAAAATAAGCTGCTTTACATAAAGTTGTTACATTCCAGTAACAACTGTTACATATACTAATAGTTTGTTTAGAATATGTAACACTCTACATTAACTAACATAATAAGCTGATTGTCAAATTTGTTAAATTTCATTTAAAACTGTTACATTTATCAACAGTTAGAATATGTAACAGTACATAATAACAAACAAAATAAGCTGTTTTACATAAAGTTTAACATTTCAGTCATGACTGTTACATATAGCAACAGGTTTTTCAGAACATGCAGCAGGGCATATTAACTAACAATGCAAGGTATTGTACTAAAATGTGTTACATTTCAGTCATGATTGTCACAATTACTAACAGTTAGATTAAGCATATATAGCAATACAAAAAATATAAAAAAACTTGGTCATTCAAGTATGTTACATTTATACAATTCTGTTACATTCATGTATATCTATAATGTAACGATTTCACGTATGCTTAACTGTTACATTCTGTTATATTTGTAATAAAAATGAGTTCAATTTTGTAAGTTTGTCACATATTTTAAATAAAACATACCTGTTTCTTATTTATCTTCTGGATATCTATTTCTGTCAATTTTTTGTGTAATTTCTTCAAGTCCCATTTCATGAATCTCGGGAACCCATTTGGTTGTGTAGGAGAAATCAAGCTGGCGTGTTCACACAACCAGAACTGTATGAAAATTCAAAGATTGTTTTAGTAATATTACATTGTCTTATAGATTTAAAATTGGATGACTGAGGGAAGGGAATGAATTATACTTACAGGAAGCAGTGCAACACAGCCAGTGACACTTGTTGGATTATGCTGATGTCTATGAATGGACTTCATCATCAAATTCAGTATTGAAGTTGACCAATCATACTCTTTCATTTTGTGGATGTCTTCTACATATTGGAATGGAGCCCACCCAATTGTGTGGCCACTGTTTGTGTAAAAAAGACCAACAAACATATAAAGGCAGCATAGCTTAACGGAATCCTTTAAATCATGGGTTGCACACCCCTCCAACGCAATTTCCAGTTGTTTTTTGATTTGTGGAGCGTTAGGTCTGCTCACTGAATTGAATCTCCTCTTGATAAAAGGCGTGTTTGGTTTGGTGCCGTAGTTCACTGTTACATTACAGAAAATTTAAATTTATTACAGATATCAGTTCTGCTACATTCATAGACAATGGACTGTTACATAATGTGAGATAATCAAAAGACCGTTACACCCACGAATTATTGACATGTATTGCAATTTGAGATCAACAAGACTGTTACATTTTGAAAAACCAAAAAAGAAAAAAAACTGTTACATTTTCTTAAAAAAAAAATATGAAGATCCAAACAACACATCTTGCAAATTGAAAAAAAAATATATTGAATGATAGAGAATATGTAAGTCAATCTTACCTTTAACATCCTTACTACCAGAGTTGATTCCCAAAATAATATCAATTTCTGCTGCTGTGATCTTCAGAGGCATGCCACCAATCTTGAATGACTCTGAAACTGGATCATAACACTTAATTATTCTCAGAACATCATCATCATTTTTTCTGCATTGTTTGTTGATATAAGTCTTGTCCAATAAAGCGTTGAATAGATTCCAAAATGGTGTTGTCTTTAGCAAGTTCACATGTTGTTGCTTTAGCTTGAGCTTTGAAAATGTCTGATAAAGCCTGTATAAGGAAGATCTGAAATGTGTGTTATTCTGTTTTCCTTTCCTATGTGATTTTTTTCCTGTTATTTTGGTTCCTGCAAAAAGAAATTTGTCATTATTGTCACTGTCTGTCACACTAATGTCAGACATATAACTGTTTCATTCATATAACTGAGACTGTTACATAATGTGAGATAATCTAAAGACTGTTACATTCACTAACTTGTTAAGATATCTGATTCATCAATACTCAACATACTGTTACATTCATAAAATATGTTACATTTATAAAAACAGTGATTTAAATCTGAATTTCTTTGAATGTACTTACATGTAACATGTGACAATAATGTGTTATTATTACTGTTACATTTGTGGATGTCTTTGAAAAAAATCTGTTACATTCACTACTTGTTAAGATAATTGTTTCAGTAATTTGGAAAGATAATGTTACATTTGCTTAAATTGTTCCATTCATAATATCATTGAGTAAAATTTGAATTTCTTTTGGATGTAGTGAATGTAACATATGACTTTGATAGTGTTACATTTGTGGAAGTCATTTGAATGTGCTAACATGTAATATGTACAGTTAAATGTAGTATTTTTCATTTCTGTTACATTTATAGATGTAAACAGAAATCTGAAAACATGGACCAACTTGTCATGTAAGAAACACTGTTACATACTGAACTGTTAATTTTTCTAATAGTTAGTTTATTAATTTGGATTTCTTTGAAAGCATTTACATGTATACAACTGTTACATTTACTAAAAATTAAGATTTAGCATATATATTGAATTTCACAACAACTAACAAATTAAGCTGCGAAATTACATACACTGCCTTGAATTTAACATTATCAAAGCATCAGATTGTTGAGTCTTGATGAATAACAGGAAATGTAACATTCAAACAACACATCTTGCATTAATTTAAAAATTATGAATGTATCATTCCGCAGAACCTTCAAAAATTCAAAAATCGTTAAAAAGAAGGAAATTCAAGGTAGAAAAGCTGTGAACCTTTACTGCTCGTCGTCATTGTTGTTTGCAAGGGATCGTTTGTTTGATACGTACAGATACTTTGACGAGGCGATTTCCGCGATCACGAAGGGGATTTCGGAGAGAACGATTGGGGATTTCGGAGTAGTAAAAAAATCGCTTCTCAGAAGATACCAGCACAAACGCTTGGGGTTTCGGAGAGAACGATTGGGGTTTCGGAAGAACGATTGGGGATTTATGTTTGACCTAGATTAATTCGTAGGTTTTATTGCATTTAAAAGTTTGTTTCGCTCTCCGAGACATATGGGATTAGAATTAAAGGTTTCACATACCGGGATTTTAGTTTGGCACGTTCAAAAACGAGTCGTTCTTATACAAGGGTATTATTGGTTTTTGCTTTTTTGCCCTTCGTGGAAAGTTAACAAATAAACCAATAAGGAGATGACAACTAATGGGGCTTATGAGTGGGGCCTATGAGTTGGGGCCTGGGTATCACCACTGTAAAATATATTATGATATTCAAACTGGGAATCAGAAAAATGTGTTTCGACGGTTCCGTTTGATTTTTCGAGGAAAATCAGATGAACTTCACACAATCCCACCAGCCCACCACAGATTAAACGACTTCTAGAACGCTAGAAATTGAAAACATGACAAATGTTAATGTCATTTTTCGGGAAGTCGGAGGGTGGATATGTAATTTGAGTCAACGGACAACCACGAAAAAACCTCAAAACCTGTTCGCTGGATAAACCATTAAACAAACACTGATATTCCTCTTTCTTTTTTTTTTGGTCTGGTCTAGTCGGTTGGCGATCAATTTGCTTCATAGTATTCCATCTTTATATCCATCAACCTCACCAATTCAATTTATATAGCTACACAATGGACAATGGGAAACAGATCGACTCTGTCAATTGAAAGTATATAATTAGCATTAGTGATTGATTGGGTCCAATGTTTTGATGTCAATCGAGTTGGAGGGGAGTCCAACAAAAAGGGGTGGGTGGGTGTGTGTTAGCTGTGCATTCTAGACTTTCTGTTTTGCTTACTAGTGGGGTCTTCTCCGCACTTGTCCCCTTATGCTGCTGGGACAATCTTTCCATTGAGCGCTGTGTAACCTGTTTTTTTCTCCTGCGAATCAATCTAAGCGCATTTTCCTTGCATGTATTGTTCCATTTTTCTAGTTTGTGGTATATGATTATATTGGATGAATGGTGAATCGAGAGTTGTAGAGCAATTGAGAAAAGTAACATCACACATTTAATTACTAGTTTTTAAAAATTGATGAGAATTTTTAAACTTCTTTGTTTGGTAAAAGCCATAGATATGGTCCCCATCACATTAGCCAGTTTTTTCCCCTTAAAACATTTATACACTAGTATAGAAATAGGGCAATCTCCTTTGTTATTAGATTCTATAGCTTGACACATATTTAGCCCGGCCCTTTTTTTGTCCAATTTTTGTGGATACAAAGGTGAGGATATCAAAAAGAAGAAAATGAACCGATATGACAATCTAACTACTCCAGCAAGGCAAGCGTGAGTTACTTGAAAAAGTTGGGGATTCGTCGACTATTGATATTTCTTTGGCCTACTTTGAAAAATGGGATAACTCGTGACCAATCCGGGAAAAGAAAGAGGAATATTGCTAGTTTACAGGCAAAGTCTGTTTGCTAATGGCAGCTCCACCAATGCCGATGCGGTTGTCACCGACGTGGTCTCCGTCGTCCCCGACACCACCTTCTCCTAATGTGATCGACTTCACTCATTCACTGCCCCTGAATCCACCTTCTCTAATTTCAGCTCCCTGATGCACTCCCGTCAGTGGGTCCCTCGTCCTCCAACGTCTCCACTCCGACTCTGACGCTGTTATCACCATTAACCGCCTCCACCAAAAGGGACTTTCCGGGCAGTGGCACGAAGCGCAGCACGGTTAGGACGATCCCGGAGTGCTCCGCGATGCGGACCGCGTACACGCGCGAGCGCCTGCTGGGACAATCTTTCTGTTTCATTTTTCAGGTTTGTGGTTACTAGCATACTTCGGCTCTATCTGGGACTGGGACGGGGACGTCCGTGTTGGAAAAAAACAAGGGTGGGGTGCGATGGAAAATCATTCTTTACATGATTTTTTTTAACGCGGGTCAAAATGATCTATGTGTGTCACCGTGGAATTGACGAATGCTTACGGTTTTCTTATCGCGAATCCAAATGGGACCTTCATATAATCACAAAACAAAAATATGCTAAATATTTTTTTAAGGGTAAGAAAAATATGTTAAATTTTTTTTAAAGGGTTGAAACTTTTAATAATTTATTTAAGACGTTATAAAATCATATTTTTATTTTTTAAAGATTTTTGTTAAGTGTCTTCTCAGTGTATTAGTCAAAATTAGTTATTAGTCTTGAATTTATATATCAATATAAATAATTGTTTTTGCATTAAATGCACATTTAAATATCTTTAATGGTCATAACACAACAGTTCATGACTTATCTGTGCTAAGGATAAGTTTTAAGTTCGAGTCTTGATGCTGACTAACCTACCTGTTTATTGATAAAAATTCAAAAGAGTTTTATGTGAAACCGAAGAAAATAGACAGCGGTAGCATTCTCAATTTGATTGTAAAGTTAGCTATGAAAGTTCCCTCCGATAAAAAAAAATAATGTTTTTGTATTTTAAAATTCATAAGCTGCCCCTCCAAACAAAATATAAAATATTTTAAAAATGCATATTTTACCATTATATGATACTAAAATTCTTATTTAAAAATATTTCAAGATAAATATTAAAAAAATTATTTGCATGCATTTTTCTAAAATATTAGAAAATTAAAAAATCAAGATGAAAAAATCTTTCAAATACAATGATTGAAAGGTCATACCGTCATTCTAGTTAACTAAACTATTGTCTGTGGATAAGGATATTTGACAAAAATTTATTTATGAGAAAAGTGAAATGTCATTTTTATTTATGAGGATAGTGAATATCCGATGACTCAGAAACTTAAGTCCCGATCCTGGTAACTCAAAAAATTTTACTCATTTAATTATTTAAATTCATTCTGGTCCAATCATTACTAGATGACATATTGGAGGGTCCAAAAATAAGGCTCACCAACTATGTTCCACGTATCGGTGGCCCGTGACTCGATTGACGAAGGCACACGATCCGGGTTGCCCACCTCAAGTGGATCCGGCCTGCCAGCCTACCAAAACCCTACGACTAAGTCAAAGCCCCCCAATCCAGTCAACAGATCATCAACTTGTTGACTCTCAAGATAAATACAAATCCAACAAATCTGGTCATCAAACGACTGATCCCCAGGATTGCATGGATATGCCTTAGGCTTGGAATCAATAATCAGTTAATCTTGGTAGATCTGGAGGAGGATAAGGACTGTAGATTGAGCAAATCACAGCAATTGCATAGAATCTGAGATCTCATCTCATTCAAAGGGGATTTGATCTTCAAAGGTTCTAGGACTAAAAACACACTATAAATAGGGAACCAATTCTCCTATTGATGGGAATAGGGAATTTTTCACTAGATCCCTACACCAAAAAGAGGAATTACATCAAAAAGAGGAACTACATTTGATTTGATCCATTTACAAGAGTACGTAGGCAGCCTGAGAGGTCACATAAGGTTCAGTTCAAATCAAACCAAACCCGGACTGCCCTCGAGTCCGGTCCATTCAAAGAGGAGGATCACTGGCCACCAGACAGCACCCGTCGGAGGAGACAGGTGCGGACGGATTCTGACGACCCGAACCCGGTACGTCATTTTTTGCCCCTCCACGTATCATTCCATAACTATTAACCAGAGAAATTTTAATGCATCATATTCTAATTAGACATTTGTTTGTCATTTTTTTCTTTTCATCCTAAGATTTATGAAAGATACCAAAGTTCTGGAATACCACCAATCTGTCCAAAGTCTGTTATGAGACATAGGCTCCGTTTGGTTGCGCGTTTGGGTGCGTTTTTGGTTTTTGAAAAATTTAAAAGCTAAAATCATGCAGTCAAACGGGGTAGCTTTTTGCAAATCGGAAGATATTTAAAAACAGATTTTTGATCGGAATTCTTTTCAAATATTGATTCCTGAATTAGAAAAAACATCCCAAAAAAATGAAGATCTAAAATCATCTTAACAAGCATGTTTATTCCAAAAATTACTTTTCAATCTGTGTTTCTAAACGGACCCATAATGTAGGACACAAATTGCTACTAAAGCATCAATTCTCAATAATAAGAACAAAAAGATATTGGTGACATTGGATTCATCGATACCAGCAATAATAGTGCTTTTCATACAGTAGACAGCAGTGGTATATGATTATATTGGAGGAATGGTGAATCGAGAGCTGTAGAGCAATGGAAAAAAGTCACATCACCCATTTTAATTATAAATATAATTGATGAAAATTATTATGCTTATTTGTTTGGAAAAGCCTTGGATATGGTCCTAAGTCTGTCAATCTGACGAATACAGAACGGATCTACTTATTTTTGTATCTGTATTCGAAAAAAATACATATATGTATACGCATCCGACGGATATTAAAAAATCGATATCCGTATACGATCCGACAATCTGGATTCAAATAATTATTCGAAATATCCAAAAATATTTTAACATCTCCCATTCATGTTCGATATCCTTCACCTCTGCGGCTCTGCTTCCACTCCTCTCCTACATCTAACCATCATCATCAAAGCCACCATCATCAATTTATGATGCTTATTCTCACTCCAAAACACCAGAAACTTATAAAAAAACAAAAATAATTCGTGGTGATCCTCAACCTAGCTACCGTCAATGGCATTGGATCTCACTTGTTGCACTCAATGAAATCAGCAATGGATGTTGGTGGAGATGAGCACGGTGGGTGGAGGTCGAGGCAAAGGTGACGGCGCTGCGATCCCGTGAGCCGCAGAGAAGAAGAGATGACTTGCCGGCCGCAGAGAAGAAGAGAGAGTCAGGGGAGTGTGTGTCCGGCCACAGAGAAGAAGAGATGAGACGGGTAGACGGCGATGTGTTTTATTTTGTGGTTTTTTGGTTTTTTTTATTATGAGACGGGTAGACGGCGAGGTATGGTTTTCTAGTTTTCCTAAACATAAGGTGTGTGTAAGTGTCGCCCTAGACTGTTGTACACCTTAGATGAAAATCTAAGGACTAAAATTTAATCCAGATTTATTTAATAATAATAATAATCAAATACGGATATTTTTTGGATCAAATAAGGCATATCCATATCCAATTCGAAAATTTTTAGATACAGATATTTTTTCGGATACAGATATTTTTTCGGATAATTGAAAAACTTATACGCTCCCCATCACATCAGCCAGTTTTTTTTTCCTTGAGACATTTATACAAGTATGGAAACACGGCAGCCTCCTTTCTTGATTAAGTTTTATCGCTTGACAAATATGTAGCCCTTTTGTTGTCCAATTTTTCTGGACACAAAGGTGAGAACATCAAAAAGAAGAAAATGAAACGATATGACAATCTAACTACACCAGCAAGGCAAGCGTGAGTTACTTGAAAAAGTTGGGGATTAGTCAACTATTGATATTTCTTTTGCTTACTTGAAAAATGGGATAACTCGTGACCTATCCGGGAAATGAAAGAGGAGAATAGACATTGCTATTTTACAGGCCAAGTCAATTTGTTTGCTAATAGAATCTATAACATGCACACGTAGATGAGTAGGGATGAATATTCTGTCTGGTTGTCTAGCATTTTTTCCCCTTTTTTATGATAAACACCCCGAGGGCTTCTAAAATCAGCCATAAACGAATGATGAGACTACAATTCAATGCCAACATGAAGAAGATATTATTTATATTTTATGTTTTTTTATTTTTTGAAATAGGCGTTTTTTAATTTGTTTGATTCCATCAATGTTGATCAATTTCTAATGAACCACTAAGATGACATGTCAGTCTCTAATCAGGAAATGATAAAAACAGATTGGATCTCATCATGGTGATGCGATAATCAAAATCACATTTAATTGAACAAGGATTTACACCAAGTAAGGATTCAGTATAATAACAGTGGACTAGTGTCATTTGAAGGAGATTGAACTCTTACGTTTGTGGAAGTCTGGAAGATGAGGAAATTAATTACTTCATTGCATGCTTATTGTCTAACAAAGCAAAGTTGTTTGATTCAATCATTCAAATCCTTCTCCGTGTTGGGTTTAGGCCCATTATTGGGTCCAGCTCATGAGTGCATTGGAGGGCCCATGCATGGGCCAATTCATGCACGTGGACAAGTTGATGATGTGGAGGGTATTTGCTACCTCTTAGGGCTTCTCCTTTGTTATTGACGCACGGCCAGAGAAGGAAAAGAAGGGTTTGCGTGTGTTTGGCGGCAACAGTGGAGAGAGAAGAGAGAGGAGAGAGAGAAGAGTGGAGAGAGAAAGAGAAGAAGAGTTGTTCCTTCTTAGGTTCCTCCGCGGATTCTGATGTACATCGAGGTTGTGTTCTCCATATTATTTGAAAGCTTATTTAGGGTTTCATTGAGGTAACCCTGTATCACTCTTTCATCTTTTATTCCTCAAGTTTTAGGCAAAACTTGAGAGGATATTATTTCTCATTATATTTTGATATAGTGGATTACTGCTGGAGTGCCCCGTGTATGTAAGCTTACGATGAACTACGTTAAATTGAGTGTTTCTTTGTGGTTTGCTTGCTTTTATATTTTTCTGATTGCATCGGTGATTGATTTGGGATTCATATAATTTATTCCGCGATTATTATTATTTATTTCACACAAATAAAGTTGTTAAAAATTCCAACAAGTGGTATCAGAGCAAGGTTGAATTTATTTGTGTGAGATAGTTATGGAGAATTCCATCGGCAAGATGATTGATATTCATTTGAATAGTTCCAATTGGTTGATGTGGAAGCCCAAGATGGAGGACATCCTTTACTACGAGGATTTATTTGAACCAATTGAAGGAGATAAAAGCAAATTAGAAAAAATGACAAAAGAAGACTGGACCAAGTTGAATAAAAAAATGTGTTGCTAATATTCGACAATGGATTGATCCCAGCATATTCCATCACATTGCGAATGAGACGAACTCACACTTTTTATGGAAAACGCTTCAGTCTTTGTATGACAAAAAGACTACGGGGAATAAAGCGTTTTTAATTAGGAAACTCGTGAATTTAAAGTTCAAAGGTGACAGTGCTACAGAGCATCTAAATGAGTTTCAGAGCTTGGTGAATCAGTTGACTAATATGAAGATGACTTTGGATGATGAGTTACAGGCGCTACTGCTTTTGGGATCTTTGCTAGACAGTGTTGGGAGATGTTAGTCGTCACATTGAGTAATTCTGCTCCACATGGTGTGTTGTCTATGAGTACAGCTACGAGCTGCTTGTTAAATGAAGAAATAAGAAGAAAATCAACAGGTACAGATGATGCACATGCACTTGTCACAGAGAACAGGGAGAGGAGCAATGGTCGAGAACAAGAAGGTCATGGCAGATAAAGAAGCAAGTCAAGGTCTGAAGACAAAGCGTGCTACCATTGCGGTAAATGTCACTTCAAGAGAAATTGTCGAATTTGGAAAAGAGAACAGAATGAGGAAAATTATCAGAAGAAGAAAGATGACGACCAGAACATCACGACGACTACATATACGGATGAATTTGTGGCTCTCTCTTTCGGAGAAGAAAAATGCCGCATGTTGCAGATCAGAATACTGAGTGGATAGTTGATACAGGAGCGTCCTATCATGTGATTCCTAAGATGGATTTCTTCACTTCGTATAGGGCAGGAGACTTTGGCATTGTCAAGATGGGAAACACTAGTCACTCAAATATTGCAGGAATTGGTGATGTGTGTATACGCACTGATGTATGACACACATTGACTTTGAAAGATGTTCATCATGTTCCTGATTTGCGCCTCAATATGCTTTCTGGGATCGCTTTGGATCGCCAAGGATTTGAGAATTACTTCGGCAATGAAAAATGGAAGCTCACCAAGGGTTCACTAGTCGTCGCTAGAGGACAGGCAAGCTGTACTTCGTACAAGACAAAGGTACAAGTGTGCAAGGATGGAATGAATGCAGCTGAAGAAGATTCGTCTCCAGATTTATGGCATAGGCGGCTTGGTCACATGAGCGAGAAGGAACTATAAGTTCTGGCAAAGAAGTCTCACATTCCCTTTACCAATGGTACGTTTCTTTGCTCTTGTGATTACTGTTTGATTGAAAAGCATCATTGAGTTTCTTTCGATAGATGTTTGAAAAAGAAGTCTAATATTTTGGACTTGATTCACTTTGATGTTTATGATCCGTTTGAGGTTGAATCGCTTGGTGGCAATAGGTATTTTGCTACATTTGTTGATGATGCATCCAGGAAAGTGTGGGTTTACTTGTTACGAACAAAGGATCAGGTGTTTGAGCACTTTTAGCACTTTCATGCCATGGTGGAACGGGAGACATGAAAACGGTTGAAGTTACTGCGGACCGTTAATGGAGGAGAGTACAGTTCGAGGAGGTTTAGATATTACTGCTCGCATCATGGGATTCGACACCAAAGAACTGAGCCCAGTACTCTACAGCACAATGGTGTCGCAGAACAGATGAATCACACTATTGTTGAGAAAGTCAGATGTATATAGAAGAAGGCTAAATTGCCTGAAACCTTCTGGGGTGAAGCTGTTTCAACTGCCTGCTATTTGATGAACAGGTCACCATCAGTTCCTTTGGATATGGAGATTCCAGAGAAGGTTTGGTGCAGTAATGAGGTATCGTATTCACATCTGAAGGTCTTTGGATGTAAAGCTATGACGCTTGTACCCAAAGAGGAGAGACAAGCAGTCTCATGTATCTTCGTTGGTTATGTAAATTAAGAGTTCGGCTACAGGCTATGGGATCCAGCAATGAAGAGGATTGTTCGGCACAAGGATGTAGTCTTCTACGAAAAACAGACTATTGAAGATTTCAATGGAGTTCCAAAATCAGTTGGTGGTGTTGCAGATTTGACACCGATTCCTTTTCCGATTCAGCCGGCTACAGATGGGGAGAAGATGAGAAATGAAGACTTTGATAAGGTGCCAGAGATACCTGACGTTGATGAAGATTCAGAACCAGAAGCTCTTCAGCAGGGGGAGTAGTGTCATCAGTCAGAGACAGAGATTCCGATGAAGAAGTTATCGAGAGAGTTAAAGATAGAGATTCCGATGAAGAGGTCATCGAGAGAGTCAGCGACAAGAATTCCGATGAAGAGGTCATCGAGAGAGTCAGCGACTACAGAGATTTCGATGAAGATATCATCGAGAGAGCATAGACCATCATTAAGTTACCCCACCTTTGAGTATATCATTTTTACTGAAGAGGAGGAGGCAAAAAGTTTTCCAGAGGCACAGTCTCAAGAAGAACATGATACGTCTGAGGTCTGCGAGAAGCTAGACAGTACGGACTCCAGGTGAGGAGTCGCAGGTCGGGTTCCTCCCTCATTGGGCTGGAGGGGGAGATTGTTGGGTTTGGGTCCATTATTGGGTCCAACCCATGAGTGCATTGGAGGGCCCATGCATGAGCCAATTCATGCACGTGGACAAGTTGATGATGTGGAGGGTATTTAATACCTCTTAGGGCTTCTCCTTTGTTATTAACGCACGGCCAAAGAATGAAAAAAGGGTTTCGACATGTGTTTGGCGGCAACAGTGGAGAGAGAAGAGAGAGGAGAGAGAGAAGAGTGGAGAGAGAAAGAGAAGAGTTGTTCCTTCTTAGGTTCCTCCATTGATTCCGATCTACATCGAGGTTATGTTCTCCATATTATTTGGAAGATTATTTAGGGTTTCATTGATGTAACCCTGTATCCTTCTTTCATCTTGTATTCCTTAAGTTTTGAGGCAAAATTTGAGAGGACATTATTTCTCATTATATTTTGATATAGTAGATTGCTGTTGGAGTGCTCTATGGATGTAGGCTTATATAATTTGGAGTGCCCTACGTTAAATTGGGTGTTTATTTGTGGTTTGCTTACTTTTATATTTTTCTGATTGCGCCGGTGATTGATTTGGGCTTCGTATAATTTATTCCGCGATTATTATTATTTATTTCACACAAATAAAATTATTAAAAATTCCAACACTTCGTCCTCTTATTCACATATGCAAGTCTTCATGATACACGCTGCCTTTATCCGAAGAACATTGCAGACCTTCTATAAACATAATCCCATTAACACCAAATCCCACCCTATACATGCATGCACAATAGATTGAAAAAAAAAACAAGCAGAAGAAGAAGATCATCATATTCCCCTTCACTCTGTTATTCTAATCACCTTCAGACACCACCGTGACCCACCACTTGCATCCGACTCATATATTCTTAACGCATACATGTCGTCTTCCATTATATTTGTTGAAAATAATGCATTTTTTGAAGAAACTTCTACGCAATTCTAGAAACTTCTTTGTATAAGGAGAAACTTCAAGTACCTTCAATTGGTACATATGTAAGAAATATCTAGAATGTTGTACTAAAATATCTCTACCAAGGATATGGTGGAGTACTAGTATCATCTAGAATTCTCTACAACTAAGTAGAGTGGTCAACATGGGACTATAAATAGGTGAGAGGTGGCTCTGTAACACATGCTAAGCAAGACCACTCAATCCTTTGTACTACTCCTCTCAACTTGTAATAAATACTTCTTTGTTTGTGAGATCTTTTCCTCTACTCTTTCTAATCAATCCAATCCATCCCCTTATCCTTTGCAACACTCAAAACACTCCAACCAAAACTATTCCATCCAAGTCCTTCAAAAACCTATCAGTGGTATCAGAGCCCGTTTGATCATCTTTGGGTGTAGGGTTCACCCTAACACCTCAACTCCATCATGTCTAACTTTGATTTCAACCAATCATCCCTTCCTGTCCCAATTTTTTCTGGTGAAAATTATGATTTTTGGAGCATCAAGATAAAAACATATTTTTTTCCCTAGACTTATGGGACATTGTCAATAGTGGTTTTCTTGTTCCTGAGAATCCCACTAGAGAGCAACAGGAGCAATTAAAGAAGGACAAGAAGAAGGATGCAAAGGCTCTTTACATAATTCAACAAGCTGTAGTTGACACCATTTTTCCAAGGATCATGGGAGCTACAACAGCAAAGGAAGCTTGAAATATTTTAAAGGAGGAGTTTCAAGGCAGTGCAAAGGTACAAACTATCAAACTACAAATCTGTAGGAGATATTTGGAAAATATTAAAATGAAAGATTCTGAGACTGCTAAAGATTACTACTCCAGAGTACAGGAGATAGTGAATCAACTGAGAGCCTGTGGAGAAAACATCACTGACACAAGGGTCGTAGAAAAAATATTAATAAGCCTCACTGATAAATACGACCCTATAGTAACTGCCATTGAAGAGTCAAAAGATATTACGACTCTTTCAGTGACAGAACTAATGGGCTCTCTGGAAGTATATGAGAAAAGACTGAGTAGGCGTAATGAAAGTCCAATAGAGAGTGCCTTCCAGTCAAAAGTCAATCTAAGGTCTCAGAAACCTAGAGATTGGGGCAAGAAATCAAGAGAAAGTTTGAGAGGAGCAGAAATACCTAATAATCTTGAAAATCGGAGAGAAATCAAGGAGAAGAAAAATTACCCTCCATGCAATATCTGTAAAAAGACAAGTCATCTAGAAAAGGATTGCTGATTTCGTGGAAAACCGCAATGGCGAAATTGCAAGAAATTCAGACACATAGAGAAGGATTGCCGATTCAAGAAAAATCATCAAGCTAATTATTCTACAGAAAATGATAAGGATGAGCAACATTTCTATGCTTGTCAAGCTGCAATTGAAGAAAAAAATGACACCTGGTATGTCGATAGTGCATGTAGCAATCACATGTCTGGGGATGAGAGCATCTTCTGCAATAGACACATCTATAAATTCCCAAGTTAGATTGGGAAATGGAGCACTAGTAGAGGCAAAAGGCAAAGGTATGATTGCCATCCAGACAAATAAAGGAACTAAATATATCAGTGATGTCCTATTAGTTCCAAAATTAGCGCATAATTTGTTGAGTGTCGGCCAAATGATAGAAAATGGATACTCTCTACATTTTACTCAAGATTCCTGCACAATCTATGACAAGAAGAATAAAAAGCAAGTGATATTCAAAGTGAAGATGGAGAATAGAAATTTTCCCATCCACTGGCAATATGTTAAAAAAATAGCCATGAAAATAGAGGTAGAGGATTCATGGCTATGGCATCGAAGATTTGGCCACTTCAACTACCATGCGCTAAAGATTCTCCATCAGAAAAATATGATGAGAGATCTTCCCAACATAAAGGAGATCAATGATGTCTGCGAAGGCTGTCTACATGGAAAACAACATCGACAACCATTCCCATCAGGAAAGGCATGGAGAGCTAAAACAATGTTGGAGTTGGTACATACTGACGTATGCGGACCCATGAGGACTCCATCTCTCGACCAATGCAGGTACTTTATTCTCTTCATTGATGACTATACTAGAATGACTTTGGTATATCTTCTACATGAAAGATCAGAAGTATTCAAAGTCTTTAAAAGGTTCAAAAATCATGTCGAAAAACAAAGTGGACACTATATAAAGGCACTTAGAAGCGATAGGGGAAAAGAATATACCTCCAAAGAGTTTAATAAGTTCTGTGAAGATGAAGGAGTAGAGCACCAATTAACAGTGGGCTATGCTTCAGAACAAAATGGAGTCTCAGAAAGAAAGAATAGAACCATAATGGAGATGGCTAGGTCAATGTTATATGAAAAAGGCCTACCTAAGACATTTTGGGCAGAAGCAGTATACACATCAGTATACTTGCTTAATCGATGCCCTACAAAAGCTGTACAAAATAAGACCCCTATCGAGGCATGGAGCAACCAGAAGCAATCAGCAAAACATCTCAGGGTATTCGGATGCATATGTTATATACACATTCCAACTAAGAAGAGACATAAGCTGGAAGAAAAAACAGAATGAGGTATATTTTTGGGGTATAGCGCCCAGTCAAAAGGCTATCGAGTGTACAATCTAAGAACTAAGAAGCTCATGATTAGCCGAGATGTTGAGTTCGATGAGACGGCTTCATGGAACTGGAATGAAGAAAAAATTGAAAGAAGAAGCATTATGATGCCTGAGGAGTCACAGAAGACTACAACACAACAAATGGAGGAATCACATGAAGATGTAACTATGGAAACTCCAGGTACGCAACCAACATCACCAGAATTAGCCTCTTCATCAAGTGAAAATGAGTCTTCACCAAGAAGAGTCAGATCACTTAGAGATATATATAAGACATGCAATTTCACAGCTTTAGAACCTAAAAGCTTTGAGATTGCATCAAAACAAGAAATATGGAAAAAGGCTATGGAAGAAGAAATTAAAACTATAGAGAAGAATAAGACATGGGAACTTGTTGACCGTCCACAAGATAAAGATATTATTGGAGTTAAGTGGATATATAAAATAAAATTCAATGCTGACGGCTCAATTCAGAAACATAAAGCAAGGTTAGTTACCAAGGGCTACTCTCAACTGCCAGGTATTGACTACAATGAAACTTTTGCTCCAGTAGCACGACTTGATACAATAAGAACATTTGAGGCACTAGCAGCTCAAAAGAATTGGAAAATTTATCAACTTGATGTAAAGTCAGCATTTCTAAATGGAGTGCTAGAAGAAGAAATTTATGTAGAGCAGCCACAAGGGTTTGAGCAAGATGAAAAAGATAAAGTTCTAAAATTAAAGAAAGCTCTATATGGATTGAAACAAGCACCACGAGCGTGGTACAGTCGCATCGACAAGTACTTCATTGATTCATGATTCAGGAGGAGTAAGAGTGAGCCAACATTATATATCAAGACCCAAGGTAATTCTGATACTCTCATTGTCTCAATATACGTAGACGATCTCATCTATACCGGAAACAATGAGAAAGTAATATGGGAATTCAAAAAAGATATGATGAAGACATTTGAGATGAGCGACCTTGGGCTAATGCATTACTTTCTTGGCATCAAGATAAATCAAAAAACAAATGGGATCTTCATATGCCAAAAGAATTACACAGAGAACCTCTTAAAAAAGTTTAAGATGTACGGTTGCAAGACTGTAGCTACTCCGCTAGTCACAAATGAGAAACTAAGAAAGAAGATGGATCCAAGAAGATAGACGCTTCGCTCTACAGAAGTCTCATTGGAAGTCTACTCTATCTAACAGCTACTAGACCAGACATCATGTACGCGACAAGCTTATTTTTAAGATTCATGCAGAGCCCAAGCCAAATACACTATGGAGCAGCAAAAAGAATATTAAGATATCTACAAGGAACAACGAATTATGGCATTTGGTACAAGTCCACATCAGACTCAAAATTATATGGATATACTGACAGTGATTGGGCAGGATCTGTAGATGACATGAAAAGCACTTCAGGGTATGCATTCACAATCGGGTATGGTATATTCTCGTGGGCATCCAAAAAACAGGAAGCAGTGGCGCAATCGTTTGCTGAAGCCGAGTATGTAGCAGCTGCAGCATCAGCATGTCAAGCAATATGGCTAAGGAGAATCCTAGAAGATATTGGAGAGCGCCAAAATGAAGCTACGAAAATATTTAGTGACAACAAGTCAGCCATTGCTATGACGAAAAATCCAGTATTCTATAACAAGACAAAACACATTGCTATCAAACATCACTTCCTACGAGAGGCATCAATGAACGGTGAAATCAAGCTCAAGTACTGCAAGACCAAGGAGCAAATTGCGGATATCTTCACTAAAGCACTTGCAAGATCCAAATTTGAGATACTACGGAGTATGCTTGGAGTTCAACAAAAGTGCATTAAGGAGAGTGTTGAAAATAATGCACTTTTTGAATAAACTTCTACACAATTCTAGAAATTTCTTTGTATAAGGAGAAACTTCAAGTACCTTCAATTGGTACATATGTAAGAAATATCTAGAATGTTGTACTAAAATATCTCTACCAAGGATATGGTGGAGTACTAGTATCATCTAGAATTCTCTACAACTAAGTAGAGTGGTCACCAAGAAGTCTTCCCAAACGGGGATGCTCTCTGGTGGGTGCCCGAGGAATTCGATCCGCAAATGGAGGGTTACATATTGAACCCGGATAGTTGTTTGCTTGGACAGATTGGTCCGTAGAGCAACCCGAACTAGTGAGCTCCATAGCTCTCTTTTGTGGGTTGTTCAGTATGTGTGTTTATTTTATCTTCTTTTACATATGAAACTTCAATTCCTTTACACTTCTTGTGTGAGTAATCAGTTCCTATGTCTATTCCCCCCCCCCCCTCCCTGCTTTGAGGCAGGATTCAGATTGTGTAACCTCTTATGAAAGTTATATAACCTATCTTTTCCTCAAAAAAAAGTAGAGTGGTCACCATGGGGCTATAAATAGGTGAGAGGTGGCTCATTGTAACACATGCTAAGCAAAACCACCCAATCCTTTGTACTACTACTCTCAACTTGTAATAAATACTTCTTTGTTTGTGAGATCTTTTCCTCTACTCTTTCCAATCAATCCAATCCATCCCCTTATCCTTTGCAACACTCAAAACACTCCAACCAAAACTATTCCATCCAAGTCCTTCAAAAACCTATCAATATTGAATCATGTGAAACACCATCAGGACTTAATCGTCGCCGTCCGTGTGATCAACTTATGCCAAAGAAGAATCATTTTGGCGATTGTGAAGGGAGCCTGGGGTGGGCGTGTCCGGCATGTCATTGATCTCTTCCACCTCCTCCACCAGTGACAGATTAGCGGTCGGGTTGTACTGCTGCACAACCAACGCTGATGCGGTAGAGAAGTCCGACGATGCCAGTAGGGTCCCCAATGGCCCCAGTTCGGGTCACTCTGTTCTGTCTACCAGGGGAGCCGTGGCAGCCATCCGACACACCAAAAATAAGTTGCACCTCCCCAACGATTTGATGACCGACAGGATCTCCGCCCTCCCCGACACCACCTTCTCCTCCAATGTGATCGACTTCACTGCCTTCCAAGAGCGACTTTCCGGGCTGTGCCACGAAGCGCAGCAAGGTGAAGATGATCCCGGGGTGCTCCGCGACGCGGAGCGCGTACGCGAGCGCTTCGTGGTCGTCGCGCCCGTTGAAGAAGAGCACGATAACCGCGTATGACACCTCGCTGGACGACACCTGGGCCGCGCCGCGAAAGCCCCGGTCCACTAGGATGGCCACGGAGCAGGGCTTTCATGTGTTGGAAGCCGTGGCTGAGCGACTCCATCGCGCCGTCGAGCCGTTGATGCTTGTGGAAGGGGAGCACGATGAGGGCCGCCCGCTTCTGCTGGGCGCTGGTGACCATGTCCTCGTGGATGGTGGAGAGGTGCGAGATGGCCGTTATGGGGCAGACGGTGACGCTGCTCAGAACAGAGGCGTTCCCGTCCAGTCCTGCCTGCTTCTTGTTCCAGAAGGGGAGCCCGTTGAGGCGTGCGCGCTGCACCATGGAGATCGCCGAGGGAGCTCGGACAGCTCCATGAGGTGCATGGCGTAGAAGCAGAGGCGTCCGCGTCGCCGTGTCCCGCCGGCATCATCAACCTCGTTGAGTCCGGCGTCGCCGGGAGTCGTCCCGCGGGACACGGCGACGCGGACGCCTCTGCATCTACACCATGCACCTGATGGAGCTGTCCGAGCTCCCACGGCGATCTCCATGGTGCAGCGCGCACGCCTCAACGGGCTGCCCTTCTGGAACAAGAAGCAGGCGGGACTGGACGGGAACAGCGGGGACAACATCGTGGTCGCGTTCGAGGCGTACCAGCAGCTGAGCAGCGTCACCGTCCACCCCATGACGGCCATCTCGCAGCTCTCCACCATGCACGAGGACATCGTCACCAGCGCCCGGCAGAAGCGGGCGGCCCTCATCGTGCTCCCCTTCCACAAGTAGCAACGGCTCGACGGCGGGATGGAGTCGCTCGGCCACGGCTTCCGACACATGAACCGCGAGGTCCTGCGCTACGCGCCCTGCTCCGTGGACACCCTCGTGGACCGCGGGTTTGGCGGCGCGGCCCAGGTGTCGTACGCGGTGATCGTGCTCTTCTTTGGCTGGCGCGACAACCAGGAAGCGCTCGCGTACGCGCTCCGCGTCGCGGAGCACCCGGGGATCGTCTTCACCGTGCTGCGCTTCGTGGCACAGCCCGAAAAGTTTCTCTTGGAGGGCTGTGAAGTCTATCACATTGGAGGAGAAGGTGGTGTAGGGAGGGCGGAGACCGTGTCGGTCATCAAATCGTTTGGGAGGTGCAGCAGTACAACCCGACAGCCAATCTGTCATTGGTGGAGGAGGTGGAAGAGATCAATGACGTGCCGGACACGCCCACCCCAGGCTCCTTTCACAATCGCCAAAATGATTCTTCTTTGGCATAAGTTGATCACACGAACGACGACGATCAAATCCTGATGGTGTTTCACAGGATTCAATATAATGGAAGACGACATGTATGCGTTAAGCTTAAGCCTATATATATATATATATATAGGGACGTGATTACGTGCGGCGAACGGCGGGTGCAGCAGCGATCACGGGTCCATCGCATCGGACGGTCGGGTGCGATTCACGTCGATCGTTGGATGCGATGGATCTGCGATCGAATGGCCCACGTCGCGACCGCACCTGCCGTTCGCCGCACGCAATAAGTGCAGCAGCGATCACGGGTCCATCACATCGGACGGTTGGGTACGATTCACGTCGACCGTTGGATGCGACGGACCCGCGATCGAACGGCCCACGTCGCGGCCGCACCTGCCGTTCGCCGCACGCAATAATTTTCATATATATATATATGAAAGTTATTGCGTGCGGCGAACGGCAGGTGCGGTCGCGACGTGGGCCGTTCGATCGCGGATCCATCGCATCCAACGGTCGACGTGAATCGCACCCGACCGTCCGATGCGATGGACCCGTGATCGACGACTCGTAGTCGCTGCCGCACCCGCCGTTCGCCGCACGCAAACACTTCCTTATATAGAGGCGATTGTGTGAGGCGTGAGGCAAGTGCGGCGGTGATATCAGCCGTTCGATCGAGGCCTATCGGATCCTGCGGTGGAGATTAATCCATTCAAATGAATCCCAACCGGATGTACCCGGTGATAGTCGACCAAAAAAAAAAAACAAAATTAAAACATGATCCCTCTCTCTCCCCTTCCCCTTCCCTGAAACCTGAAACCCTCGACCCCTTTATGAAACACCCTCGAAATACCAAAATCGATGATAACCACCCTCGAAGACTACTCCATCGACTGCTCTGTTGCGGCCCCTCTCCGGCTCCGCTGCGGATCCTCCTTGCGGCCACCACCGACGCTCCTCCCTGCGGCCACCATCGACTGCTTCGGCCACTGTCCAACCTCGCCCACCACCACCTGCTTCGGCCACCCCCCTGCGACCCCAACTCCTGCGCATCCGGTTTGTTTGTTTTTCTCTTTTTTTGGTTATGTTTTGGGTAAATGATGGTTTAGAGTAAATGATCTATATAGGTATGTATTTCTTTGGGGTTAATGATGCTTTTCAGTGTTCATCAAAGCTTTTAGGTTTTTTTCCCAGATTTGTAAGTTTTTTATTTTGTGTATTCAAATCTAGGGTTTTAATTTTATTTTCATAATCACTTTCAGATCTAGGGTTTTGTTTTCAGGTTAATTTTATTTTCATAATCACTTTTAGATCTAAGGTTTTTGTTTACATATTTATTTCAGATCTGGTCTTTACAAATGGCTCAATCTATTTATTGTAATAGCATTTTTTTAGAACCAAGTAGTAAATGTTTGATTCGGATGTAAAAGATGCTTTAGAATGCATCAAAAGTTATGAAAATATTTTTTAAAACTTTTCAATTTTTTTCACATCAATGTAATTAATAATTGATCCTGATGAATCACGATTCAGTTATAGTGATTAACCCAACATTTGAACAAGTGATGCTTAGCCTGGTCATTTTTCAGGTTTAATAAGTACAATTTGTGATTGCCTAAAAAAAAGTATATCAGCCTGTGTTTTTAGAAGAACTGCCCCAAACTTTTTTTATCCAAATAAGTAAAAAATTATAATATGATAATTTCACATGAAATTGAGGTTGAAAGAGAGGATGAAGTATTTCTAGAGGGAACTTGCTCGGCCCAATAAATCACCACTCTATGAGGATGATATTAAAAAAACTGCCAGGGTGTGTCTATAAGAACCTCAATTTCATGTGAAATTATAATATACTATCATATTGGATGTGTGTATATGAACTGCCAGGGTGATCTTGGAATGTCAGAAATGCCAAGATATATTTGTGTGTGTTTTTGTGGTGGGTGTCTCATTTGCACAATCTATAAATGTCAACTTAAGCAATGTCAGAGATGCCAGGATATATTTGTGTGTGTTTGTGTTCTGGGTGCCTCATTTGCACAATCTATAAATGTCAACTTAAGCAAGTTCCCTCTAAAAATACTTCATCCTCTCTTTCTTTTAAATTTCTCCATATATATGCACTATATCAGGATTTCAATTTCTTCAATGGAGACTGATCAGTCCTAATTTTGTTGCAGACATTCTTTACCATTCAGCATGGACCCAAATGTTCAGAACATCATCAATGTCAATATATTTTAAAAAGCAATTTAATATGAAGAATCATTTATACAAAACAACAATCAACAATGTCAATATATTTTAAAAAGCACTCAAAGACCACAGACCATCAGAATTATCTTAAGCAATAGAACATATAGTGCAGGAGCTCTGTTACAGTTACACCATGTTGTGTAGAAAGTATGGTAAAAACAGTAATTTTGTTATCCTTGAATTCTATATAGCAACTTGAATGCTATTTTTTATTAACTCTCTCTGTTCACTCTATTTCAGATCCAGAAGTTTGTGATTCTCAAAGCCTAGATGTTGAACTTCTTGTAATAGTTGAACTTGTTGAATGTAATGGTCTGTTTATATTGTAAAGAATTTTCATGATAAAAAAACATCTGTTGGATTGATGTGGCATCTTATTGTTCTTCAAATCAATGTGAAATGTTTGGTTTTTAGACATGTTGAAATGTTGTTTTAATGGTTCAATTGGTTGTAGTTGAACAGGTTTTCATAGTTGAAATGTTGTTGTAATGGTTGGATTGTGAGTGATGGACCCAAAACAATGGTAATTAGTAGTTGGAGTATAATCCAGTTAGATATATGGAATTGTTATCTTTTATTGGATTTTATTGCAAACCATTCAACAGCTGCTCCAATTGGTAGTTTGAAGAATTAAACAATTGTACAAGTGTATACTCTTTTTGATATGCAATAGATTCATTTACCTAGCAAAAAAAAAATCACACACACTAATGTGAAAGTTTCATTAGCAGCTCCTCTATCTTTTTGATATGCAATTGATTCAACCATTGCTTCAACCATTACAAGAAGTAAAACCATATAAAGTATTGGATTACATACATCAAGTTTTACATCAACCATTACAACAAATTCAAACATTACATCAACAAGTTCAACCATTACAAGTTCTACATCTGGACCTCGTACATGTGGACCACTTCCAGAATCACCTTCTTTTGGACCTGAAACAGGGAATAAAAGAGAGTGAATAACTTGTAAGGATAGATGATTCAAATCATTTCATAGACACAATGCAATTTATTCCCACGACCCTATTTGGTGGAGCTTCATTTCATACACATGGAGGTAAAAAGGATATTCCTAAATATAAATATGCTTGTGAGTAATTCCTAAACATATGTTTATTTAAGATCATTTCATTAACAAGTAATTCCTAAAAAAAGCACTAACCAATATCAATATCCATATAAATGGTGATTGCAGCATTTCAAATGAATTTTGGATTTACCTTTACTTTCCAATAAGTGAGGACCAAAGGGCGGCAGAAAAGGCGGTGGTATTTGATGGCAAGGACTCTGGATCAATGATGGCAAAGCCTTATAGACATATGAAGAGGTTCAGTTTATGCTTCTGATGAGTGGAATTAAAAACCAAACTACATGGTTGATGGGATCCACCAGGTTTTAGAGACATTACAACAACCCCCAAGTACAAATGTCAAATTAAAATAAATGTAACAACTATGAAACTAGTATGTGAAGAAAATATAATTGAAGGGAAAAGACACACAATTATGGAAAATCACCTCCTGCAGGTCTACAAAAACCACTTTCCAACTTCCATGGGTTCTTTGTTTCTTGCGACAGAGGCAGGCAATACGAAACAGATGATTGCAAGAACAAGGAAGGCGTCACCCTCATTGTCGCAGCTAAGATGAACCCAAATAACCATTACTCCTCATTGAGGTATATATAGTACTATTAAAGACATCATACATTAGTGCAAGAGAATATGAAAAACTAATGTAATTTAGATTGGATAAAATTGAGCTCATCGGAGTGCAACATAATTAACTTCCATAACAACGGAGTTAACATTTAAACAAAATTAGAATTTTTCCATAAAATCTGTATAATACCAAGACATCCAGTATTTAGTAGGTTGCAAAAGGTACAACTGATGATGTGCAGTATTTAGCCATGAAGACATGAAGGTATGGTAAAATTTCATTTTCCTCAAAAAAAAAAAACTCTTTTAGTGGATTGGTTCCAACCTAGATCCTAAACCGAGCCAGTGTCTTCAATTCATCAGCAAAAGATATAACAAGATACAAAATGAAAGGACATCAAGATGGTCCGTGGAGAATTCTGGGATAAAGAAGCAGAACAAAATTTTTATAAACAACTCTTAGCAGACCAAGATCTTTCAACAAAGCAGGACTATTCAAACACCTGTTACAGTTATCTTCAGCTTTTTTTTAATGCAAAGAATTATCTCAATTTCTCCCTTTGAAATTTCATTAGTGAAGACAAGATACAATATATAGATAACTAAATTTTGTCTCCTCTCATAAGGAGGATATAATCTCAAGATCAGATTGAGCTCATCAACAATGAGACCCATTTGTTTTTTACAACTTAAAATAACTTAATTAGAACAAACTTTTCAACAGTGTGCGTCAAATTCACAATAAACCCACAAAACAAAAACCCATCAAATCTAAAAACCCAAATCATAGAAACCAAATATCAAATCCAAATAATAAAAATTCCCAAAACCAAATCCCACAAAAATTTCCCCCACCCAATCAGTCCCACCAAATCAAACCCAACAAAACCCATTTCAAAATAACAACTTCAATTCAACATTTATTTTTAGAAAATTTTCATAGTGAACAATATTAATAGTATGCAATCAAATCTTCAATAAACTCACAAAACCAAACCCATCAAATCTGAAAACCCAAATCATAGAATTCCAAAATCAAACCCCATCCCCAAAAAAACCCAACCAATCTCACCAAATCAAACCCAACAATACCCATTTTTAAGAAAGACAAGAGTGGGTCGCAGGGGGGCTCCGAAGGGGCTCGCAGGGGGGCTCCGAGGGGTGGCCGAGTGGGGGTTGCAGGGGGCTCCGAGGGGGCTCCGAGTGGGCTCGCAGGGTGGCTCCGAGGGGGGTCCGAGGGGGGCCGAGTGGGCGCCGAATGGGGGTCGCATGAGTTTTCTTTCTTCTTTCTTTCGAAGCTCAGGGATGGGTTTGAGGGAGACCGAGAGACGGGTGCTTTCGATAGTCGTGCTGTTTCAGAAGGAGAGAGAGATGGCGATGGACGCACGCGATCGAATCGGCCCACGGTGCGGTAAACCGCAACCGACCGCGACCATCCGCACCCGATAATCGTAAACGACCATATATATATATATATATATATGCAAGTGGGGATTATCCAAGCAATATCCCTCCCTGCACCAGTGCGGTGCCATCGTCCATTAATTAATGCCCACGTCAGTCACACAGTAATTCATTTTCTTTCATATATCGTTCATAAATTTGATTCGGATACATGACTATTTGGTAATTTGTAGATTATCCAATTTCTTGAACTGAATCATATACTCTCGGAATTATCCGATGAGTACTAGTTGCAGTTTATTAACTACCTACCACTCTTATCCGATTTCCAAAATTGTATATGTTATGCGTGGATACTTGATATTTAATTTTTGTTATTCATTTAAGTCCACATTAAGATATAAACTACTTTCGTAACTTTTCTCAAGTGAACGTAAAGAAAAAAAAAGCCTATTATATAGAAAAACAACAAAACAAAAAGAAAAATATATATATTTTGATAACTCTTGAGAAAATAGAGAAATTTTCATTTCCAAAGAAATTCAATTATGATAAATTCTAAGGGGAAGGAAAAATAAAATATAAATTTACGTCCATATTAATATATAAACTACTTCTTCACCACTTCGAAAGTCAATTCTTGCTTTGAAGACATTAATCAAGTCATTGGTATCTAAAATTTTTACCAAAAAAGAAAGTCATCGGTATCTAAAACAACCCTACTACCAGGAGGAAAAAAAAACAAAAAGAACAAAAAAAACAATTTGGTATCTCTTTAGAAAATTGAGAATTTTTCATTTCCGAAAAAATTCAATTATGGTAGATATTATGGGGAAGGAATAATGAATTATATATTTAAGTCTAGATTAAGATGTAAACTACTTTCCTCAACAACTCTCAAAGTCAATTCTTGTTTGGAGACATTATCCAATCGTATTATTATAATTATTCCAAACTATATAGTTGTAACGTCCCACATTTACCTAACCGCTTATCGGACGGTAAATAGATCGCTACTAAACTTAATCCAAATACAAGACCAAAATTTGCAACTTTTTTTTTTCTTATATGATACCAATATAATATAAATATAATAAAACCGATAAAAATAAAATAAATAATACCAATGATTTTAAATCATCAATGACTTTACAATATATCAGAATTTTTGCGGAGACAAGATACTAAAAAGAAAATACATAAGAAACTACCCCTGTGGGAGCCATCTAAACTAAACAAACATAAATAGTCAGTCGTAACTATAATTTACTTTCGAATCGCTACCTCGGAGCAATTTCTGAAAGACGTGAAAAGTCCAAACTTCATCTTAATCCTCAGAATACGCAATACCTGGTTATGAAACAACCAGCCCATATCGAATAGGGTGAGTGATTAACTCAGTGAATAAGTCCACTAACAAATTACCTTACGTGACAGTATATATAAAAATAAAGTTTTATGAAAATTAGAATTTTATTTAATAAATCTTTTATTTTATTAAATCAATTTAAAATCATGAATTTTTTTAAAAAAATATATTTTAATGCGCACGTGACCCAATCCTTGGCCCACATCAGAGAAATCATGAGAGTAAAAAATACCATCATATATATATATATATATATATATATATATATATATATATATATATATATAAAATAAGAATTTTCTTTTAAAAATCAAATTAACTTTATGAGCTTAATAGAATATAATTTTAATTCAATCACGTGGCCCAATCCTTGGTCCACGTCATATAAATCATGCAGCTTAAATGATATGACCGGGTAGGGTTCTCAATCGGAAGAACCGTTCCCCAAAACAGGTGTGCCAAGCCCCAAGCGACTAAATCGCTCAAAAAGCTCCCTCGAGGAGACGTCGGATCTAGAAGGCGCTGATGGGTCGCCGCTGCCATCACTACGAGAACACAAGCACATGATGCATCGGTTGCTGCAGACTCCAAACAAAGGAATCCGCCGTTGTAAGGAATGCTTTACCACTCCCCTCACCGATCTAGGGACTCTTCGAGTCCTAGACCTTCCTCCCCAAAGGCGAAATACTACGGGGGAATTTATTCCAGAAAATATGTCATGATATGCATCTTGATAAAATCTCCTACGACTAGGTTCTCTCCACTAGTCTTAAATTTTTTCAAAAGTCTCCAAATGAAAATTTTTAATCCAAATGTTATTTCGAAAACATAAACATCAAAATGTATTATGTTAATTCCTGAAACATGAATAGCATAATTCATGCTATTTTAAATGACAAGACGAAGGAATTAAATCATGCAACTTTATTCAGTAAGAAATGCAATTTGATCAATTTGTAAAATATCAAAATCATGCAAAATAATCATAATATAAATGCATGTATATCACATAATATCATAGAAATATAATGAACACGTGAAATTCAACGATGTAAAGAAAAACTCACATAAAATAAATCAATAGGCATACTCACCTCGAATGGACCCTAGGTCCGGAGAATGAATCCCACAACAAAAATTACAACCTAGATAAACCAAATAAGTTATTAATCAAAACCTATAATTTAAGTCTAGACCTAATTTCCTTAATCATAATCAATAAATATAAATCTTTATACCCAATGAGCTAAATTTATCTCATATAAATCATACTAAAGAAAATATAATAGAACCTAAGAAGAGGATAAAAACCTATCAAACATATAATCAGTCACTAAAAGACAAAACCAGAAAAGACAAAAACCAGAAAAAGACAAAATCCAGAAAATTCAATATAACAATATAATAACGAAATTGATAAAATAATATGAAAACACACTTTTTTTTTCTTTATTAAAATAAGCTATTTATTAGTAAAAGTCTAAAACAAATAAAACTTATCATGTGTATGTATAAATTATAAACCTAGCTTTATTAAAAATAAATTCAATTTTAATAATCTAACATAGCTCTAATCATTAAAATAAATAATAAATAAATAAAAACCCTAGGTTTATCAAAAATCAAAATCCAATAATACAAACATATATCCAATAAATCAAAACCCTAGTTTTATAAAAAAAAAAATCAAAATACAATAACATAAAAGTAGATCTAATCCTTAAAGAAAAATAAAAACCAAATGTTAACTAAAACTCAGAAATTCACCTAAGCATAGATTTATTATATAATAAGAAATCAAAAGATTGAAAGCAAAAGAAAATAAAATAAAATTAAATACTATACCTCACATTATCTTTTCTTTTCTAACCCTTTCTCTCTCCCACGGATGCTCTCTCCCAAACCCTTGGCACCTCACAACTCTCTCTCTCTCTCTCTCTCTCTCTCATATATTCATATTTATTTAATCTAACATCTTGATTTGATTTAAAAATTACATTTTAAAAAAGTGGTTATTAGAAAGATTTGATAGGATATGGATTTAAAAAAAAAAATTTCAATAAACAAAATAGGAATTGACAATTAAAAGGATTTAAAATTTAAAATTTATTTCTCATGTATCTAACAAAACAAATCAAATCAAATCAAATCCTCAAATCTACCGAAAATGATAAAACGACCCCTGGATTGTTTTATATTTATAAATAGGTCCCTATTCGAATTACAGATAGGTCCCTGCAGCATATTATAGGAAATTCACAATTCATAACTGGGTCCCTCAAAATCAATAACAATGAAATCTCAAAACTTAATCTTTTGAGCTCCAATGTTAATGAGATTGTAACCAATTAAGATCTTAAAGATCTTTAAAATATGTATATATAAAAATTTCAACATAACAATTAATATTTAAAATTGTAAACTGAAATGGGCCCATAAGGATACACTAAATGGGCCAAAACTTAAAAACACACAAAATACACAAATTTCAATTCAAATATAATATTTATATATTTAAATTAAATATATAAATAAGATAAAATTCACAGGTGTTACATACTTCCCCCTTTAGGAATTTAGTCCTCTAAATTCAAGGGAGAACACAAAAAGAAAGATATATAACATTCAATAATAACAATCATCCAACCAATAGTTGTAAGAGTAGTCTTACAATTCTAAGTCATAACAACATCAACACAATCATTTTACTAATAGGGTTACACGTTCGTGTAATACCTAACAAGCACAATAATATAGAAAATTGTATAAGAATCCAACTTATACACCACAAACAATCAAACAAATGTACATCTATACAATAATTGTATAGGGTTACACGTTCGTGTAATACCTAACAAGCACAATAATATAGAAAATTGTATAAGAATCCAACTTATACACCACAAACAATCAAACAAATGTACATTTATACAATAATTGTATAAGTCAACTTACAGGTCTGACTCATACCCAAAAAGCTCAATAATGTGAAAAGTAGTATAAGATTCTAACTTATACCCCATAAACAAGATTCAATCGAATGCACAAACAAAACTCAAAACTATCAATGATTTACATTAAAATTCCAACAAATATCAATACCGACATACTATCATACAACAAAATAACCATATAAATCAGATCCACAATTCTTCCGCTGCGCCACTCTGATAGTGACTCAAATCACATGTGGATGAACTTTTACATCACCAACAATGACAAAAGTCATTTACAATAATTAAATACATAGGTCAAATTCACCATGCTTCACATCATAGGTGTTATAACTCATGCAGCATAAGCAATGACAAACAATACAATAAAAATATACAAGTCAAGCTCAGCCATGTCCCATACCATGGGTGATTCGATTCGTACGGAACAAGCAAAGACATAATAAACAACAAATTGCATAAGTCACCCCACCTACGTCCCATACCATAGGCGGCCCAACTAATACAATACAAACATAGACAATCTATATAGCAAAAGAATCAACATCAAACAATTTCATACATAATTGTACAAGTTTGGCTCATCTACGTCCCATATCATAAATGATCCAACTTGTACCATCAACATAGGGGTAATAATAATGACAACAACATGAAACTAAAGATATTTACAATCTTTAGAATTTATACATATAAGAAAAATCATCTACTGACATGGACATTCACGGATTGATTAAACCATCCGTGATGCTATACAAAACGTGAAAAACATCCTAATAAAATTGTAAATACATAGCTACTCTTAACAACTTGAAAATATCAGTTGTTAAGGTATGCCTCTCATGTGTGCATGCTTCGACTATATTTAATATGAACGATCATCTACCATATAATGCTCTTACATAGAGTAATATCTAATAAGAATTCAAATCCTATATGCATCAATTCTAATTGACTCAATTCATCCTAGGCTTCAAAGAAATGACTCTAGTACTAGCTTATCTCAAGGGTCTAACAAAAAAAATAATTTACAATCAACCAAAATAACTAAGCTCTATAAGATAGGGTATCCAAAAAAATTAGGTGGGATATCCTAAGATCCAATAATGTAATCGAAACTCTTAAAGATAAAGCTAGATCTATATGCGTTCTAAATGCATATGAATCTTAATTTACAAGATGCAACTATAATATCGATATCATAGTATAATGTAAAAAAATATTTAACACATTAAAATATTGTATATAAAAATAAAACCTTCATGATAAACAAGTATAAATAATGTTTTAAAAGAATTTAAAGCTCATTCCATTTATTATATATAGCATAATAAATTTGTAAGCCATGTAAAATATATATAGAGTTACATTGTAATAAATTAACGTAACAAATATGTAGAGAGTTTAATTAAGAAAGATCTAGTAATATCTTTATTTTTGAATAATTAAGATTTGAATACATCGATATGATTTTCTTAAATTTGATTTGGAAAACTTAAAATCTAATTACAATTTATATAAATCTCCTTGAAATCTTTCATTTAAATAAATAAATAAATAAACATGAGTAACAGCTAAATTTATCGCAAGGTTAAAACATATATGTATATAAAAATATGGGTCACTTCTCCTTTAATAAGAAATTAATAGATTTAGGCTCAAAGGTAACCAAAATAATCAAATATTTTTTTTATATATATATAGACTAATATAATCTCTTGAGGATGATTAAACTTAATCTCTAAACTTCATAGGCTAACTAAACTTGGGCTAATAGAAGATCAAGAATGAGATCGATAGAAAACTCGATGTCATGAATAGAAGAAGGCAAGACAATTCATCTGGAAATTCCTCAAGAAATTCAGATACAGTGGAAGTGTCATTGACTGAGGCATTCAAATTGTAGTAGTTTCCACGATAATGGCCAGATATCCTTTGCATCCTTTATCTAGTAATCTTTAGGCATGAAGAGAAGAGATGAATATGATCGGATTTGATCAATCAAAACCCCCAATGCGAAATGGTTGCTGGCCAGAAATACGAAAGGCCACAACTTTTGAAAAAAAAAAAAAAAACAATCAACACTTGTATGGAAGGCTAACAACAAATCCATGCCCAAGATAACATTGAAACTAAGAATACTGATAATGAAGAGATTAGTAAGCATCTAATGCCCATTGATCTGAACCAACTAAGAGGGAAAGCGAACCTTAGTGACAACTTGTTCACCAACAACAATGGTTATGTGAAGTGTAGATATCGAGATTCTAAACTTCTTTACTAAGAGTTTTGTAAATCCGATAAAGTGAATGAATGTGCGGAACCCTAAAAAGAACATACGGTGAATAACCAGAATAGAGACAACATTACAATCCCTTATTGTCATAAAAAAAATCCTAAATGAAATAACAAACATCACAAATAATAAAACTTTTTTTTTCCTAGACACAAACCCTAACCTAGGCTCCGACAGGATGTGGCTCTGATACCATCTGTAACGCCCCACATTTACCTAACCGCTTATCGGACGGTAAATGGTCGCTGCTAAACTTAATCCAAATACAAGACCAAAATTTGCAACTCTTTTTTTTTCTTATATGATACCAATATGATATAAATATAATAAAACCGATAATAATAAAATAAATAATACCAATGGTTTTAAATCATCAATGACTTTACAATATATCAGAGTTTTTGCGGAGACAAGATACTAAAAAGAAAATACATAAGAAACTACCCCTGTGGGAGCCATCTAAACTAAACAAACATAAATAGTCAGTCGTAACTATAATTTACTTTCGAATCGCTACCTCGGAGCAATTTCTGAAAGACGTGAAAAGTCCAAACTTCATCTTAATCCTCAGAATACGCAATACCTGGTTATGAAACAACCAACCCATATCGAATAGGGTGAGTGATTAACTCAGTGAATAAGTCCACTGACAAATTACCTTACGTGACAGTATATATAAAAATAAAGTTTTATGAAAATTAGAATTTTATTTAATAAATCTTTTATTTTATTAAATCAATTTAAAATCATGAATTTTTTTTAAAAAAAATATTTTAATGCGCACGTGACCCAATCCTTGGCCCACATCAGAGAAATCATGAGAGTAAAAAATATCATCATATATATATATATATTTATATATATAAAAAATAAGAATTTTCTTTTAAAAATCAAATTAAATTTATGAGCTTAATAGAATATAATTTTAATTCAATCACGTGGCCCAATCCTTGGTCCACGTCATATAAATCATGCAGATTAAATTATATGACCGGGTAGGGTTCTCAATCGGAAGAACCGTTCCCCAAAACAGGTGTGCCAAGCCCCAAGCGACTAAATCGCTCAAAAAGCTCCCTCGAGGAGACGTCAGATCTAGAAGACGCTGATGGGTCGCCGCTGCCATCACTACGAGAACACCAGCACAGGATGCCCTGGTTGCTGCAGACTCCAAACAAAGGAATCCGCCGCTGTAAGGAATGCTTTATCACACCCCTCACCGATCTAGGGACTCTTCGAGTCCTAGACCTTCCTCCCCAAAGGCGAAATACTACGGGGGGATTTATTCCAGAAAATATGTCATGATATGCATCTTGATAAAATCTCCGAGGACTAGGTTCTCTCCACTAGTCTTAAATTTTTCCAAAAGTCTCCAAATGAAAATCTTTAATCCAAATGTTATTTCGAAAACATAAACATCAAAATGTATTATGTTAATTCTTGAAACATGGATAGCATAATTCATGCTATTTTAAATGACAAGACGAAGGAATTAAATCATGCAACTTTATTCAGTAAGAAATGCAATTTGATCAATATGTAAAATATCAAAATCATGCAAAATAATCATAATATAAATGCATGTATATCACATAATATCATAGAAATATAATGAACACGTGAAATTCAACGATGTAAAAAAAAACTCACATAAAATAAATCAATAGGCATACTCACCTCGAATGGACCCTAGGTCCGGAGAATGAATCCCACAACAAAAATTACAACCTAGATAAACCAAATAAGTTATTAATCAAAACCTATAATTTAAGTCTAGACCTAATTTCCTTAATCATAATCAATAAATATAAATCTTTATACCCAATGAGCTAAATTTATCTCATATAAATCATACAAAAGAAAATATAATAGAACCTAAGAAGAGGATAAAAACCTATCAAACATATAATCAGTCACTAAAAGACAAAAACCAGAAAAAGATAAAATCCAGAAAATTCAATATAACAATATAATAACGAATTGATAAAATAATATGAAAACACACTTTTTTTTCTTTATTAAAATAAGCTATTTATTAGTAAAAGTCTAAAACAAATAAAACTTATCATGTGTATGTATAAATTATAAACCTAGATTTATTAAAAATAAATTCGATTTTAATAATCTAACATAGCTCTAATCATTAAAATAAATAATAAATAAATAAAAACCCTAGGTTTATCAAAAATCAAAATCCAATAATATAAACATATATCCAATAAATCAAAACCCTTGTTTTATATAAAAAAAATCAAAATACAATAACTAAAACTCAGAAATTCAAAACCAAAACCAAATGTTAACTAAAACTCAGAAAAATCAAAACCTTAAAGTATATCTAATCCTTAAAGAAAAATCAAAACCAAATGTTAACTAAAACTCAGAAATTCACCTAAGCATAGATTTATTATATAATAAGAAATCAAAAGATTGAAAGCAAAAGAAAATAAAATTAAATTAAATACTATACCTCACATTATCTTTTCTTTTCTAATCCTTTCTCTCTCCCACGGATGCTCTCTCCCAAACCCTTGGCACCTCACAACTCTCTCTCTCTCTCTCTCTCTCTCTCATATATTCATATTTATTTAATCTAACATCTTGATTTGATTTAAAAATTAAATTTTAAAAAAGTGGTTATTAAAAAGATTTGATAGGATATGGATTTAAAAAAAAAAAAAATTTAAATAAACAAAATAGGAATTGACAATTAAAAGGATTTAAAACAAATTAAATCAAATCAAATCCTCAAATCTACCGAAAATGATAAAACGACCCCTGGATTGTTTTATATTTACAAATAGGTCCCTATCTAAATTACAGATAGGTCCCTGCAGCATATTATAGGAAATTCACAATTCATAACTGGACCCCTCAAAATCAATAACAATGAAATCTCAAAACTTAATCTTTTGAGCTCCAATGTTAATGAGATTGTAACCATTTAAGATCTTAATGATTTTTAAAATATGTATATATAAAAATTTCAACATAACAATTAATATTTAAAATTGTAAACTAAAATGGGCCCATAAGGATACACTAAATGGGTCAAAACTTAAAAACACACAAAATACACAAATTTCAATTCAAATATAATATTTATATTTTTAAATTAAATATATAAATAATATAAAATTCACATGTGTTAAAATAGTATTATACATGGTGCATGTGATATTGATGGAATTTGCCCAGCTAGACTTCTGGTGAAACCACAACGTACATAACAGTGATGGTGGGTCGTTAAGTAATTAATGAAAACTATATATATACCTTGTAAACAGGTCCAAACCCGCCGTCACCAATCTTACAATGGCAGGCAAAGCCCCGAGTCGCGGATTCCTGTTCGGCTGCTCCTTGTAAGAGTGATGATGGACCGCATTCATCCGAACATCTGGTGGTGGAGGACCTGTTTGAATAATTAATTAAGAAAGTACGTTTGATTAACTATAATATGCATATTGAATGGAAATCACGCATGGTGATTGATTGAATATCTCATCTTGGTCAGTTCTCGAAGCCACGATTTCTTTTCTTTCTTGATGACTCAGCAAAAAGTTATTATATTCGACTAGTCCAGCTCATGAATCACGAATTATGCATTTATATATATTCCCTCTCTGAGAGAGCTGGGCCTCACGTACTTTTTTTTTTTTTTTTTTTGGTTCTAGTTTTAGAAGTATATACGCCCATCATGGTTTACCAAAGAAAATAGGTTAGACAAGGGGACACATCAACGGCTCCAGTTGACTTTTTTTTCTTTATGGGCCCAAAACACAACAAACCAATTAGATATTAGTATCCAAATAACAAATCTGAACCAACTTGTCATTAATTTAATAGCACAAATCCTTTTCCGAAAACTTATATTTCGTAATGAAAGCGATTGATAGACCCTTTTTTAAAGAAGAAAAAAACTACAAAAAGTTATAAAAGAAGAATATGATCTTGTTGGTTTCGATGTAGTAGTCCTAAATGAATTAAATAAATACTATATGGTATTCAATGACTCATCATAAAATGCATGTGATGCGTATTCAAGAAAATATTCATTACGAATTGTATTTGAATTAGTAATATGAAATGAACAAGTGTGAATGACATTTTTAATTTCCATAATCCGGATGCTTGTTGAAGATTTTTAAATTGATATGTATTTGTTTAAGTTTTCAAATTCCAAAAGCGAGACAAAAATTAAGAATTATTATGAATGCACCTGGAAGATAATTAAGGCTGGGGACAAGTAATTAAGTGTTTTGTGATGTAGCACAAATTATGCAGATAGGACCACTGAAAGAGGTCCATATCAGATAGATTACAAATCAATGGTCACGATCTCAGAATCGCATGAAATTTTACATTGTGAAATATATTGAGGAGATCTTCTAGATTCGTGAAATATATTTCATCATGTAAAATTTTGTGCTATTTCATGATCGTGATCATTGATTCATAATTTATCTGATATGGACTTCTTTCGGTAGTCCCATATGCATAATCTGTCCTACATTATTTTGAGAATCTAACTATTCATGGACCAACATGTTGAACAAATAGGTCGCCGCGAGGCTGATGTGAATGATATTGTACGTTATCTTCACGTTTGTGATGGCCATTTTTTGCCCTTATAAAAAAAATGTATCCAAAGTCAGGCAACTCTCATTATTGTGAATTCAACTATAGTATAATAAAAAGTGATAGCTCATTATCAATCTGTTAACAGGGTCAACTCTCTCATCCATCTCATCTTCTTCAAATGTTTCTCTCTTTTCCTTCCCCCCCTTCGGCCCTTCCCTTCCCTGAATAGACATCTATTTAGATTTTGTGTTTTATAACCAAATTTATACCACAGTTACAACTTGTATTTTAATTGGGTTAGTTGTGTTGGGAAGAGAGTTACCAATTTAGGTGGAAACTAAATTATGTGGAAGAGAATTTTGGTGGAAGAGGAAATTTGTGGGAAAAGAGTATTTATATTACATATGAAACTCTCAATTGCTTGATACAAAATGACTTCACAAAGACCTTATTTATAGACTTCAAGGAAGCATCTAGAAGCCTTACATACAACCACTTAGATGGACACTTCTAGACTTGACATATTTCTACACACTTACATGGATTATTCTACATACAAAAACATTCTAGACACTCTAGATCACTTAGAACACTTTACATACAAGAACACTCTAAACTCTCTAGATATTTCTAATTTATACAAGAACTTTCTAGACTCTTACACCCCGTTTGGATAGTGGGTTAAGGGAGTATAAGGGGGGTATAAGAATTGATAGGGAAAATTACTGTTTATTTGCAGAGTATAACTTGATATTACTAAACCAGTTTAAACGAGTATAAGAGAGTATAACAATTTTAAGTAACCCCTAGAATAAGCTATACTAAGTTTATCTATTCTCATGGGCCCACATGTCAAATCAACTTTTTACATTTTATCACATCAAATCATCTATCAACACCTCTAATACATCAAATAGCATGTTAAGTTTGTGTCATTTTAGAATTTATAATATGGGTATTATTATTATTATTTTGGGTAATTGGAAATGATTTTTTTTTTGGGTTTTCAGTTCTGATTGGTATCTGGACTTTAATTTGTTACTGGTTGGTGGTGGATTAGCTATAGATAATCATAACCCTCTTGGTGTGATAGGGACACCTTGGGTAAGCTTAAGACGTCTCACCTCCCAATTGGTTATTTGTTTTCATTTTTTGAATGGATGGGTGAGATTAGCTTAAATTCACCCCCCCCCCCCATTAGCTTCACCACTACATAAACTCTTATTTGACCTTATCTCACTCAAACCCTCATTTTTCTACCACTCTTTCTCTCTCTTTGAGGCTGTCTCAGCTGGCCTTGTTGGGTGAGTTTGGTAGGGGTGTTGGTGAAATTTTTGGTGGATCTTTGTTGGGGGAAATGTGTGGGTTATTCAAGTATGTGGAATAGCGTGTGTATACTTGTATTATGTTATTCAGCCTCCCTAATCCTTTCTCCCTCTCTCTGTTTGCCCTGTTTTGTGTGGACTAGCTGGGTTTAGGATGAGGAGAAAGCTATTATGGTGATGGGAGTCCTGTGTAATACTTAGAGAGGTAAGGCAGATCTATTTTCTTGAAAACCCTGTAATACTAGTACTTAGAGGCATATTCAGATGTTTGGGTCTTCATGTTCTATGATCATTGTTATGTCCAAATTCTACATATGAAATTTGGGGTTATAATGTTATCTGTGTTGGAAGTTATAGGCTGTTTTATAAGGATTGCCCAGATTCGCGTAGGATATGACCAGCTTGTGAAGTTATATTTTTTCGGGCATTTAGAAGTTTAATTAGACTCAGATGTCTTCATGGATTATGATCCTCACATGTGAATGAATGTGTGTAAATTATTTCAGAATTTTTGGACGTGTACTTTGTGCTGGGGTGAAGAAAGTTCAGGGGTGTTTGGTAGTTGATGAGCCAGTTTTAGCATGCTTAAGTTTTATGTTTTTATGCATGCTGTGGGCAATATCTGGAGCTGGTGTTTTAATGAAATATGCTTGTATATGTATAAGGGGATACCATATTTAATTTGAGTACCATTGCCTGTAGAATCTAGCAGTTATAGTATTTCTTGCAAGTTGTGCTGTTGTGGGAGTGCATCGTGCTCTTCCCCACCTCCGCTCTGCTCATTGTCCCACATCGACTCCTCGTGGATTGAGCGAGTGATGGTTTGGTATTGGTGAGTGGTCCGACCCATGCAATAGAAGTTATAATAATATGCTTGTTAGGTACTATGGTATATTTTGTGCAATGGAATGATGCTATAGAGAACCTATTTGGGTTATATTGGTTTTATATGATGACGGATGTACTTTGTAGGATTAAATACTATGTTGTAGGATCATTTGCACATACTTATTTATATACTCCTTCGAGTTAACTACAATTTTTGCCTCTACTTGTCTTTACATCATGTTTGCATGTTTAATGAGTGTGGATAAGGATTTGTCCCAAATAGCCTTTCCCTGCGTCCTCGTGATGCACCTATTCGGAATTCTATGGATTCCAACTAGCTAGTTATCGAGTATAGTATACGTTGATCAATGTGATCCCCGCGAGTGTGGAGCGTATCACCCTGGCGTCATCGTGCGTTGAAGCTACCCTACGAGGTGCCTCCCCGTGACTGGTACCGTCGTGGGCAGGCTGCCAGGGAAAGGGCTACCGGATGACGTTGGGTGATTGTGGAGTATTTGTTGATAACTTGTTGTGCATTCGTTTAAGTGTTGATTATGTATTATCTTCATTGTGTGGTGGTTGGCTATTCACTGAGCTTTTAGCTCATCCCTCTTTTTCCTTTGTTTCTCTCCAGTGGAGGCAGAGCAGGTCACAAAGGCGGAGCTCCCGTGAGGTGTTTCTTGGCTGCCTTTGTTACGTCCGTCTTTTGAGGTTAGCGAGCGAGGTCGTCAAACAGTCTTGTTGTTTGTATGTATTCCTTTTTTGTGCTTGGGCACATGTTGTTTGTATTCCCTTGTTAATCAGACTTGGCTCACACAGGACAGTGATTGTATACCCTCTGTCTGTAATGATATTTTTGGTTACAGACTTGTTTATATTATGCTTCTGCTTCTCAGCCTAGTCTTTGCTCTATCAGTCCTTATATGTGGATATCTTGTTAGCCTCCTGTATGATATTCTGATATTGCTATTATTGTTACAAACCGGGGACGGCCGCTCCGGGGTGTAACATGGCCCACATGTCAAATCAACATTTTTACACTTTATTTATATTTTATTCTTTATTAACCAAACAACTCAACCTTTATTCTTATGTTTTTTTTTAATGAGAATTAAAAAACCACAATCAAACAAAAAATCTCTTATTCATGTAGATATTTTTAGATATAAGAACCTTTTAGACACTTGGATCATAAAACATCTATAATGACTCATAGGGCTTGAAATCAAGTTTACCTTTCAACATCCCCCTTAAACTTGATTTGTCACTCCAAGTAGCCTTCTTAGCTTGTGGAATACCTCATACTTGAGTGGCTTGGTGAAGATGTCTGCAATATGATCTTCAAACCTTGCATACTTCAGTTCTACTTCCTTCTTCGCAATGCTTTCTCTGATGAATGATATCTTGTATCGATGTGTTTACTTCTATCATGAAAGACTGGATTCTTCACTTTCTTATATTTTGGGCACATGGCTATTCCCAGCCATAATTTACAAAGTACTTGGGGAGGAAGGGCTCAACTGATGAAACATCTGTCGCATTCCACGGCTGCAGTACGTACCCTGATGGATTCATCCAGTAAATAGAGAGAGACAAAGATTATTCAGTCCTGTTCTATCTTCCAGAATAAGTTGTAGAGCTCACGAGCATCCCGACCCCTTTACCGATGAATGAAGTTCGTATGGTTCTATGGTAGCTGTTAGAAGCATCTCGTACTGGTTGACCTCTTGTCCTCTTTAGCTGGCTATTCTTTTCTTTATTCCAACTGGGTGGTGGTGAGGTTACTGAGGACATCCATGACCCTTTGCTTTCTCCTTTTGTTGAGCATCAACGACCTTCTTGTTCAAGGCGACCAGCATTCAGTCCTCTAGGTCATCCCTTACTCCTTTCAGTCACCTCCTTGTAATCGCTATCTCTACACTTCAGGCAGTCTATCTGTCTCCTTTCAAACGCTCAACAAAGCTCTTGCCTCAAAACAATATGGTCGCTGTGCTCGCACCTTTTGCCAGATAAGCGCGTCAGCTCTTTGCCCTTATAAATCTGCTCTCGCTGACTAAACAAGACAATCACCTTGCTTTATTTCTATTGAATGATCGTCGGATAAGGGTTGATTTGTTGTCGACATAAATCTTTGTAGCTTCTTCTTGTGGCATGTGAAGTTCCTTCATCAGATTCTGAAGCCAAAGTGCATGGCAGACACATGACGTTGCAGTAATATACTCGGCTTCACAAGTCGATAGTGTCACTGTTATATATGTGTCACTTTTTAGCCTATTGTTAGTATTTGAGTCATTTCTGGTCATTTTTCAATTTTTCATTTTTCGATCGGAGCGGCTAAAATGTTTCTTTTTAGTCATCTGCGTGAGCTGGAGTACTCTGATTAGAAATCTGACTGCATATAATGGGTCCTGGTAATATTCTGTACTACCCATAAAAATTTCATCGAATTCCGATAACGTTTTAAAAATTATGCAGTTCTGAACCGTATCCAGGTATCGGTCGTTACTGGTTTTGTGGGAGGAATAGTGTTGGGATATTTGATGTGTATGGTGACTCTAGGTGACCTCACCCCCCTTGCTTAAGGGTTAAGAAACCATTGGTTATTTTCTTTGTGTGTGGGTGAGTTTAGATTATACTTACCCCCTCCTTTTTCCCTTCCTATTACCCCCCCCCCCCAAAGTGAGATTTGCTCTCACTTTCTCTCCAGCGTCTTCCTCTCCCTCTCCAGCCCCCTTTGTGTGTGTTTGTGTGTATTTTGTTGAGAAAAACAAGGAGAAGAAGAAGATCAAGAAGGATTAGTAGCACAAAAGGTTGGTGTGTGTGCATATATGTTGTTCGTTGTTGTTGAATCTCTCCTTTCAAGCCCCCTCTCATGCCTTTCTCTCCTGTTTTTCAGCCATTAGAGGCTTGAGGAGTGGCTGAGGAGCTGGTGGTGGTGGTTGTGGTGGTTTCGGAGTGCCAAGAACACCAGAAGAACCTCCCCATTCTTTCCCCTCCCTTGGTAAGCTCTCCTCATCCCTTATCTTTGTTTTTTTTTGTTGGGGCTGTTAGGAAGGTCATGCATGCTAGGTAGTTGGTTTAGGGTGTGTGTGAGGGCTAGGGGGACTTTAGGGGCCTGGGTGCGCGTGCGGATCTGTCTGCGTGCGCGCGCGCGCAGCCTGGCGTGGGCAGACTTCTGGCGGGCGCGGGCGGGGTTGACAGGCGCACGAGTGCGTGCGGGTGCGCGGATGGGGGCGCGGCAGTGCATCAGCAGGTGCGGGAGCGCATACGCGTGCGGGGGCCACGCGTGTGGCTGTCCGAGGGCTCGGATAGGTGACGGGGCACTCGGACATGCGCGCGTTCGTGCATGCTTGCATGCGTGCGAGCCCGTATGCGTGCATGTCTAAGTCTTTGGCATTTCTAGTTAATTCTTTGTGTTTTTATGTAGTTATACTCACCATTTTTTATGCCCTTGTCGTGCAGATCTTGGCGATCGGACACGTAACAACCCGGGTTGCGGTGAGTGGATCAATCTAACCCAGTGGGGAGGCGTTCGATGCACGTAGACGTGCATTGCCCTCCCCTTGGGCACCATAATTGTATATTAACTTTGTTGGCATGTATATGTTATTTGCTTGTCTCGCTATGTTGCATCCATGTCATGTTAGAGATAATATGCTAGGATTATACATGCTAGTGTCATGCATAAGGACCCATGCTTGTCTATGCATCATGTCCATGCTAGTATAACATTGGTTTCTACATGCCCCACTTAGCCCAAGCATGTTCTTAGCCTATCTATGAAAAGCATAAGTGTAAGCATGTCTTAGAAAATATTATAACTTGTTATTATATTACCAAATGCTTCCATGTTTAATTCTTTAATTAATTATACATTGTATATTTATTTATACCTGTATGAGCCATGAATCTTGTCTAAATGTTTTGACAAGTGTATGACCTATTATGGGTCATACCATGGCATTGTCACTACGAATAATATGTTTTCCCTGCATCTGAGTTATGCACCCCTGAGGGAATTCATGAGAATTCGTTACCCCTTTTCGATGTTTATCAATCGACGACGTTGGATCCATGAGGATCGTATTTACGAGTGTTGAGTGTTCTTCCCTTCATCGATTCCGTGTCGAAGCTACCCGGCTAGAAGCCGTCCTATGGGGTGCTCCCAGACGCTATTCATGAAACAGTGGGGCGCCCATAAGGTAGAGATAGCAGTTATGGAGAGGCTACCAGGGAGAGGGCTACCGGATAACGAATGGTGTAGGAACAGTCGACCTTATCCCTAAAGTCCTATGTCACCTTGTGGGGGTGAGGGTGTGGGAGTGATGGGCTCGAGTTGATACTCGACCCACCAGCGTAAGTAGTTGATTTCATCTGTTGGAATTTAATTTACTTGTAATGATTAATATGAGTTGTGTTGCATGGATTATTCCATTCACTGAGCGTGTGGCTCACCCCTTGCATATGTTTTCCTCCAGTTGACTCTGAGTCGGATCCAAGAGAGGAGCTCCCCTTGGCGCAGTACTAGTAGCTGAGCAGCGTTCATGTTTTGGGTCTGCGAGTGTGTGAGGCCATGAGCATCCCCCTTTTTCCTTTTATGTATCGTTACTTGTGCTTGTGCACGGTACTTGTATGTGATGTCTTTTGTTATATATTTGGCTCTCACAGGACAGTTGATTATGTAATCTAATCTGTAATATGTTTTTGAATTACAGACTTAGTCATTTAAGCTTCCACGATATTTTCTCATATATATATGATAGCTATCTTTGTAATTGCTTCGTCGCCTTGTATGTCTTGATAGAGTCTTTATTTGATCTTGTTATTGATAGCTGATATTATATATTTGCCACGTCTCGGGGATTACCGTCCTGGGGCGTGACAATCACGATTGGTTGTTTCTTTGAAGTCCATGTGAATGCGGTGTCACCCATATAGAAAACGAATCCAGTAGTGCTCTTTCTATCGTCTTTGTCTCCTCCCCAATCACTATCACTGTATCCAAAGAGCTTGAAATTATCATAAGATGAATAAAATAAGTCATAGTCAATTATACCTTCGATGTAGCGGAGAATCCTCTTAGCCGTCTTCATGTGAGTTGTTGTTGGCGCTTCCATGTATCGACTAACAAGTCCAACCGCAAAGAGAATGTCTGATCTTGTGCATGTTAAGTAGAGCAAGCTTCCAACAAGACTCTTGAAGAGTGTTGAATCTACCTTTTCTCCTTCTTCATTCTTTGATAATTAAACTCCACATTCAACGGGCGTACTTATGGGCTTACAGTCGATCATTCTAAATTTATTGAGAACTTCTTTCGCATAGCCTTCTTGAGAGATAAAAATTCTATCCTCTACGTGCTTTACTTCTATTCCCAAGTAGTATGACATTAGTCCAATGTCTGTCATTTCAAATTCTCTTGTCATTGCCCTTTTAAATTCCTTAAACATCTTTTCATCATTTCCTGGAAAAATTAAATCATCCACATACAAACAAACAAGCAACATTCCTCCTTTCTCATTCAACTTTATGTAGAGGGCATGCTCATAAGGACATTTTATAAAATTGTTTCCTTGAAAATATTTGTCAATTTTACTATTCCATGCCCTTGGTGCTTGTTTTAATCCATTTAAGGCCTTTTTTAACGTTAATACTTTTCTTTCATGCACTTTTATAGTATAGCTCATAGGTTGTTCAATATAAACCTCTTCTTCAAGATGTCTGCTTAAGAATGCAGATTTAACGTCCATTTGATAAATTTTCCATCTATGTTGGGCAGCTAAAGAAATTAGCAATCGTATATGAGGAGGATAATTTCCCCTCCCAGTTAAATTTGTGATTTTTGGGATCAGGAACTTCAAAAAAGATTTTGGATAATGGACTTTAAGTGGTAGGATTATGCAAACAGGAATTTTTTGGTGGAAAGGGAGAGACTGTGCCTGGCTGCCACGAATGACTAAATTGTCACTGTGATTGTTCTTGATTGCCTTGAGTGAGGAATCTAGAATCTAATGCCTTGACAGTGCTGTCGCGTGACCTCTTTATAGGCTGCCTACGTACCCCTGGGGGATCAAGTCTCACGTAGTTCAGTTGGTTACTTTGTAACCGTTCTGCAAATAAGAGATAGTGGGCTATTTTTTAGGGAAACATTTTCCACAATTATTGCCTACATTGTCCTTAATTACCTACGTTTTGGTGATAATGAGCATTAAGTAACAATGTGGCAGTTACAGACGTTTGAAGTCTTTTAACCGTTTCCGCGTTTGTTCAGTATCTCCCGATATTCTCGTTCGTGCGTCATGGTTCCATGTGCTTTACCGAGGAGTAAGGTTGACCGGCCAGACCTGGCGTCTGGTTGTGCCTTAGACTACTCGTATTTGAGGAGTAAAGTCGACCGACCTGACCTGACGTCTGGCCGTGCCTTTGACTGCTTGTATCGGAATAATAAGGTCGATCGACCAGACCTAACGTCTGGTCGTGCCTTAGATTACCCGTATCGGAGTAATAAAGTCAATCGACCAGACCTGCTGTCTGGTTGTGCCTTAGATCACTCGCACCTAAGCGGTAAGGTCGTTTGACCAGATCTATCGTTTCGTCGTGCCTTAGATCGCTCGAGGTGTCATTTCTTCTTGAGATATGTCTGACTAGATTTTCAAGTCTAGTCGTGTCAGTACTCCATATGTCATTGTGTTTCGCAGGTCGGCCTAATGGGCCTTACGCCATATAGTCCACATACCGCTTTTACACAACACGTGTCTTAGTGCATATTTTTACCTCCACAGATACACCCTCTCCTGTTCTTTTGGCTTGCCGAGAGGGCAGGAGATATGAAAAAATCTAGTCTTATCCCTCCTTCTTTGAGAGTCAAATGTCTGGTTGTCAGTCTTCTAGGGATTCTTTGCTCCACTCCGGATTTGACGACTGATTTGCTGAGTCATCTCTTAATGCCGCGTGGCTTCCCATGACATTCTTTTTACAACTCTATACATCGGCATCCCTTGGGGTTTCATGAAAACCCTTTTCGAGGCATTGATTGCCCCTCAATATCTGCAGTGAATTATTGCTGCTATCTTTTGCGAAGCGTTGCCGATGCTGCATTTAAGGGTTGGGTGAGGAGCGCCCTTCACCCTATCTCGTCCTCTGCCTTTGAGACCTTCGTAACCCTTGACAATGGCTGCCGCGGTCTCAGACCTTCAAAGGGAGTTGGGAATTTCTTCAGACTTCTCGGTTGACGAGTTGTCCAAAGATGAAATCCCCACCCTTTTCCTTGACTCTGTCCTCCTCCATCTGAGTTATTTCACAGATATGGGTCTTTCTCTGCCCTTTCCACGTCTAGTAGCCGAATTTCTTGACTTTTTTCGTCTTCACCCCATATTGGTTGTCCCCAACGTGTACCTCATTCTGACGTGTGCGGTTGAGTTGGGGAAGAGTACGGGGGTTGAGTTGGGCCTGTTGGAGATCCGGTAGATCTACGAGGTCAAAGGCTCGGTCTCAGTAGTTCAAACCCATTTCCTTGACTCTGGTTAAGGATTTCATGCAAAGATTCAGACTTCACCCTCTCCAATGTTCTCCTAACTTGCCGAGGGTGTTGATGTGCATCGTCACGATCAACCGCGAGATGCAGCTTGATCTAGGTGTCGACGATATCTATCACTTATACGACCTTCGGAAGACGGAGCACGCATACTACTTGAGAGCGAGGCCTGACGCCATCCCTCTAGTAGAAAAACTTCCCTCCTCTGATAGTGGATGGCGGGATGAGAACCTGGTGCAGCTGTTCGGCGCTTGGGTGCTTCCCGCTCCTATGGTGGACGGGAACTCAGTAGTTCCATGCCTCTTCCGTCTCGACAGACTCAGTAAGCGTCAATTCACTGAATTTTTAATTTCCCTTTCTGAAGTAAATTGAAGGTCCTTCTGGTCTTTTCGCAGCTGACTCGGAGAGGAGGCCTCCTGATGTGTCCGCGGTTAAGCTTGATCAAATCACCCGGGCCCAATTTCTTCCGGATAGGGATTTCTGAAAAATCCTGAGTCTTCCATCTCCCAGAGCTTCGGGTTCCTCCTCGAGGACTATTGATCAACACAGAAACATAAATATATAGATCTCTATTGGAATCATGAAAATATTACAATAATATAAAGTATTGTTTTGTATTACTAATTCAAGTCCTATTGCAAAAATAACTCTATGTTAAAATTCATGTCAAAAAAACCCCCTTGAAAAATAAAGTGATCATCAAAGCAAACTTCCCTCTCAATCCAAAGCCTCAAAGAAAAACAAAATTTCAAATTCTACAAACAGAAAAAACCAATTAGAAAAACTTGGGTTGCACTTCATCAACTGAACAATGTAATAAAAACAATCACTAAACCAAATACAATTACATCAGACGAGAAGAACCTAAACCATCTTCAATCCATTGACAAACAATAATATTAAAAAAAACCTTCTTGTTCGAGATATCAATGCAATGCAACTCCACAAGAAAAAGCATAAATCACTACCTTAAAAATGAAAGAAGCCCCAAACCTAGTTGCATCCACGGTATAGTAAATAATTCATAAGAACACCTGAACCGTTCCATTACCAAGAATAATTGGTCCATCCCAATAAATCATCATGTCCATTAAACAACCCAGTCAATTAAAACTAAGCTACATCGAGAAAGAAGGCAGAAATCACAATTCTGATTACTCAAACTGTTTTGTAAGTATGTTACATACTTGCATCCAATACCCCGGTGTTTCAGCCCCACCCCCTTTATATTAAATCTAAATTTCAATCAAACCCATTTAATCAGTACAGAAACCCCTCTCCCCATAGCTACCACAACCAAAGCCTAAAATATACATTCAATCATCAATCCTGATGTATTTTTTTCTAATATTTTGTTCCAAGTTCTTGCTATAAAACCCCTAAAATTCGAGATCAAACCCTAAAATAAAATTCAGATCAAAAAAGACAAAAAAAAAACTTCATATCAATAACCAAACCCTAAAAAAAAACCTCAGATCAAAAAACACCAAAAAAACACAACAGATCTAAAAAATTTCAGATCAAAAACAAAATCAAGGAAGAGAAGAAGTAGATATAGATCGAGAGAGAGAGAGAGAGAGAGAGAGAGAGAGAAAGACTTTTCAATGTAACCGTTCTTTCTGATAGTCCTCGTGCCGAGGTTGTTCGGCGAAGGTGGTGAGGCAGAGGAATGGAGGCGACAAGGTGGAGAGACTGAGAAGGCGGCAAGGCGGAGAGACTGAGGAGGCGGCGAGGCTGAGGCGATGGTGATCGGCGTGACTCCACTTGATGCAATTTTTGCGAGCTCTCCATATTTTGGATGAAGGTTATTTGGAGAGGTAGAGTCGTAGAGAGAGTGTGTGGCGGGTTATTTAGGTTTTAGGGATTTTATGGATTTCAAACCCAATATGAAATCAGTTGTGTGGCGGGTTATTTGGGTTTTAGGGATTTTAGGAATTTCAAACCCAATATGAAATCAGTTGTGTGGCGGGTTATTTGGGTTTTTTTTTATTTCAGAGCGAGTCGGGTTGGGTCACTAACAAGTTATATTAGGTCTGTCATTTATTTTTTATTTTTGTTTTTTTCCATAGAACTTCATTTCCAGTCACAATTCTAGATTATATGTGTTTTAAATTTTTTTTAAATAATATACATAATGTAATGAGGTATATTGTATAGATGCATTTATAAATAATGTAACAAAATTATATCGCAACATATACTTTATTAACATGAGTATATGCTGTAATATGATATTTTCATCGCTCTACGATCAATGGACCCCCACATAATCAATACTAAAATCGTCAGAACATGACTTTCTTATATTATTAAAGTTGTATTGCTTTCTATAGTCTTTTTTTAATAAATTAATGATGTTTGTTTGTCTACTAATAGTTGCATATTGATTTCCTTCTAAGGTATATTGTTAACATTGTTGTGATAGTACTGCAATTAAAATTTTAATAAAAAGTCTGGATCATGACTTTCATGTCCAAAAATCAAAAGAGCACATTTTACAGAAATAAAATTACATGAATTATCATGAAATCCTAGTCCTTTGAAGTACACATCGTCCTCTCAAAGGTAATGTAATATAAGATTCCTAACAAAACACTTATCGGTTCAACGATCGGTGTTTATTTGTTTGGAATAAATGTAACACCAATTGCTGAAAGGTAATTTAATATAATATGTTTATTTTTCCCATATCCACCCTTTTATTCACAGTTTGTTTTGATTATATACTGTTTTGGTGCAATATCTAAATACAGTATTCTTGTTTTGATTCTCTGTACATTTCTTTAATTAAAAAAATACAAATCACAATTACCAATAAAATAAATAAATAAATATTTGGTCTGGGCTTTTGGTTTGGCTTTATATAAATTTTTGTTATACATTGTTTGTGCTTGCTCCTAATAGATACACATTATATACTAATTTATCTAATGTGACATTGGGCTCATTAAAGACAAGAATAAATGAATGGTATGTAATGTCAAAATAAATATACTCAACTTTGATATCAACAAACCTCAATCAGTTACATAATGTCCTCTGGAAAGGGATTCATCAAGCACATGCATAATCCAAATTAAAATGTCAATTCAAATATTTAATTACAAACATAATTAATATATCAAATCATCTAATTTGATGATGGACTACTGTAGAAAATAAAATATATATCTATATCAAATATACTAATTTTTATCTACTCTTTATGCTTATACATACCTAAATAAAGAAATATATATATGAAAAAATGACCACGTTCTCTGTCTAATATAATAAATAATATTTCAATTTTATAATTTATGTTTGGAACCAAATTATAAAAGAATTTATAGTCCAAAAGATCTCAGTCCAATAATGATGCAGTGTATTTTCATTTCATAACAAATTAATTTTTTTGAAAATCCTTAAAAATTTGCAACGAAATTCAATTTCGCAGCCAAAGGTCAAATTTTAGCAGCTAAGAGTCTGCTCTTTTGCTACACAATGTGATTCTGTAGCCAAACGGTGCATATTTTCCTACGAAATTGTATTTTGCAGCCAAAAGTTATATGTACTACTATAAAATGTCATTGAGTAGTTACAAAATCAAAGCTTTTGCTACGGAATTCTTTTTCGCAGCAAAAGGTTATAGCTTTTGCTACAAAAATTGAATTTTGCAGCTAAAGGTTATAGCTTTGGCTATGAAATTCTTTTTCGCAGCTACAAAGTCACTTTTAGCTACGAAATTTAATTTTGCAGCTAAAGATTCGTAGCTAATGCTCGAATTTCTTGTAGTGACTTCTATTGTCGACGGTCCAAAATGTTGAATAAATATTTAGACAACTTCAACGACACTGAAATTATCGATATAATATTATTATGTCGATAGTTATTATGTCGATACGTCCAGAAAAAATGTTTGAAGGTAATGGTTGATGCGTCGAGCAATCTTGTGTCAAGGTATTTTATTCCACTAGACATTACATGTATCAACGAGAGTACCGAACCTTCAATTTCACTATCTATTTCGACACCAAAACAATCAAATTAGATACATTCGTTTGACACTCCAAATGTCGATGTATGTTAAAATGTGTGAAATTATTTGTTTTTTAAATATGGATGTTATTTATTTGGTTATCGAAATGTGATTCGCGTTCTTTTATTTTTATACCAAATATCAACACTGATAGTGTCGCGAAATATCCAAATTCTACGATTCAGTTTCCTGAACCCCACGACACAAGTATTGTCGACATAAACACCTAATATCGATACTAATAGTGTCGCAAATGTTTCAGATGGTATAGGTTTAGTTTTCTGAACCCCGAGACACAAACATTGTTAACATAAATAACTAATATCGACCTTGATAGTGTCGTAAAGGTTCCAGATGCTATGGGTTCAGATTTCTGAACCCTACGATACAAGCATTGTTGACATAAATACCAAATATCAACATTGATAATGTCGCGAAAGATCCCGATGTTATGGGTTCAGTTTTCTAAACCCCACGACATAAGTATTGTCGACATAAAAATTAAATAATAGGATGTGCCATGATCCGACTAGAAATGAATCTTTTTTACACTATTTGTTTATAAGAGGCGTGCACCCCAATTTGAGGGGTGCAATTAGAGGCACCCAAAACCCATATGCCCCTTTCTTACCCTAATTTGGTGGCCTGTTAGATCGGGTTGACGGGCCGAGCATTTTAAACGTATTAGAAGGTTTTATTGGACTCAACTGAACACAAACCCAAAAGAGTACAGCATTGGCCCATCGTGACTGAATCACGCAAAAAAAAAGAGTTCTGTTACACTCAGTTATAAATCCAGTCCAAATCTCAGACCCCACGTTAGCCAGTCTATGTGTATTTTTTTTATTCCACGTCAACATCCAAAAAGGGTTGCTAAAATGTTTTTTCCAAAAGTTCTCGCCCATTTTTTTGAGCTGCCACCCTGTTTTGTATCCATTTTTCTCTTCCCTCTATTTTTTGCTTTGCATTTACTCTCTTTCTCTCTCTCTCCTTGGCGGCAACCACCACAAAGCAGCTCCACGAAGATGATAACCACCACCACCCTCCATCGTCGCAAACCGGGAGACGGAGGAGAGGATTCAGCGTGGGGAAATTAAAAAAAAGGGCACTGAAGAGGGTGATAGAGAGGTACTATAAGGAACTCAACCCTATCGTCCCTGCCACTGTCCATTTTGATGCTCACCGATATGAAATCCCATATCCCCTCCACCTTGCTGTCTGATCCAACGACATTGTACGTCATTAGACTATCCATCGATGAGCTCTTGTTGCAGGTGGTGATCACAACTTTTTTGATGAAATGCGTGAATGAATTTTTCGGTGCTAATGATGTGTTTGTTTGTTGTTGGTGGATGCGGAGGCGGCGCTGATTGGAGAGATGAAAAACTGTAGGACATGGCAGAGACATTGGTGGCAGAGAAGGAGGAGAGCACTACAACAAAATAGGGTTTTGATGACAGACATTTTGAATGGCTGTCACCTAAAATTATTGTTAGGTGACAGTCAAGAATGCGTGTCACAGTAAACATAGTTTTTTGTGACGGTTACATTTGTTTGTCACGAAATTTTATGTTTGTGACAGTTGCTTAAAATGTGTGTCACATAAATATCCGTTATTGTGACACACATGTTAAAAAAGTCACAAATGATATTTATAGGTGACAAACATTATTGAAATGTTACCATTTGTATTTATTAGGTGACATACATTAATGGAATGTCACAAAAAACATATTCACAATTAAATTTGAAAGCTATATTTAGTATCTATATAATTACATTGTAATTATAAATCTTACAAAATATATGAGAATCAAGAGCCAAAAAATCAGCGCCTTCCAATTTATTACAATTCTCCCCGGCCATGATTGCTTCCCCATGAAAAATAAGAAGTTAGGGCTGATCTCTCTCTCCCATTTTCCATTGCACCGCACTGAGTCTAATAATAAATCTGAAATCAAAACATCCCCCACCACCATCACCGTGAGCCCATCTCCATCATATCCTATTCAATTACGTCTTCCAACCCTTCATCACCTGCTCTACGTCCTCCAATCCCGTGGTATAACAACCACCAGGTCCTCCTCTTCTCTCTCAATTCCTTTTTTTATTTGTGATTTGTTGAAACACCCATTAATTATTTATTTTTACGCACAAATAATTTTTTTTATCGTTAGACATGTCATGTATTTGGATTTATTCATATAATATTAAACTAGGCATTTGTGTATCATGGTATTATTTTTTCTTTCAAGGAATTGTCATATCTTTTTTATCATTAATAAGGTGAAAGAAGCATGAATGATAAAGATAAACAAAATAATTTTTATGGATATTTAGGACTGATTTGGTTTTAATATGTTGATCAGCTACCCTAGGCATTTAATTGAAGCAATTTTCAAATAATTATATTGTTCCTCATAATTTTTTGTTCTTTTAAGTTGATTGTCTGAATATAATTTTTGTTCTAGTATGTAAACATTTCGGACAATTACAAGAATATTGTAATGGATAAGAGTTGGATTCATTTTCTGAGATCCACTGAAAAATATATGGATGGCGTGGAGAAATTCAATGAATATGCCTTCAAGAATAGTTCCAACAAGGAGACGACCTTATGTAGTTATTGTTGATAGGCTCGAAATGGGCAAAATCATTCTATACATTCTCCAAATGAAATTAATTCTTCGGCCCGCTAGCCATCATGTTGACCTTTCTCCCGAGGTTTGTAATTTAACACTAATTTGTTTCGCATTTACAGTTTTTTTATATAGGTCTGATTTGTATTGAGTACATTATATTATATTTTTTAATATGTGCAAACTTTTTCATTATTTTTTTAGTTGGTTAATTATCTAGGATGCACTAAGAATTAAAACGACCGTATATACTTGTTTTGTAGGATGATGATGCTTTTCCATCTCTTGACATCAATGATGGAGCAAATCTCAACAACATTAATCAAATAAAAAATCCTATGAAAAAAAAGACTAACATGGTTGATGAGGTAGTATAAAATCCTACAAGATTTACTTATTTTTATGCATACGTGCAATAGGTATTTACTAATTTTTTTAAGTTTTTTCTTCTGACATGTATAATAGTTTCAAGTATTTCCTATCAAGATTTTATCAATTGAAAAGAAAATATTGACAAATGGGATGGTCCTTAACGAACACCCAACCAAAATTCTTGGATGAATACTGTTGGGTGATGGATGGTGTGAAGTAATGGTTAATTTTCCATTAGATTCTACAGGAAAATTGATGGGGCGTCATGGAACATTTAAAACCATCAAGGATGCTATTGGACACTATATTGCATGGCCTCGAGCATTTGTAAGTGCGTAATAATTTTTTTATTTTCTTAATTAATTAATGTTTCATTAATCATTTTTCTATAATCAATATTTTTGTAGGTGGAGATAAATTGGACGAAAGCGAAGAGGAACAATATTCTTCAAGGACGATGATATTTTATTTTTGCATATTGGAACCCTTATAGCAATGTAATTAAATATTGGTTGAAATAATGTAATGAATTGTTGAGATTATCTTATATATGAAATGTTTTTATTATTTTTACTTTTTAAATTGTGATTGTACATGTTATGATTATATTTTTTAGTAAGATAATTATTTATAAATTATTATATTGAAATATTTTATTATTGATAGAACAACTATGATTATTGATTGTCACAAAAAATTTTGATTTTAATTATATATTTTATAATGGCAATGATAATCTGTCACTAAATGTCTACAAAAGGTGATTGACATTAACTACTGATCAATTATTTATCGGCTTATGGTGACAGATACGTCTGTCACCATATATTGTCAAAGGTGACAGTCATGTGTTAACCGTCAGTAAAATTTATGCACCGCTTGTCACTGAATGTCAGTAAATGATGACAGACATTTGTGTCTGTCACCTATTGTCAACCAATGGTGACGGGTGTGTCTGTCACTATATGCCACGTACGGTGACAGACTGGCTTTGACCGTCACGAAAAGATATGGTGACTGGTCCAGCCGCGACGCACGTTCGAGCGTCACTATAGGTTTTTCGTGACAGGCATAAGGGTTTTGGTGACGGTTTTCACCCATCATCAAAATCCTATTTTGTTGTAGTGGAGGGTGACGCGGTTTTTGTTGGAGCTCCTCGTTTGGGGGTCTCTGAGAGACCTCATCGCTACTCTAGCTAATGGTGGTGATGACGATGATTCATATTGATTGAGGTTATGATAGGTTTTATGTAGATGTGTTGCTTTTTTTGACAAGTGAAATTAAGAATTTTTACTTGTATTGTGATCAGTGTTTGTGGTTTTTTTGAGGGTTGGCGTTCTTGTTGTTTGAATTTGCATGTTATGCGTGAGTTTTTTCATTCCATTGGATCTTTTTATTATTAAAGGATAATAAAAATTAATGAAGTATATACCTCATCTAAGTAGGTATATACTCATATAAGGAGGTATATAACTTTTGGATGACAAACAAAGTACTTGAGACTTGGTAAAAGAATATGCTTGGATTTGATATTAAAGTAAATATCAATGATAGTCTTGTGTGTAATGTCGTGGTGCTTTCTTAAGCATTCGAATGCGGTCTATTGCTGATGAAAGATGACGACATATTCAACCCTGTTCACCACCATGGACAACTTTTTCTTTTTCATTTTGGAATATGTATGCAAAGATCTTTATAACGCATATACTTACTTAAATATCGCAGGTAAATCATGGATAGTTTGTCGAAGAAGATTCACTCCTGATGGTGACTTGATTAGCTTGTCTTGGGATGCTGACATGGCATTAATCTATTGGGATGAAGTTTATTAATATAGATGAGATCAAAATTACAAAGTTCACAATACAGTTTTTAGATGGGATCCCAACCACACCAACTAGACAGGGAATTTGACATATAGATGACATTCACAAATGTAGTTTTGAAAAATTTTCTTATTTATAAGAAGTTAGCCTTTTGTTTCTGGCATGGCGTTCACATTCTTTAATTGCATTACTTATCTAATCCATACTAACGTAGCTACCTAGGCACATACGTAAGGTAACAAAGCATATACTTCACCCTCCAAAACATATAACAAATTACCAAACTCAACGCACAAAATTTTTGTGTCAATCACAAAAGGCATATTTTACAACAAAATAATCATACCAGACAATCAAAAATTATAACCAAGTTCTTAGCTAAATAATACCAATTTATATGATAGTCAAAACATGATAGAATATACATTACTCAAAATAGTATTATTTACTTGTTCAAACTTTACAAAATTCATCATTCATAAATCCAACGGTAATCAGAGCATGCATATAAGTCATATCATCCTTGGTGTTAAAATAGCAATGAATATCAAACATCCTTCAATGGCAGACGAGGACATTACAGTCTTGCTCACCAGATTGTTGCGGAGCACAGACATCAAGAATGTGGGGCCACCTTCCAGCTTCCTCTAGCATTGTCTTCTGCAATAACATGACAGCACTATTCTCCTCCTTGCGGAGGGAGTCATATAGGAGGAATTATTTTTTAGTTGATGATGTTGCAACTGTAGCTTGCTTCTTGTTGTGGTCCCCCAGTCTCCCCAATGCCAGACATTGGTTTTGGTAGTGCACCAACTTTCAGGAATGAACTAATTTTAATATATCATCCAATCAAATAAAATTTATGTATGTACATTGTCAAATGAGACATATACCACTCCATAGAACATATATACCTCGATAGTAATTTCATGATCACTAAATTAATATGTTCATATTAGAAACATATACATGCGGAACGTGTGAGAGGTATTCATCATCGAAAGCTGATGGAAGAGATTTGCTTTCGTCCACCAAAGGTGTCCCACGTGCTGAAAGACCAAAAATGATTGCCACATCCGACAAGGTGAACTGAAGTTCCCTCCCCTTGATGATAAATCTCTCCCGCACGGGGTTCCAGGAAGATAAAGTTGTCTTCAACGAGCACTTCTCCATCCTAAACTGAGGGATGACGAGGAAACTCCTAAATGGAATAGATTTGATGCCATGCTCTGGATGTGCAAATGCCTCTCGTTATGCTCCATATCCTTCATGAAATCAACTATTCATGTGACTGTGCACCTCGTGTTCATCGGCTTCAAAGAAGACTTCACCTACTTCAGAAACAACTATAACAACAAAAAATTGTGCTATTAAATAATAAAGAAGCACATCAATAGTGTATGAATGGTCAAGGTATATTCTTGACAATAATTCCAGTTACCATGATGGCCGAATTGATGAAAGATGATGGTTGAAAATGGTGAGTGGATTAAGGTTTCTAAGGAACGAAAAACCCTTTGAGGAGGTATTTGATTTCTAGTTTCAAGTTTTAAAACAGGAAAAAAATTAATTTAAGATTAAAAACGTTGAAATAAGATTGAAATATTTGATTGATGAGACCATATGCTAAAAAAATTAAAACAAGGAAGATAGTGTGCGGTGGTGTAGATATCAAGTCTCCTTCATTATCCAGTCTCCTCTAAAGAGCTACAAAAATGGTGAAAGTCGACGGTGAGAGTGGTGACGTAGATAAAAGATGGTGAGGCGATGAAGGAAGGGAAGGAAAGAGACATTCACCAGTGAGGCAGAGATGGAAGGTTAGAGAGAGTGTGTCTTTGTTTCGTGTAAGACGAAATGTTTTTAGTTGAAGAGAGAGAATGGTGAAAGTCGACGGTGAGAGTGGTGACGTAGATAAAAGATGGTGAGGCGGTGAAGGAAGGGAAGGGAAGAGACATTCACCAGTGAGGCAGAGAGGGAAGGTTAGAGAGAGTGTGTCTTTGTTTTGTGTAAGACGAAATGTTTTTAATTGAAGAGAGAGAGAGAAAATGTTTTGTAGAAAACGAATAGGGAGAATAAAAAGTTGCATTGGAACTCGAAACGAATAAGTGTACACAGAAAAATTGATGGAACATGGTACATATCTCACTAGAAAAGTATATGCTGTTTAAAGGTGTATATATTGACCACATTTGAATCGTGTTTCGAGAATGGTCGATGGGCCATGTGACATTGTCAGAAACGTCAGTCCAATCATTTAATGCGGTGTCAGAGGACTATTTAATACGATGACATAGTCAAATCTTGAATTTCACATTTTGAAACATTGAGCCCACCTAATTTAATAAACCACCAAAACCACGTCAGCTCAACTTTTCACGTATGATCTGACGTAAGGATTGAGTTTCGAACTGAGAACTGTTCAGAGTGTATCATTTTCAAAAAAAAAAAAATCAAAATCAAAATCAAAGCCTCTACACGAGCCCACCACCTATGAATTCCCAACCGTACACGTGGAGGTACCTCGGAATTAGCGTCATGTACTCTCGTCATCCCAACAGCCATACCCTTTAAAAAAAAGGCATGTCTAACACATGTCGCTCTCCACTTGGATGCAGTCCCACTCATCAATCCATCTGACCGTCCATACTCGATCTCCGAAATCCCTGCCTTACAAATCGGGACCCTCCGGAACCGACGTCAAAATTCAACTTGGGATCCGTTTTATAATATAAAAGCTGACTGACTGGCGTTCATTCTGTACTGAGTTTGGAGTTTGGACCCCCCAAGTCAGACTTCTGACACACATTCATTCATTAATTCAGCACCGCCGCATGACAAAAATACAAAATTAAAAAGTTTTTGGTGATCTGAGAAGTTCCGAGAAGTTCCAGAGTGAACGATCAATACATACACGCACATCAAAGGTGCGATGAATTATTTTTAGTGTGTTTTCTTTTTAGCTCCCATTATTTGTACAAAAAAAAAAAAAAACAAATATATTGTTGACTGCTTGTCAGAGAGGTATGGCCATGGCGATGCGCGCTACTTCGACTTCTGCGGTGATGGGGACCGGCGAACCGGCTTTGAGAGCGAGAGCTAGTCAGGGCAGGTCCTCTGTTTGCATGCCATCTTCGTCGGCGTCCTTCTTTGGTGATAGAGTGAAGAGCCGGGTCGGGCATGGAAGGCGGGCCGATGACGGAGTACTCACCATCAAATCAGTGCTAGCTGATGTCGCCAAAGATTTTTTGGTAATCCTATCATATTTTTGTTTAGCTCACATGAGTGAATCTATTTTATGTATTCCGTGAAGCTGCTCAAAAGAGCCATCACTGTTTTTTAACTTTCATTTGTCAATGTAATTGCATTTTCTATTGTTTGACTAGTATGTAGTAGTGCTTACCTGTAGTTGTATTGTAATAATGCTGTGACTCTCTTGTTTATTTGGCATGCAGAACCTACCATCACCAATGTTTGAAAAAATCCCGGTGAACCCAAACACTGTGGCCTCAATCATATTGGGCGGAGGGGCAGGAACACGTCTTTCCCCCCTCACTAGTACAAGAGCCAAACCAGCTGTAAGAAGAGTAGAGATGTTTCATTTATTTTATATTCTGAATTCTGGTGTTGTGAATTGCTCTGTGTTTCAGCTGAACTAGTTTAAGCAGGACTTCTGATCAGTGATCACAGCCTTTCTTATATAGCGATCTTTTCTGTTTTCTTCAAAATTACATGCTAAGCAGCTCTCCTATATGTCTAGGGAGAGAAAAAAAATGGATTCATCGATTTTTCATGAAGATCTTGCTGTTATACATGCACAAAAGAATTTTGTGTAGTTAACTCCTATGAACAAAAAACTTTAGCTAACATGAGTATGTAAAATAGATATCTAAGTTGTATTCATTGTGCCCACCACTTGTCAAATGTAATTATCTTAGCATCATAGGTGACTACTGCTCCATGTGTACTTGAAAGGTTAGAATGTCAAAATTGATTGTTTTCATGTATCAACTCTGCAATTAAGTGATTTTGTGAACTGTGTTGAGCCAACATCATCACTACAACTAAATAGAGTCCTCACATACTTGAATGAATGGTGCTAAATAGCTGTTCTGCCCATAGTGCTTTCATCACCAAGTTTTTACAATTTTAAATCCAACCTTCATACAAGAGTCCATTTGATCCTTGTGACTGTTCTATGTATCATTGATTCTGTTTAATCTTGGTGCATAATGTAATTTGCATTTATCCTGGGTTCAGCTTTTTGGTGGAACTTTTTTTTGTACGAGCATCTATATCTTAGTAATTCTTTTCTTTTTCCTGTTTCGCAGGTTCCACTTGGCGGGTGCTATAGGCTCATTGATATTCCAATGAGTAACTGCATCAACAGCGGGATAAATAAAATCTACGTTCTTACTCAGTTCAACTCTCAATCACTTAATCGCCACATTGCTCGCACCTATAATTTTAGCAATGGTGTTCATTTTGGTGATGGATTCGTTGAGGTATTATTCACATTTTGTAATACTAGGTGCGACTACATTCTATTGGTCAGTGATAACAAAAATATTATGAAGGCAAAAGGCTGATTAGTCTCTTTATCTGTTGAGTGTATATTCAAAGTTGATGTTTGCAAATCCACAGCTTAAGTAGATATGGACTTTCAATTGGTTTCTATTTGGTGAATTTTCCATCTCCTGATGTCATAATGTTTAAACCTTAACCATGTAGGTTTTGGCAGCTACTCAAACACCTGGAAAATCTGGAAACAGGTGGTTCCAGGGAACAGCTGATGCTGTAAGACAATTCATATGGCTTTTAGAGGTGTGTGATCAGTAAATGACATTTTCTGCACATCTTTCCAAATGTACTTGAAGGGTACAAATTGCATTTGTCTAGTTTTGTTATCCATTAAATCCAGAAACATGTGCAGCGAGGATACTCTAATAATAGTCTGGTACCTGAGTGCATGTGTCGTGCTCATTCAATTGATTCAACAACTTCATTTGCTGTAAATTTTCAAATATACAGGATGCCAGACATAGAAATATTGAGAACTTCCTGATATTGTCTGGAGATCATCTTTATCGAATGAATTACATGGACTTTGTGCAGGTTTGTCTCAACTCTGTTCTATATTATTCTGTATTTCTTTGTTTTTCTGCCGTTCTTTGAATTTGTTTTGATTCAGATTTTGACAACTCTGTGCAGAAGCATGTTGATTCTGGTGCTGATATATCTGTTTCTTGTGTCCCAATTGACGACAGGTAATCAAAATGGAGCATAAATGATATCCTTTATGAGATACCTATGTTCATCTTCATTTTTAGCAAACAATGTTTTGTTTATTTGTTTGTTATGTAGCCGTGCTTCGGATTTTGGATTGATGAAGATTGATGAAATGGGCCGCATTCGTCATTTTCTGGAAAAACCAAGGGGTGAAATCTTGAAAACCATGGTACCCACTTCTTTTTTCCTTCCTTTTACTATTTGTTGATGCTATTTTCTTTTCAAAATCACCCTTCTCAAATGCACACTGCCATGTAAAATATGAATGTGGACCTAGACACAACGCAGAGTCTTTATTTCTGCAGAAAGTAGATACGACTACTCTTGGGTTGTCTCCCCAAGAAGCAAAGGAACTTCATTACATTGCATCAATGGGAGTATATCTATTCAAGACGGAAGTTCTGTTAAATCTTCTAAGGTATTAGCCTACCTAAAGAGCCATGTCTAGAACTGTTGTTTCCGATAAAATGCATCTCTGTTAATCAAATTGAAAAATATTCTATAAATTATTTACCACAGGTTCTTTTATCTCTGTTTCTTAAATCGAAATGAAGTCTATGAATTATTTGGCACACTTTCTTTCCTTATGCAATTTTGTTATAATTAACATTGGGATTTTCTTTTTGGTGATGTATCATTGTTCTCAGATCACGTTATCCTACAGCAAATGACTTTGGGTCAGAAATCATTCCAATGGCTGCTAAGGAGTACAATGTGCGGGTAATGCATTTGTTAAACATATATACACACTTCATGCTTGTATATAATTAATGTACACAAAACAATAACATACATATGCAAGCACACACTCGCACATGGTAAATTGGTTGCTTTTGTGCTTAGCCTAAAAGCAAAAAACATTCCTTCATGCATCAGACTTCCTTTCCAGTGCTTGCTTAGAGAATTACGATTGGTTTCGCATTACTGATAAATTCTAGTTTTATCCAAGTGGAGAAATGACGCTAAGTAATAAATTTGTTTTGTGGTGTTTCATTTTAATGATAGGCTTATTTATTCAATGGATACTGGGAGGATGTTGGAACCATAAAATCATTTTTTGATGCAAATCTGGCTCTCACTGATCAGGTGGTTGTCTTGTTCAACTGTCGCCCTTATTTTTGACCTTTTTGGTATTGTGTTCCTGTAAACTAATATATCTCATCTTCTTCTATGAAGCCTCCCAAATTCCACTTTTATGATCCCTCAAAGCCGATCTTCACATCTCCACGTTTTCTACCGCCCACAAAAATAGAAAAGTGCCGGGTATGATCACATATTATATCTCTTCTTATGGTTAGCTATTTTCTGATGATAAAAATAAAAATGTTTTTTTTTAATCTTTTCTCCAGGTATTGAACTCTATAATTTCACATGGGTGTTTCCTACATGAATGCAGTTTTGAGCGCTCTATAATTGGAGTTCGCGCAAGAATAGACTCTGGTTCTGAGATTAAGGTGACTTGTGTATACTTGTCTTTAGTTTGAGTTTCCTAAGTCTAGGTAAAGTTAGATTTCATTTCTTTTGAGCTATAATTTGCAGCATGGTGCACAATATAAAAACAGAAGCCAACTCTTGAGAGCTAAATATTTTTATAAACAAATTTTAACAAAACAATTTCTGGGATCAGTTTATGGACGTCTAAATTGACCACTTTGGAGTGCAGCTAATAGTCTTGCATGACATTTGTGTAACCATGCTTGTATTGTTAGAGAAGGAGAATCATAGACTGATTCTCTCATTAACATGGATCCTTGTGAGTTTGGGGGTTGGAGTGTGACTGATAGAGAAGCCTCCATCCACACCATTAAAAGATTTTCTGGTCTGCTTGCTAGTTGATATTGCATTAAACTTCTTTCCTCTAAATCATCTCATCTGTTATTAGCCAAAGTTTTTGTGTGCGCACCCATGCGCACAAAACAGGGAAAGGCGCTTATTTTCCTTCAATTGACTAGAAGGATTTGCAGCATTTTCTTGCTTCAGTGATGAAGTAACCTGTGTTGTAGAATGAAAGTGAAATTGGTCTATATAAGTCAATGCCCATAGTTTCCTGAAATTTTATTTTTTTATTTGTCTTACAAAGTGCCAAAGAGGGTAAATATTCATTTTTTAGTTAACACTCTTCAGTGGTGTGGAAGTCCTATTTTTTGGGAAGCCACTATTATAGGGTTGACAGTTTTCAATGAAAATCTGTCTTAGGATACTGTGATGATGGGTGCTGATTATTATCAAACTGAAGCGGAGAGAGCATCTATTCTGGCTGAGGGGAAAGTTCCAATTGGCATTGGAAGAAATACCATAATTAGGTAAGGGTGGTAGAGTTATCTTTGAAGGAAGCACTTATTGAATGATATGTTGATACTAAGATGATAACATCTTGCAGGAGATGTATCATTGACAAAAATGCTAAAATTGGACATAATGTGGTCATCACAAATGCTGATGTAAGTTTCTTATTTCTACCATGCAAGAATTGATTCAATTGCATCTTTTCTTATGAATTGAATGATGCCAACTTATTATTTGGTTTTCTGTTTTTATGATGATTGGTCTCACTTGACCAGTAGGGCTGTTGGAGATTGTTTTTTGTCAGATTGATTGGGGCTGTATTTGTATCACATAATTTTCCATATATAAGTTTAGCTTAGGTCAACTTAAATGCCATACAGAATTTGTAGATCCAACTTCTGAATTCACAAACTGCAGTTGATATTAAGGATAACAGCAGTAGTGTCAACACATTGGTTTCCCCATTTTTGACAATTATCTCAATGTATTAGAACTAGGTGAACACATTGGTTGAATTTAAATGCTTTAAGACTAACAGAAACTATGTTTCTTTGTTCTTTCCATATATGTTTACCTTTTTATTGTTACTCCTATGTAGTTTAAATTAATTGGAGATCTTAAGAGAATCTCGTACCACTATATGCAAATGCAGAAAGTTGACGAAGCGGAGAGACCTTCAGAGGGTTTCTATATACACTCTGGGATCACAATAGTATTGAAGAATGCGACTATCGCAGATGGAACCGTCATTTGAGGCTGTGATCTTATTTGGCTCATTTCATTGTGTACTATCATCCTTAATTTCTTATGCTGTTCTGTAAAACAGATTTGTGTAAATATAATCTCTAGTTGTAATACAACTGTAAAAGCAAAGAAGAAAAATAAAAAAGAGAGATCGGCACGTCCACTTTCCTTCCATACATGAGGAATAAATGCAGCACCAGGTATTATAGCTGTCTGCATCCTTTAGTTTCTTGGTGACTTCTTTGATTTTCAAAATTAGGCTACTAGCAGCTTAGTTGGTGATTTTTATGCTTCTCTCTGTTTTTTTATTCCCCTGGATTTGCATTACAGCAAAGCTTTACACTTCACAAAGTACCTAGTACCATTATGCTAAGGAATTTGAGCAGGACTTGATTTATCAACAACTATTGAAGAATTATCACTGGTTATTGAATAAAATATTAGATTGAATACCCGCAATGGAACCGGACCTTAATTCATGTACATAACTGACCTAACCATGAACAACACTAGATTATGTAATCGTTATCACTATATAACTGAGTGGGTACCCTCATTTTTTTCCTGGAAAATTGCATATCGCTTATAATTCAACCATGCATTAATCCGATCAATCGTGATATTAGAAGAGACATTACAAGCATATTTAATTTGTTAGCCACAATTATCTTATCATTAGCTCATCAGGAAAAGGGGGAGGAGGAAAGAGTCTCTTCATCCGTTATTATCTTCCCGCATGCCTAGCTAGTTACTATTCAACCCATCAATTTAGGCCGAGCATAGTGGTAGAGTAGTTTTGACCTCTGAGGCTGGATATCTGGCGGGACTGCTGCAGTATTATGTTGGCCGTGGAGGTGTGTTCCGACAATATGACCTCGTACCCATCACTGTAGTTCTCCATTCCTTCCACCAATAGATGCCAGAAGAGTGCACCCGCGCAAGGTCCCTCGCTTTGAGCGCACCCGTAGATGGTGTTGTATATGGTCGAGAAGAACATGTCCCTCTGTCCCGTGTAGTACCCATCAAGCCTCACCGACCTCCCGAACTCCGCCACCAACAGAGGCTTCCCCAGTATCGACGCTGTGTCTTGGATGTGCGACTGCAACCATCTGTTCAGGAAATTCAATTGGCTCTGCTCATCCGACTCCTGAGTCCTAATTAATATCGATCCCAAACAAAACCCCAAAAACATTATCAAGTCTATATATATATAGAAGATATTGATATATAAACGGTCCTACACTTGGGTTGATTGATATGAATACCATTGATCTGGGTAAGCATGGATGGTGGTGAAGTCGATGCCCGGAATCTGATTGTTGCGGATGTAGTCGGTCCCGATTTGGAATCCCGGGTTGTATTGCAACCTGTTAGGCGTCGAATATCCGTAGAAACCTTCAATCCCAATTTCGAGCAGATGGTTGCTGTCCAGCGATTTTACGTAGCTAGCCATCGTGGTAACCCAATCCTGCATTGATTTTTATTACATGTATAATCAGATTTACCATACAACCAACTGCTATTAATTAATAAGAAATTGAAGAATAAAAAGATTAGAGGACCTGAATAGCCCGTCCAGAGAGGTCGCTGGGTGACCTGGGCTCGTTCATGAGCTCCCATGCGAAGATGGTGGGATCGTCTCTATATGTGACGTTGGTGAAGGTGTTCACCCTTGTTACCACCGCCTGCTCAACATGAGATGTATCAAAGACGTGACATACCCTAAAATCAATTGTATAGTAGAGATTTATGAGGATATATATATATACCCTAACATGGTCCCTATAGAAACCTCGGACGAGTTCATTTGTAAAGAATTCATCGACGTTGCTAATGGACTGGCCCCGTTCTATCGCCCACTGGACGTACCGATACTTCTCCCCGCCAACGTTGTTATCAAAGTTGTTTACCAAGCTCAGAATCAGATATACTCCATTCCTTCTTGCCTCCGCTAACACGAAATCCAAACCATGTACTACAACAAATCAACCTAATTATATATAAAGACCTTACACAACATGAAAATGAAACCATGCATTAATGAGACGCACGTACCCTGAACATGATCTCTCGTTGTAGCTACCGGGAGATATGAGCAGGTGATCAGAATCAAGGGTACTGAAAGCCCAAGTCCTGACTATAGACATGCCCGGATTTGCTGCCTGTTGGAAGGCCTCAGTGATCCGAAACCTCTGTTCAGGGTCGGCTGCCACATTCATGAGCCAGTATGCATTGAACCCATTTGAGTAGAACGGACGCCCGCGGAGCTCGAAATGGATCCCGCGCACCCTCACAAAGTCCTGCCCGTTCACCACCACTACTCCAACCAGGAGGGTCAAGCAGACCAAGGCACAGAAGAAGAAGCTCTGTCTGTCGAACATTGTTTGCTGGAACTCAGTTGGAAGCTAAGGGAAGAGGTGCTGGATTGTTTATGCTATATAGGGAGAGGTGGATATGAAGTGCAATAAATATGAGGAGGGTGGAGTGAAAAATGTAAGAAGGGTGGTGAAAGATGGCACACTTCGTTTTACTGCTGTGCATATTAGGGCAACTTGCGTTTCAGTTTTGGTGTCAAATTGTCAAACCAAAGCTTCTCGATCTGCTCTGGATTTAATGCAGATAGAAAACAACAAACGCTTGGTGGGCTTTGGCTTAGTTCAAATTAAGTTTGCCGGCCAAGAGAGTCGGTGCTGTTACAGTACTTGCATGCTATCTATTTGACTGATCAACGAGCTCGTGATCATCAGATTTCATTATTATTTAAGTGTGTGCGCATATTAAAATAGTAAAAAAGTAAAATGCATGAAAACCGTAAAAAAAAAATTGAACATATACATGCTGGGCAATTTGCACAAATAGTCCTCTTACATTAAATATTTGCAGAAATAGCCCCTCATCCAATATTTGCAAAAAACTTATCCCGTTGACCAGGTCAGCCCTGTCAAGTCTGCGCTGGTCTTTTTTTTATTTTTTCTATGTAAGACGTGTTATATATTAGGGTTTTTTTTTAGAGTTTATTTGGGTCGGTGGGGTTTGAGAGTGCAGAGAGAGTGGAGAGTCAAGAAAAAGAGAGAGAGAGAGAGAGAGAGAGAGAGAGTCACAAATGTTTTGGACCATCCGATCAAATCAGATCGGACGGTCGTCACAATGGTGGTCCTTTTTTACTTGGACGGGATTTTTAAATTTTTTAGTCCACGATCGAACGGTTGTGACTCGATCCCGCGCAATCGGACGGTGACTCGATAAAGCCCCGCGCGTATCAAAACCCTATATATATATATATATATATATATATATATATATATATATATATATATATATATATATGGTCGGATTACGTGCGGTGTGCGGCTGGTTTACACGTGGGCCGCGATCGCGGGTCCGCATCCACGTACGTGAAGCCCCGTCGATGCGATGGACCCGTGATCGAGCCCGTATCGCGCACCGCACCGACCGCACACCGCAAATCGGACCCATATATATATATATATATATATATATATATATATATATATATATATATATATATATATAGGAATGATTAGGTGCGGCGGAACAGCGGTGCGGCTACGATCACGGGTCCATCTCATCGGACGGTCGGGTGCGATTCACATCGATCGTTGGATGCGATGGACCCGCGATCGAACGGCCCACGTCGCGGTCACACCGCCGTTCCGCCGCACCCAATCACTCGACTATATATATATATATATATATATATATATATATATATATATATATATATATAGAGAGAGAGAGAGAGAGAGAGAGAGAGAGAGATAGAGAGAACTGATTAGGTGCGGCGGAACGGCGGTGCGGCAGCGATCACGGGCCGTCGATCACGAGTCCATCGCATCGGACGGTCGGGTGTGATTCACATCGACCGTCGGATGCGATGGACCCGCGATCGAACGGCCCATGTCGCTGCCGCACCGCCGTTCCGCCGCACCCAATCACTCGACTATATATATATATATAGATGGATGATTACGTGCGGCGAACGGCGGGTGCGGCAGCGATCACGGGCCGTCGATCACAGGTCCATCGCATCGGACAGTCGGGTGCGATTCACATCGACCGTCGGATGTGATGGACCCGCGATCGAACGGCCCACGTCGCGGCCGCACCCGCCGTTCGCCGCACCTAATCGCTCGTGTGTGTGTATATATATATATATATATATATGCTGCGGACGTGATATATATATATGAAAATGATTGCGTGCGGCGAACGGCAGGTGCGGCCGCGACGTGGGCCGTTCGATCACGGGTCCATCGCATCCAACGGTCGAGATGAATCGCCCCCGACCGTCCAATGCAATGGACCCGTGATCGACGGCCCGTGATCGCTGCCGCACCTGCCGTTCGCCGCACGCAATCACGTCCTTATATATATATATATATATATATATATATATATATATATATATATATATATATATATATATATATATATATAGGGATATGATATGCTGCGGACGTGCGGACGGGGCTTTACGTGCGGATCGCGTGCCAGCCGTTTGATCTCGCGGGATCGAGTGATGGCCGTCCGATCGCGCGGATCAAAAAGACACTAGTAAAAAGGTCCACCATCCTCCTTACCGTCCGATGGGATATGATCAGATGGTCCAAAACACCTCAATATAAACCCAAATCACTCTCTCTCGACTCACTCTCTCTCTCTCGACTCTCTCTCTCTGTCAAAACAAAGCCCCTTCACCCCCTTTGATCACTGCGAGCCCCGGCGATCACACACGACTCTGATGACCATCGGCAACCCCCCGCGACCATCGGCCTCTCCCCGTTCCCTCCCCCTCTCTCCACCTTCTCACTCTCCCACAGACGTGTCGGATCTAACCGGAGACGCCGCCATCGACGCGCTGAATCTGATCCGCCGGAGGAGATGCCGCCATTTACGCACCGGTTCTAATCCGATTTGTTTGATATTTTCCTTAAATGGTGTTAGGGTTAATCTTGTGTTTATGTTTTCTTTGATTTGGTGTTTTTTTATATTAGGATCAGATCATGTGATTTAGGGTTTCACAATGTTCTATTTTTTTTATTGCTTTGTGTTGATTTAGGATTAATTTAGTATTTTTTTAACAACAATTTAGTGTTGATTCAACCAGGATTTTTTTTACTCTGATTTAGCATTGATGTGCATGGATTTGTTATTTTTTCCAACTCTGATTGAGGGTTGATAAGCAGTACTATGTCAATGATTTGTGGTTTTGTTCATTATTACATGTTAATTCCATGTGTTACAAAATTAAAACAGATGACTATTACCGATGAAGGCTGTGGATAATATTGAGCAAAAAAATGTTGATGGTGTTGCTGTTTTGGTAGCTTGGTAGGCTATGGTAGCTGATGATAGTCTGTTGTTGATGTTCATTGTTGTTGTTGTGGTAGCTGGCTTGAGATTCAGAATGTTGATGCTGCTCATTTGAAGTTTTTGTCTTCATGTAAATAAATGAATGAAACCTACTGCTGTTGCTATTGTTGAAGCAAGCTGTGTTTGGATTGAACAAAGTAGTGATTGTTTAATGGATTATTTTTGCTAAACCTGTTGATTTGAATATATCAATGGGACATTTAACACATGTTTCATTTGCAATATTTTGAAATCTTGTGAGTGTGTAGGTTACAGAAGGCACCAAATCTTTTATTTCAGATTTTTAATTGTGCTTTATTTGACTGTTCTTCAACAATAATTTTCTATCAATAGGTTGGCCAGGGTTATAGTCGGTGCCGTGATCGACGGCCCGATTCGATGGACCTGTGATCGACGGCCCGTGATCGCTGCTGCACCCGCCGTTCACCGCACCTAATCATCATCATCATCATCATCATCTAATCATCATCATCATCATCATCATCATATCGGATATATATGGATGCGATATCGGACGACACATATATATATATATATATATATATATCATCAAGAGGTATTGTATGTCATCGTATAATATATATATTAATTATTGTATACCACTGATCAGGGTAGGCGTGGATGGTGATGAAGTCTATATCCTCGACTTGATGGTTGGTGATATAGTCGGTGCCGACCAAGAAACCAGGGTTGATTTTAAACTTCTCTGGCGTAGACGGTCCATAGAAACCTTCCAGCCCGACTTCAAGCAGGTGGTTACAATCCAAGGACTTGACATACTTAGCCATGACTGAGATCCAATCCTGCATTATATGCCATAAAATCGGTGTCATGTAACATACACACTGCTACTACAATACTAGCTAGAGCAATGGCATATTGGTATGGTTTGGTACTTTGGTAGTAATTATACTCGGTGTTCTAATATGCGGGATACAGTTTACGTGCGGCTCGGATACCGCATAGAGTATATGCGATATGCGGGAGTATATACGGTTCAATATTTTTATAAATAAAAAATATAATTTCTAAATATATCAAGATAAATATTAATGACATATATACAAAGAATATGTTAAAGACTTCAAGGACTTCAAGGTATTCTTTTAACCAAATTATACCTTAGATATTTTAGATCACCATTATATATATACATCCAAAAACACTCAAAATTGCCCCAATATAAATTGTTTATTATAAACACACACCCAACTATTACAATAGTAATAAATAAATAAAAGATACAATTGTAAAATAAAAAAAAGAACAATTGTCAATGCATTAAATAAGTGAGTGTCCCTTCAAAGTTCTAATTTCTAATGCTTTGTGATAGAGTGAGAGAGAGAGACAGAGACAGAGTGACCGAGACAGAAAAAACAAAATGAGTGAGACAGAGAAATGGAGGTCGGCGGTGTAGATACCCCAATTTTGACCATTCAAAAAGACAGAAATACTTCAAGTAACATTCGAAAATATCCCACAATTGAACATCTCGTAGAGAACCAAAGTTCAAGAAACCGAAAACCCTAACCCTAGCCCTAACCTAAACCGGAAACCATAACCCTAACCCTAACCCAAACCGGAAACCCTAACCATAGCCCTAACCCAAACCCAAACCCTAACCTTAACCCTAAACCCTACCCTAAACCAGACCCCGGCCCAAACCAGAAAGAAAAACTCTAAAACCCAAAAAACCCTGAGTCCCTGGCAAGGGGTGGCTAGACCTAACTAGCCGCCCCATACCAGGCGACTAGTTAGCACTAGCTGCCCCCTGGCCGACCTTGAACCGCTTCCCTGGATGGGACATAAAGCAGCATTAAATGCTGATCATTGCGGCGGGTTATGACCTTTAGCCGCCCTATCTTGGCCGGATCAATCCAAGTAACCGACCCAAGCCACTGCTTGTCAGAGATGGGACGTTTGGCAGGTCATGATAGGGGCGGCTACCAGGAAGTAGCCGCCCCATCCTGGGCGGCTAGTTAGCACTAGCTGCCCTTCACCTGGTCCTGACAGAAGAACCAGAGAATTAATGAGGGGTCTAATCACACACACTATTAGCCAAGCCACCCTTTTGCCCCCTAGGTATTCCCCTGCCTCTTTTTTACTATAAATAGAGGAGGTCCCAAGCCTTTAAACATCATCCACAATTCACATTTCCAATCCACAATCAAAACACACATCATTCATTCCCTTTCCCCACTAGAAATCCCAAGAGAGAGAGAGAGAGCCCCTTTTGTGAGAGAAATACCCATTCCCTACATAAAATACCCTCTCATTCTACCCTCCAGAAACCCGGGCTAAACCTAGCTTAGCCTCTGTCCAAGACCAAACCCATTTCCTACCGAAGTTATGCCCAAACCAGACCAGGCCCCGGACGGCTAAACCCTAGTAGCCGCCCCATACCCGACGGCTGGATCACACTAGCCGCCCCCCATCCACACCCCATTTTGCACCCCTATGTCCGAAGACTTCTTTAGTCAAGCCCCGGAAGCAAAATAGATACCTGTTCTTCACCTTATGTACGGTATATCCGTGTCTCAGAGTGGAGACCCCACAAACTCCCCCACGTAGGCGATCAAATCCAACCCAACCTTTTCCTGCTTTTACAAAAGCAGGTGGCGATCACACAAACCCTGGAATCCTCTTGAGCCGCTGTCGGGCGCCCCAACCAGGAACGACACCTCACCCTTCCGAGAAGACGATCCAACCGAGCCCGCCAGGGCACGCATCCGATCCGAATCCCGGATGAACCCCCACACACGCATGCACCCGCGCACCGCCGGATCCTTCCCGACACAAATCGGAGAATCCAACACACCGACAAATCTGGCGATCACGGTGGGACCTCCCTTGTAAAAAACAACAAAAGGTAATCCTCTTCTGCCCCCCTTTACAAGTTTGACTAGAATGCTATCAACCCTTTAGGAAGGTTAGAGTTTCCCACCCCTCGAATCAAATCCTCCTCTACCTCGCATCACAGCACCCTTTACTGCTTTGTAAGCCGCACACCGCTGTGCAATCCTTTACCGCTTTATTTACTGCTTTATATCTGCATTCATTCCTTTGAACCATTTCACACGTCATGGAATCCCGCATAGAGGAGGTGGTACTAGAGGAAAGAATCCACCAAGAGGGTCAGGCCACGCAATTCCTGACCCATCTAGAGGAAAAGATGGCCAGTCTAGGATACCAATCCGTAGAGGACATGATTCATGACCTTGCCGACTACCGTCAGGTCAAAACCTTGAGACAAGAGGCCCCTGTCGAAACCCCTAAGGCCATTCCCAAAACCCCGTCCACACCCAGTCACTCGGTCAACCCGAGCATTTTTTCGTTCAGCCCCCTTTCCCCCGCAAATCAAATGTTCCCAACCGTTTCCACCACAGGCCCCTACCAGGCCACCCCAAACCCGGGACCGCTAGGCAGCCCTCCCAGGGGAGAAACACTGGATGAAACCATCCAGAGAATCCTCTCCGAGACTGGTCCCTCAGCCCCCAAGCACATGTCTCTACATAACCTGAGACAAATCCCGTCAGTCCACCTACCGAAAGGATTCAAAATCCCCAAATTCCGCCGGTATAACGGTCGTGGAGACCTAGACATCCATTTAACTGCCTTTTATCTAGACGCCCGCCCCTTTCTAGATAATCAACCTTTGCTAGTCTTCCTCTTCCAGAAATCATTGGAAGGAGAAGCACTACAATGGTTCTCCACCCTCCCTATAGATCACTTGTCAAATTTCTCGGCTGTAAGGTTACTAGAGGATCAGAACCCCCTCTACTTCGGATTTAACCGTAGAGAGAATGAGGCCTAGGGAGGAATTTGAACAATACATGTCTCGGTGGCACACACTCGTCCACCGAACCGGCCTGCAACTCACAGAATGTCAAGAAATTGACATGATGTTACAGAGCCTAAGTCCAGAGCTGCGTACGAGCCTTTCGTACGGAGACCGTACTACGTATCAGCTTCTAATTGACCGCCACAACAGGATTTCCCGTTGTGCAACCCAGTAGTCCAAAACCAGTTCCCACCTATCAGCCATAGGGTTGGACAACCACCTCGTAAGGCACAAACCCCCACGGTAGAGGGGATTGTTACCCAGGTATCGGCACTCTACCCGAACGGAGCACGAGTTCCTGATCGAGGAACGGCTCTGAGACAGTACACGTCCGGTTCATCCGGGTATGCGCCGCCTCGGCCAATCTACCAGAATTTCACAACTCGATCGATACCAGTCCCCGTGCTGATACAACAAAACCCCGCAACCCATGATTCCCCATTTCAGGCCCCCTCAATCCAAAACCAGGACCAGAACAGGAGACCCTTCTATCCTACCCCCCCAAGAACGCAAGGCATAACCCCTAGAGAACCCGCGCACAGCCCCCGTGATAAGACTGCACCTTATTCCTTCTACGGCCCGAGATGGTCAAACAAAAGAGACAGCTATCCTCCCCTTCCAGAAACCCTAGGGAGCATCTTCAGAGCCTTATTAAAGGTCAATGGCATTTCCTTACCCCTGGCTAGACCTTCGCCTATCGGTGCCGACCCCACTCGCTTTTGTCAGTATCACCGACATCACAGCCACACCATCGAACAATGCTCCTCGTTTAGAGACATTGTCTACAACCTTGATGAAGAGAGGCGCTTAGACTGGGCCACCATCAGGGGACTCAAAAACAACCTAGTTACAAAAACACTAGAAGTCAAGCCAGCCCCAGGAACCCCCAGCCCTGTAGAAGCCACAACTCAAGACCCAAGGCCAGCCACGAAGGCTCCCTTGGAAGAACTAGAGAGCCTAAGCTGTGAAAGTGTCTACACCATAAAAGCCGCTGACCACGAAGAGTCACCCAGAATCATCCCGGGTGGCTTAATCCTACCAGCCTCTTCCCCCGTCCTACCAGTCCCCTCCCCCATTCTCCCCAGACCCGCAAAGCTCTCCCTCCCTAAAAAACTCCAACTATTATCCCCCACACCAATTAACGAAGACCTATACCCCCGAACCACCATTGATGCTCTGAACCATCATACTACTAGAGCAGGCAGGATTTTCAACGCTGTCCCTCTTATAGACACTCCCTGCCTGAAACAGAAACTGAGGAACCCCGCGCCGGAGATAAGATCGACATCCTAGACCAACTCTGAAAAATCCCCGCAAAAATTTCCATTTTAGAGCTAATCAAAACCTCAGAACACCACCAGCAAGCTCTAAGAATATTCCTAGAAAGAATCCAAGTCGACCCACAAATCTCTACCTAGGCGTACCAATAGCTCTTGCCACCGCAGGACTAGGGCCCATCATAACCTTTAGACCTAAAGAAGAGGTTCATGATAAGGTCATTAGCACCTCAACCCTATGCATAACGATTGACCTCGAAGGATACTCGGTGGATAAAGTTCTAATTGACACCGGAGCAGGGGTAAACCTCATATCGCTACAAACCTTCGAGCACATTGACGGACGCATAACTACCCTCTTCGAAATGGACACCCGTATATTTGCCTATGACAAAACGGCTCGTCCGGTTCTAGGCTTTAAAGACTTCCAATTAAAAGTAGGACCGCTAGAAACTAGCGCTAAAGCTTATGTCCTAGAAATGGATTCAGATTATAATATGATCCTAGGACGCAAATGGCTAGCATCCATAAAGGGAGTCTCCTCTCCCCTACACCAATGTTTGAAATTCCCCTTGGGAGGTCGGATAATCAAAATACAAGGGGATGCGATCAAAGGACCTAAATCGAGGTTCGCTGATAATGAAACCATCACTGTAAAAACCAGTAACTCAAAACCCATAGAAGCCACCATCCACATCTTAGATTTCTCAGCCGATTGGCTAAATCCCCGGAACACTCTCTCCGTTACCACAGAGGCAAGCCACCCTAGACTTAAGAACCCTGGCTGGCATATAATGGGGACCATGGGTTATCTCCCCGGGGGAACCTTGGGACAACAAAATGGGATCTTGGACCCCATCGAACTCACAGCATGGCTAGATAAAAGGGGCATCGGCTCATCCAAGCATCACCTTAAACAAAGGAAAAATACAATTGGAGGTTGTACGAACATTTCGTAAGAAGAATAATCGTAGAGCCCGCCGAAGTGGTCGTATGCCCCTACCCCCTGGACCCTATCCAGGAAAGAGAGCCAGACTATCTCTCTGGCTCCCTAGAATGGCTATTCCCACACCCTGATAAACACCTAAACACACACTCACCGGCAGACGATAAAACTCCAGCTGACCCAGCCTCCTTTTCTCGCAGTGCTCAAGCATCGCAACAAAGAAGCGCCAGCTGCTGGAGGAAAGTCGGTTGACACACTTCCACCAATCCAGTAGGTTGTAAATAATAAGTGTCTTTTCTGTTCAAAAAAACAAACAAACAAACAAACAAAAAATGGAAACCAAAACCCTAGAATCCCTGTTCGACAAGGATGACTTCACCCCGGCATGGCACCCCTTTAGCGATGACTCTGATCTCCTGAATAAACTACAGCGTCTAGCCAGTAAAGCTAAAAGTCCCAACCCTAGTGCCTCATCCGAAACAGTCAAACCTACTAGGAGTCAAATACCTGACCAGATCATTAGCAACTTAGAAGGGTATAGCAGGGCCATATTAGGTTTAGAAAAATTTGAATCAATAGCAGTTATAGAAGAACCAGACCTAGATAACATAGAGAACCTAGACGATGGTCTAGGGGTCTTCGAAATCTGTGATGAGGACGATGAAGAAAAAGAAGACCTATCTAAAGAATTCAAGCAGAGCCTTCAAAGGTTCGATGAAAAGACAGAAGAAGCAGATGAGAAGATAGAGGAGCTAAACCTAGGGACAGAGGCTGACCCCAAAATCATTTCAATTAGCAAGGGACTAAAACACGATGAGAGAGAGGGCTTGGTTAAAATATTACATGAGTATAAAGACGTCTTTGCATGGTCTTACAAGGACATGTCTGGACTCGATACCTTGTTAGTCGAACATCAGTTAATCTTAGAACCAAACGCAAAGCCAGTAAAATAAAAACTGAGGCGCCTTCATCCCGAGGTGGCTTTAAAAATCAAAGATGAGGTGGACAAACAACACCAGGCTAAATTTATCCGGGTAGTCTTATACCCAAAGTGGGTAGCAAATATCGTTCCAGTGTCCAAGAAGGATGGAAAGATCCGCATATGCATCGACTTCAGGGATCTCAATCGAGCGTGCCCAAAGGATGACTTCCCACTCCCACATATTGACCTCCTTGTTGACAACACGGCTGGGTATGAGATGCTCTTGTTTATGGATGGCTTTTCTGGATACAACCAAATCCAGCTGGCAGAGAAAGACCAAGAAAAGACTTCCTTTACCACACCTTGGGGAACTTACTTCTACATAGTGATGGCTTTCGGACTCAAGAATACGGGTGCAACATATCAAAGGGCCATGACCTCAATATTTCATGATATGATGCACAGACTAGTAGAAGTATATGTAGATGACATCTTAGTTAAATCTAGGACTCGAATAGGACACGCAGACATACTTAGGCAAGTGCTATAGAGATGCAGAGAGTTTTCACTTAAAATGAATCCAAAGAAATGTCGCTTTGGTGTCTCGTCTGGAAAACTCTTGGGATTCATGGTGAGTAAAAGAGGGATAGAAATAGATCCGACCAAGGCAAAAGCCATCGCCCAAATGCCCCCACCTAAGAACCTAAAGGAATTAAGGGGGCTCATAGGAAGGTTGCAATTTATTAGGAGATTTATTTCGCAACATGCTGAAAGATGTCGCCCCTTTTACAAACTACTAAAAGGGGGAGTCAGGTTTAGTTGGGATAGTGAATGTCAAAAGGCCTTTGATAATTTAAAAAAATATCTTCTTAGTCCCCCAGTCCTTTCGGCTCCAGTGCCCGGACGACCCCTGCTTCTCTATATAGTTACAACTAAGGAAGCCATTGGTGCAGTGCTTGCACAACACGACGACATGGGAAGAAAGGAAAAGGCCATTTACTACCTGAGTAAAACCCTGATTGAATACGAAAAAGCCTACCCTCCTACAGAAAAAACTTGTCTAGCATTAGTATGGGCTTCCCAAAAATTGCGTCATTACTTTCTTGCCCACAAAGTCAAATACTTTGCCAAAATAGACCCAGCAAGGTTCCTATTCGAGAAAGCCGTATTAACTGGACGCTTAGCCCGATGGCAAGTACAGTTAAACGAGTTTGACATCACGTACACCACTCAAAAATCCATCAAAGGGCAAGCTATCGCTGACCACCTCGTTCAACTACCCCTCCCTGATTACGAACTAGTAAAAACTGACTTCCCGGACGAAGAAATATTTGCGTTTTTGAAGAAAAGAATAGAGAGACATGGATGCTATACTTCGACGGAGCGGTCAACCAAAAGGGAAAGGGAATAGGGATAGCACTAATCTCCCCCGAAGGCGACATTGTCCCACGAGCGTTCCAACTCACGTTTAAAGCCACCAACAATATTGCCGAATACGAAGCCCTAATAGCAGGTTTGAAGGCAGCCCTAGCCCTAGGAGTTAAAAGTTTAGACATTATTGGGGACTCTCTCTTAGTAATACGCCAAACTCTTAAAAATATCAGGCTAGAGACCCAAAACTGAAGCCGTACAGAGAACTAGCCATAGTCCTACTAAAACAATTCCATGTGGTTACAAACATTTTCATACCCCGGACTGGCAATATTCATGCAGACTCTCTGGCCTCTCTAGCCTCATCGCTCACCTTCCCCTTATCTAGGACATCTGAAACAGTCACTATCCAGAGACTGGAAACACCTGCCACCGAACTCTGTAACTATAAAACTCGAGATCTCCTTAAAAGGAACCAAACCAATAAAAATGCTAGTACCATGAAAATCCTAGCCCTTGAACTAGGAGATATGGACGACGAAAATCCCTGGTACTTTGACATCAAAAATTACCTTGAAAACGGTTCATTCCCAAGCTACGCTACTAGCAACGACCAGAAAATAGTTAAAAGGGTGGCAGTCAAATACTGCCTCCGAGGGGGATACTCTTCCGAGCCTCCTTCAATGGGGAACTACTCAGGTGCTTGGACGACGAAGAAGCATATACCATTGTAGAAGAGGCTCACTCAGGAGTATGCAGAGGGCATGTCAATGCCCAGATGCTAGAAAAAAAGGTACTAAGAATGGGCTACTATTGGCCCACGCTTGAAGGGGACTGCAACAAGTATATTAAGCGTTGTATCCAATGTCAAACACATGCCAACAAGATACACGCACCAGCATCTTCTTTACATCCCATGTCTTCACCATGGCCCTTCTCTATGTGGGCGTTAGATGTGATAGGATCATTCCGGGACACTATAGAAAACACCACCCAAAAAGCCTTCATCCTCACCGCTACAGAATACTTTACCAAATGGGCTGAAACCGAGTCCTATGTAGTAATTAAAAGCTCTACCCTGGCTCGTTTTGTCCGCACTCACATCCTTGCACGGTTCGGCACCCCCAAAGTGATTATAACTGACAATGGCCCCCAGTTCATCTCCCAAGAATTCCAAGACCTATGCAATAAACATCATATAGAACTTCATCATTCCACGTCATATTATCCACAGGGGAACGGACAAGCAGAGGCCACCAACAAAACCTTGCTCAAAATTATAAAGAAAACGGAAGAAACCCATAAGGCTACCGATTGGCCTGATAAATTGGTAGACGCCCTCTGGGCATACCGAACCTCCATTAGGACACCCACTGGTCAAATCCCCTATTCACTCACATTTGGGGCCGAAGCACTAGTACCTTACGAAATCCTCGTCCCATCCTTAAGAATAGTACTAGAAGAAAACCTCCAAATTGAGGAAAGGAGGGAGGCACTTCTACTACGCCTTGAACTACTAGACGAGAAAAGATTAATAGTGGCAGACCATGCCCAGGCCTACCAAAGAAGGGTGGCAAGGGCATTTGAAAAGAAGGTAATAAAAAAAAATTTGAAATCGGAGAATTAGTACTTAAGCAAATAATGCCATCAAGACAGCCTCACCCAAGAGGGAAGTTGCAACCCACATGGGAGGGACCCTATGTGATCACCAATGCCTATTCCGGGAATGCCTACCGCTTGGTAGATGCAGAATGAGTTGAGGTTTCAGGTTCGTGGAATGCACTTTATCTAAAGAAATTCCATGCATGAATAGCTTTCAATACTTGAGAACTATTATTCTTTCTTCCTGCAATTTCCATCGTTTAGTACTTGATGATAGAATTATAAGACTCTCAAAAATAAACTCGTATCTATTTGAACACATCTCCGCCAAATCATGCCACTTCCTTCACACACGTATAACTGGACTAGATTTACCTGATAGAAGAGAAATTGCCTACCCCGTAGACTAGGACAATTTAAAACTGTTAAGTCTGTGTCACTTTTTGGCTATTAAATATTGGGTTGTATTCATTTTTATAGTTTGGGCATTCAGTTTCAAAATCTGACTGCATATCTGTTCTTCTGGTACTGGCATTGGCCTACCTATAAATTTTCGTCGCATTCTGACGTTTTTGAAATTATGCATTTTTGATTTGGTATTCGGATTTGATTTTGTTAAAATCCAAAATGAGGAGGTAAAAATCCGATATTATCATGAGATGTTCAATTTTGGGCTAGCTTCCATACAGAAGTGGAATTTGATCAACTGGATTCGTGTATCAAAAGTTATGGGTATTTTTTCAAGTATACCCCGAAGATGAGAAATCCAGGCAGCAGCTCTGTAAAATGTTTAGACTAGATTTTGGAATAGCTGAAGGGGTTATTTGATCTAGTTATAAACATAAAAGCTATAGATAATCGTCTTGGCTTTCCAACGGAGTTTGAATTGTGCAATTCAGAGCTATATTGTAGGAGTTATGACTGTTTTAGTGAAGACTGTCCAGAATTTTTAGTCAGGGACGGATTGGTCATTTCACCCCACTATAAGTGTGTTGTTTTTAGGGAATTAAAGAGGGTCTTGCTCATATTTTTTTGGGGTTCCAGCAGAGAAAGTCTGAGAGAAAGGGAGAGGAGAAGAAGAGAGGGAAGGAAGAGATTGAGGAGATTGTTGTGAATCCCGTGTTTTTCTTTTCTTTTCCTTTCTTTTTCTTTGTTGCTGCTGCTGCTGCTGTGAATTGGTGTTGTCATGGCTGCTTCAAGGGGGTTTGGGTGAAGAGAAGCCAAGAGAAGCGAAGGTTTGGTGTTGGCTCAATGGAGGTGAGTGAAATCCAAGTTCTTCCTTAGTATTTCATCTTTAGTTGGTGCTGTTTGTGTGTCCAATTGTGCTGGAAAGTCATGGCTGAATGTATGTGTGTTGTTTGTTGTGAGAAGGAGTGTGTGTAGACCTGGTAGCATGTGATGGTGATGGTGATGGTGGGAGCTCTTATGTGCACCCTCTTCTCTTCTTCCCAAGGTATCTTCACCTCCCATTTGTGCCATGTAGGTGTTTGTGTTATGCTTTAAAGAAGTATGAGTGTTGTCATGTAATGCTTTGGATAGTCAGCAAGGATGCATAAGTGTTGTTGTATGTGTTTTTCCTCTTTTCCTTGTTGTTGGGAGTCTTGTGTCAAATAAGGCAGATTTTCTGTCCTGTGAAAATCTATATGAAATTAGTACCTAGAGGCATGTTATGAAAGTTATGTCTTCATGTGATTTGATCATCCATATGTCTAGATGCTATATATCAAATTTGGTATAATTTGGTTACCTGTATTGAAAGTTATAGCCTGATGTTCATGGCCTGTCCAGATTCGCATAGAAATAGACATGTTTCTGAAAATAATTTATTTCGAGCATTTCAAGATTAAATCAGGATTTGATGTCTTCATGGATTATAATTCCAACATATCAGAGAATGCTCTTGATTTATTTTGGAATTTTTGGATAAGTATTTGGTGCTGTGGAGATCAAAAAACTAGGGGTAATTGCTGCAGATGTAGCAGTTTTTCTTGATTTCTTCAATAAGTTAATTTTCATATTGCGTGCAATACTAAGAGTTGGTGTCTTCATGAAGTAGGCTTATATATATGTGTCAGGAAGCTTCATGTTTGATTTGAGCATCATTGGTTGTGTTTTGCAGCTTTCGTTGGCGGGAGTCGCGATGAATGGGTCTTTGGTGACCCCTTTTGGGAAATGCTCGATGCATGTGATTGTGCATCGCATATCCATGGGGTTTTATAGCAATATTCAATCTTGATTTTTACATAGTATTGCTTTCGTGTTGGTAGATGCTTAGTGTGGCTAATTCTTTAATGCTAGGTTCTTTTGGACATGTGGTCCATGCAACTTGTTGTGATATTTGTGTGTATATTTAATTGTTAGGCCTTGTTTATGGTATGCGTACCTATGATCTATTGTTGTCAGGATCATACATCTTTTAGTATGTAAATGTTGTAGCTATCTTGCCTGCATCCGATTGATGCATCTTTATGGGAATTCATTAGAATTCATTGTTGTATTGGAGTTTGTTATCTGATAGCTATGATGATAGAATGTCATGCCTATCTGTGTTAGGTGTGAGCATGACTCGCCTTCAGGATCATGTCTTGTCATGATTGAGTGCGAGGACTTAGCTTCTTCCCCTCCCCCCCCCCTCTCCCCGCATCCAAGGGATGCATATGTGCGGGAATTCAAGAGAATTCTGTATATCAATTGGTAATTTTTAGATGATAGTAGTTGACCCAGGAGGATCGTCTTGCGAGCATGGAGTACCCCCTCCCCATATCATCGTGCGTCGAAGCTACCTAACGTCGAAGCTACCATGCATGGTGCCACCGTACCACCGGAAGGCCGCCAGGGAGAGGGCTACCTGGGAGAGGGTTACCGGATGATATTGCGAGCGTGGAGCACTGTTTTCCTACATCATCATGCGTGGAAGTTACTCTGTGTTTGTTACCCGATAGCTATGACAATAGTATGTTAGGTCTACCTGTGTTAAGCGTGTGCATGACCCGTCTTTATGAACATGTCTTGTCATAATTGAGTGCGAGTGTTTATCTTCTTTCCCCTGCATCCAAGTGATGCATCTGTATAGCAATGGTTTTTTTTAGAGGATAGTAGTTGATCTGTGAGGATCATATTGCGAGTATGAAGTGCTTCCTCCCTATATCATCGTGCGTCGAAGCTAACCAGCGTTGGAGCTACCCTGCGTGGTGCCACCGAGCCACCGGAAGGCTGTCAGGGAGAGGGCTACCTGGGAGAGGGCTACCGGATGATATTGTGAGCGTGGAGTACTATCTTCCAACATCACTGTGCGGTTGTATTGCGAGTATGAAGTGCTTCCTCCCTATATCATCGTGCGTTGAAGCTACCCAGCGTTGGAGCTACCCTGCATGGTGCCACCGTGCCACCGGAAGGCTGCTAGGGAGAGGGCTACCAGATGATATTGTGAGCGTGGAGTACTATCTTCCAACATCATCGTGCGATCGTATTGCGAGCATGAAGTGCTTCCTCCCTATGTCATCGTGCGTCGAAGCTACCCAGCATTGGAACTACCTTGCGTGGTGCCACCGTGCCACTGGAAGGCCGCCAGGGAGAGGGCTACCTGGGAGAGGGCTACCGGATGATATTGCGAACGAGGAGTATTGTTTTCCTACATCATCATGCGTCGAAGCTACCCGGTGTTGAATCTGTCCTGCATTGTGCCACAATATCGTTAGGAGTCCCCAAAGTATGATGTGACTACCTTACGAGGCTTAAGTACCGACTACGAGTAAATCCATATCGTTGGGAATGCCCAGAGTATGATGTGACTATCATACGAGGCTAGGAGTACTGACCACGGGTGATGCCGTATCGTCGGGAATGCCCAGAGTATGATGTCACTAACATCCGAGGCTTAAGTACCGACCATGGGTGAATCCATATCGTTGGGAATGCCCAGAGTATGATGCTACCATCGTACGAGGCATGAGTATTGACCATGGATGGCCGTTAGGATGAGGATTACCTGGGAGAGGGATACTGGATAATGCGAGGGATTGATATGTATTTATCTAGATGTGGAGAATCTTAGTAGCGTGGTATTAGTTTGTGTTACAACTCATTAGTGTTAATGGATTAGTTGTTCCCCAAAAGTCCCAACAGTTTTCCCCCTTTTGGGGTGAGGGTGAGGGTGATGTGTGGTCACGTCTCTATGTGACATTTATATCTGTCGGTGTTTTCCCATCCATATATTTCCTTGAAAGAAAAATGTGTTAGTGTTATATTATTATTCTTGAGTTGGATTCTTGCCACTCACTGAGCTTGTAGCTCACCCCTCGTGTGTTGTTTTCCACCAAGGACAGTGGTGCGTGGAGCTGGAGCATCCTTCTAGCGTATTTCGTGCGTGGAGTGTCCCAACTTTCAGTTGGCAGTGCGGGGCTGTCAGCAATCCTATTTTTGTGTATGTATTAGTAATTGTGCGTGTCGCACATGTGGTTGTATTTGGACTAGACTTAGGCTCTCACAGGACGGTAATGGTGTATTCGAGTGTGTAATAATGTTTTTGATTTACAGACTTAATTATATTTTACGCTTCCGCATTATTTTTTTTGTTTTGTTACTTATTGCTTTCCTGTCTCCTTGTTACTTATGCGATTATTATTTCATTATTGTCAGGGGTCATTGTTGACCTCTTATGTATGAGTCATGGTATTATAGGATTGTTATGGTCCCATGAGGGTTGTTCCGGGGCGTAACAAAAACCCCAAAGCAAACCTCCCTTATTTTCGCCCCACTCGTATTAACCCTAGGTCAAAATGAGGAGTTACTTAGACCTGGCATATGTCCCAAAACTGGCTCTGGCACTATACAAACACTTCTAGAGGGGAAGCACGAAAAGAATCGGGGTGAAAAACAGAAGAGCCCCACCCTCAACTCGAATCAAAACACAAAACAAAAAAAAAAAGAAAGATAGGCAAGGAGAGGCCAAACACCCAAGTGAACGGGTTAAACTCTCTATTTAGCAGGCTTTCGTACGGAGACTGCACTACGTACGGAGCCTTTCGTACGGAGACTGCACTACGTAACACACGGAAATCTCCCACAAGTGGACACAAATAAGAGAACCAAACGTTCGGTAAACCGGAAACCCTAAACCTAGCCGTAACCTAAACCTAAAGCGGAAACCCTAAACCTAGCCGTAACCTAAACCTAAACCGGAAACCCTAAACCTAGCCGTAACCTAAACCTAAACCGGAAACCCAAAACCTAGCCGTAACCTAAATCCAACCCCTAGGCAGCCCATACGAAGCTCTTATAACGAAGCTAGACCTCCCGCATCCTACGACCAAAGATGAATGGGAAAGAGGGACTCTTACCCTCCCCTCCCAGAAACTTTAACTAGGATCTTTAGGGTGATGTTCGACACAAATAGTATCTCCCTCCCCGATGCCAGGCCTTCACTACCCGGGGCCAGCACGGCGCGTTACTGTCAATATCATCAACAATATGGCCATACCGTAGAACAATGCATTATTTTTCGGGACTTCGTTTATGATCTTAATGATGACAGGCGCCTTGACTGGGCCATAATCAAAGGCCATCTGCGCCAGGGAAATCCCCAAGCACCCAAGCCACTTGGCATATTAACTGACCCCTTGCCAGGTCACACCCAAGCCTCCACATCTAGAGCCCACGCGGTCAACATGATCAGGAGAGGGAGACAACCATCGCTAGAACCAAGCAGCTCGGAAGATGCTACTGATGGCAGCCTATCCGAAGAGTCCGAGGAGGAAGAGCAGAACGAGCCCTTCCAGCTGAACCTCGACGATCATGACCTCGCCATACTCTATGGCGATGAAGAAGACGCAGTTCTCGCCCTTCCCACAGTCATTAACATCGAGTCCGATGAAAGCGGACTAGAAACCCGGGAGAAGACGAAGAAGAAGAGCCATTTGAGGAGATCCCCGAAGGAGCTAGCGAAGGACTCGAAGGAGGGGAATGTACGTCGGATGATCTACATCCGGACTGTAGATACCCCAATTTTGACCGTCCAGAGAGACAGAAATACTTCAAGTAACACACGGAAATCTCCCACAAGTGGACACAAATAAGAGAACCAAACGTTCGGTAAACCAGAAACCCTAAACCTAGCCGTAACCTAAACCTAAACCGAAAACCCTAAACCTAGCCGTAACCTAAACCTAAACCGGAAACCCTAGAACCTTGACCTAGCCCTAAACCCTAATCCAGCCTTGACCTAAACCTAAACCGGAAACCCTAAACCTTGACCTAACCCCAAACCCTAGCCCTAAACCCTAATCCCAGCCTTGACCTAAACCTAACCCCAAACCCTAGCCCTAAACCCTAAACCCTAACCTAAACCTAAACCCTAGCTCAAAACCTAAACCTAAGCCAAACCCTAACCCAGACCTAAACCAAAACCAAAACCCTAAAAAAACCTAAAGTCCCTGGAAAGGGGCGGCTATCCCTAACTAGCCGCCCCCCTAACCGCCCCCTGGCCGACTTTGGACCAGTTCCTGGATGGGACATAAAGCAATATTAAATGCTGATCATTGCGGCGGGTCCTGGCCTTTAGCCGCCCTCTCTTGGCCGGATCAAACCAAGTAGCCGACCCAAGCCACCGCTTGTCAGAGATGGGACGTTTGGCAGGTCATGATAGGGGCGGCTACCAGGAAGTAGCCGCCCCATCCCGGGCGGCTAGTTAGCACTAGCCGCCCTTCACCTGTTCTCTGGCAGAAGAACCAGAGCATTAATGAGAGGTCCAATCGAAGCCAACCCACTCCATTACCCTCGGGATATTTCCCTGCCCCTCTTTTACTATAAATAGAGGGGTCCCAAGCCCAAATATAACATCAACAAATCCACAAACAACATTCCACACCAACATCCCACAATTCACATTCCCTTTTCACACTAGAAATCCCAAGAGAGAAGAGAGAGAGAGCCCTTTTGTGAGAGAAACACCCATTCCCCACATAAAATACCCTCTCATCTCACCCTCCAAAAGCCCGGGCTAAACCTAGCTTAGCCTCTGCCCAAAAACCAAACCCATTTCCTACCAAACCTCTGCCCAAATCAAACCAGACCTGGGACGGCTAAACCCTAGTAGCCGCCCCTGACCAGACGGCTAGATCCAACTAGCCGCCCCCCTATACACACCCCATACTCACACCCCTTTGTCCCATAACTCCTTTAGTCAAGCCCGGAAGCATAATAGGATTACCTGTTTTTCACCTCTGTGTACGGTATATCCGTGTCTCAGAGCGGAGACCCCACAAACTCCCCACGTAGGCGATCAAATCCAAACCCTTTCCTGTTTTTAGAAAAAGCAGGTGGCGATCACAAACCCCCCTTGAATCCTCTTGAGCCGCTGTCGGGCGCCTCGACCAGGAACCACACCCTAACCCCTTCCGAGGAGACGATCCGACCGAGCCTGCCAGGGCACGCATCCGATCCGAACCCTCCGAAGAACCCCCACACACGCAGGATTTTCTCGACACCGACAAATTCTGGCGATCACGGTGGGACATCCCTCGTGAAAAACAACAAAAGGTAATCCTCTTCTGCCCCCTTTTACAAACTTGACTAAAATGCTATCAACCCTCTAGGAAGGTTAGAGTTTCTCACTCCTTGAATTAAATCCTCTTCTACTGTGCATTATAACATCCTTTACTGCTTTCGTAAGTCGCACACAGCTGTGCAATCCTTTACTGCTTTCGTAAGTCGCACACAGCTGCGCAATCCTTTACTGCTTTATTTACTGCTTTCAATCTGCATTCATCCCCCCCACTCTACGTCATGGAATCCCACATGGAAGAGGAGATTTTAGAGGAAAGGAATCACCAAGAGGGTCAGGCCACACAGTTCCTGACCCATCTAGAGGAAAGGATGGCTAGTCTAGGGTATCAAACGGTAGAGGACATGTTTCATGACCTCATTGACTACCGTCATGCCAAGACCTCGAGACAGGAAACCCCTGTCGAAACCCCTAAATCCACTCCCAAAGCCCCACCAACACCCAGTCACTCGGTCAACCCGAGTGTCTTTTCATTCACCCCCCTTTCCCCCGCGAATCCAATGTTCCCAGCCGTTTCCACCCCAGGCCCCTACCAGACCACCCCAAACCCGGGACCGCTAGGCAGCCCTCCCCGGGGAGAAACACTGGACGATACCATCCGGAGAATTCTCTCCGAGACTGGTCCCTCAGCCCCCAAACACATGTCTCTACATAACCTGAGACAAATCCCATCAGTCCACCTACCGGAGGGATTCAAAATCCCCAAATTCCGCCGGTACAACGGTCGTGGAGACCCAGACATTCATTTAACTGCCTTTTATCTAGACGCACGCCCGTTTCTAGATAATCAACCTCTACTAGTCTTCCTCTTCCAGAAATCATTGGAAGGAGAAGCACTACAATGGTTCTCCACCCTCCCTGTAGATCACTTGTCGAATTTCTCGGCTGTAAGCGAGAAATTCTTGGGCCGCTACGGTTACCAGAGGATTAGGACCCCCTCTATTTCAGATCTAACCGTAGAGAGAATGAGGCCTAGGGAGGAATTCGAACAATACGTGTCTCGGTGGCGCACCCTTGTCCACTGAACCGGTCTGCAACTCACAGAATGTCAAGAAATTGACATGATGTTACATAGCCTGAGTCCAGAGCTCCGTACGAGCCTTTCGTACGGAGACTGCACTACGTATCAACTTCTGATTGACCGCCACAACAGGATTTCCCGTTGTGCAGCCCCAGCAGTACAAACCCAGTCCCCACCTATCAGCCATAGGGTTGGACAACCGCCTCGTAAGGCGCAAACCCCCACGGTAGAGGGGATCATTAACCAAGTATCAGCACTCTACCCGAACGGAGCACGAGTTCCTGACCGTGGAACAACTCCGAGACAGTACACGCCCGGATCATCCGGATATGCACCGCCTCGGCAAGCAAATCAACATTTTACCCCTCGATCAGTACCCGTCCCCGTGCCAATACGACAAAGCCCCACAGTCCAAAATTTCCCACTCCAAAGCCCTATAATCCAGAGCCAAACTCAAACTCGGGCTCCCTTTTACTCCGCACCCCCAAGAGCGCAAAATCCAACCCCTAGGCAGCCCGTACAAAGCTCTTATAACGAGGTTAGACCGCCCGCATCCTACGACCAAAGACGAATGGGAAAGAGGGACTCTTACCCTCCCCTCCCAGAAACTTTAACTAGGATCTTTAGGGTGATGTTGGACACAAATAGTATCTCCCTCCCCGACGCCAGGCCTTCACTACCCGGGGCCAGCACGGCGCGTTACTGTCAATATCATCAACAATATGGCCATACCGTAGAACAATGCATTGTTTTTCGGGACTTCGTTTATGATCTTAATGATGACAGGCGCCTTGACTGGGCCATGATCAAGGCCATCTGAGCCAGGGAAATCCCCAAGCACCCAAGCCACTTGGCATATTGACTGACCCCTTGCCAGGACATACCCAAGCCTCCACATCTAGAGCCCACGCGGTCAACATGATCAGGAGAGGGAGACAACCATCGCCAGAACCAAGCAGCTCGGAAGGTGCTACTGATGGCAGCCTATCCGAAGAGTCCGAGGAGGAAGAGCAGAAGGAGCCCTTCCAGCTGAACCTCGACGACCATGACCTCGCCATACTCTATGGCGAAGAAGAAGACGCACTCCTCGCCCTCCCCGCAGTCATCAACCTCGAGTCCGACGAAAGCGGACTAGAAAACCCGGGAGAAGACGAAGAAGAAGAGCCATTCGAGGAGATCCCCGAAGGAGCTAGCGAAGGACCCAAAGGAGGGGAATGTACGTCGGATGACCTGCATCCGAACGACAACGGGTCCTCTAAGAGTACCGACACTGTCAATGGCCCCCGCCGCCCGATGACCATTTCATTCACTGACCAAGACCTCCCAGATCCCCGACTGCGAGTCTACCCCCTACACATCCGCGGACGACTTCAGATGTTGTGGCTGAACAACATCTTTATAGACCCAGGATCGGGCATGAACATAATGACATGCTCCACTTACCAGAAGATACCCGGATTAGGCCGTCCTCCCGTCCAACCGGCCCACCATACTATCCAAGCTTTCAACCATACCGGGAAGACTCTCCGCGGCCACGGAACATTCGAGCTATCCGTCGGACCTCTCATCTGCGAAGTAGCCTGCTTCGTGGCCGACATCGACACGAGGTACATATTGATGCTGGGGCGACCGTGGTTAGACAGCATCCAAGCTATCTGTTCCCCCCGACACCAATGCCTTCGACTGCCCTTCTTGAATCATGTACTGACAATTTGGGGAGAAGCACGCCTCCAATACGAGAACGAGAACAATTGGGCCATACACAATATGTTCACCTTGGCCCTCCGACCGAGGAACGAGAATGAAGGCGGTAGCCCACCTGGGTCCCCTTATGACAACAACTCTCCCTCAGAAGAAGCGGCCCGGACCCAGCGTCCACCAAGCAATCTTGCGGTGCCCAACTCGATCACCTTCCTCCCCCACGAAGTCGCAAAAGCCAGAGCACGTTCCGCACCCCTCTCAATCACCGCCATACTCGGGGGAAGGGAATTCCGTCACATTCTCATTGACACGGGAGCGGAAACTAACGTCCTTACATATTCCGCCTACCAAAAGCTAGAAGGCCAGGTTCCCAGATTGGAGCCCTCGGACGAATACATTTACACCTTCGACAGCACACGCAAGAACGCCTGCGGACTAGTCACGCTCCCACTGAAGATCGGCCCAGTCTCCACCATCGTTAACTGCATGGTGATGAACATTCAATCACCCCACCCTCTGATTGTTGGGAGGACATGGCTCAACAGCATCGAAGCCGTCTCATCCACCCGACACCAATGTCTTCGCTTCCCGTACTGCGGGAAAGTAATATCCATATGGGGAGAGGCGCGCTCTAATAATACTCAGGCCCGAAATTGGAGCGTATGTGCCATGCGCATCCGGCTAGAGGTGCTCGCATGTTGGCAACCAGGCGCCACAGACGAAGAACTGCTCCATCAAGGGAGGCCCCTGAAGAGACTTAGGGAGGGAGAATTTGGGAACAGGGGACCCCCACCAGACATCAGCCGGCCATCAAAAAGAAGCCGACCCGAGGAGGCAATGCAAATTCAAGAACCAGATACCGATCCTCCCGGGTAAATTTTCATCATCCTGTACATATTTGTTTACAGCTTTTCCTAAAAAAATCAAAAAGACCAAAATATTTGTTTACCAGCTTTCGTCTTTCATCATCCTGTACATATTTGTTTACGGCTTTTCCAAAAATACAAAAGGCCAAAATATTTGTTTACTAGCTTTCGCTTTCAACTCCTATACACCTGCTTCCGAAAAGAAACAAAAATCCAAAAATATACATGCTAATCAGCTTACATTTCTCAACCTTGAACATACTTGTGTCCAAGCATCTTTCTTCAAAAAAAAAAAAACAAAACCAAAACATATGTTTTCTAACTGTCTTTACATCATTTCTAAAAACAACGAAAATATTTACAAACTACATTTCCACACTCTTCTTCACGACGAAAATGTTTTCCAAATCTACGCTTCCACACCTTTCTTCAAAACAAGATATTTTACAAAGCCATACTTCCATGATTTCCACCGAAAAACGTTTTACAAACGGTCTTTCCATACTTGTCTTCTAAAAACAAAATCGTTTTCCAAACTTTATCTCCATTCTTTTCTTTCCAAAAATGTTTCTATTCGCCGACACAGGCCCCTTTTCAAAAACATAAGTATACATTTGTTCCTACTACGCCTCGAACTACTGGACGAGAAGAGATTAAGAGCGGCAGACCATGCCCAGGCCTACCAAAGAAGGGTGGCAAGGGCATTTGAAAAGAAGGTGATAAAAAGAAAATTCGAAATCGGGGAATTAGTACTTAAGCAAGTCATGCCATCAAGACAGCCTCACCCGAGAGGAAAGCTGCAACCCACATGGGAGGGGCCCTATGTGATCACCCATGCCTATTCCGGGAATGCCTACCGCCTAGTAGATGCCGAAGGAGTCGAGGTTCCAGGTTCGTGGAATGCACTTTATCTAAAGAAATTCCATGCATGAAAAGCTTTCAATACTTAAGAACTATTATTCTTCCTTCCTGCGATTTCCAGCGTTTAGTACTTGATGATAGAATTATAAGACTCTCAAAGATAAACTCGTATCTATTTGAACACGTTTCCGCCAAATCATGTCATTCCCTTCACACACGTATAACTGGACTAGATCTGCCTGATGGAAGAAAAATTGCCTACCCCGTAGACTGGGACAATTTAAAACTCCCCAAAGCAAAATATCCCTTATTTTCGCCCCGCTCGTATTAACCCTAGGTCAAAATGAGGAGTTACCCGGACCTAGCATATGTCCCAAAAACTGGCTCTGGCACTATATAAACACTTCTAGAGGGGAAGCACGAAAAAAATCGGGGTGAAAAACAGAAGAGCCCCCCCTCAACTCGAATCAAAACAAAAAAAAAAAAAAAGAGAAAGATAGGCAAGGAGAGGCCAAACACCCAAGTGAACGGGTTAAACTCTCTATTTAGCAGGCTTTCACGCCTTTACGCACGGTATACGCTAAACAACGGCTATACCAGTACAGATCCAAACAACGGACTGTACCTTTCCACCCAAGAATAAAGAAGTGGTAAAAAGAAGAAAGCCAGAGGGACCTAGGAAGTAAGACATGTGCTAGACTGGGACAATTCTAAAATATTGCCCAAAAGGAAGATATTACTCTTACCTCATTCACCCTCTCCCCTTTTTATTTTTTTGCAATGGGGGTTCAAAATTGAGCTATGTCCACCAGGAAAAGCGAAATTTTGACCGAAGGCAGATCACGTCCAGGTTTACACCCACACACACACGAATTCATTTAGAAACTTGCCTATCCAAAGGAAGCTTGTTTGACTTGACTCTTGGTTCACTCATGGATTTTTCAGCATGTTTAGAATAATACGATTAAGCATTTGAAAACCATGAACCTAGGAAAATCGACGCCTAAGGCTTATACCTCTTAAATACAATCCTGGTTTGGACATGAGTGACCACAAGGGCTCCTCCACGGGGACTTGATGGCGTCTTTTACTTATGAAAATCAAGAACATTGCCCTCTCACCTAAAAAAGTCATTGAAGAACTAAAATGCCCCCTTATGCCACATATACTTACGCGTAAGCATGCATTTTCCTTTTCCAAAACACTTTGGCATCCGATTTTCTTGAAAATTGTCCCCACATATTAAAATTGTCCCCACATATTGTCCCCACAAATATTAAAATTGTCTCCACTCACCTCATGCCCTTCCACACATGCGTGAGAAGAAATTGTCCCCAACTACTACACATAAGTTCTTCTTCACTCACGCACTTGGAATCCCTTCCTTGCGCACTAAAGCCTGGTCTCCCGCACTTTTACTTTCTCGCATTTATATTTCCATTCCGCCTTAAGATGGATTGTAGCCCTTGACAATTCAAGCAAGAAGGGCTCGAAAGTCAGTGCAGGGGCACAATCTGGACAGATTTAACACTTGGTCCATGGAAAGAATGTTTTTATAGGTATTGGAGGATAGAACGGCCGCAAAGACTTTCAGCAGCAGCAGCAGACAGGAGCAGCAGGACCAAACTACCCCAGGCAGGGGGCGGCTAAGCTCGACTAGCCGCCCCTCACTGGGCGGCTAGTTTGTACTAGCCGCCCCTGCCCTCTGTTCCAGGTAAGGAAGCCCCAGGCAGGGGGCGGCTAAACACAACTAGCCGCCCCTCACTGGGCGGCTAGTTCACACTAGCCGCCCCCTGCCTGCACCTATTCCAGTGCTGTCAGTCCTATTCTAATCAAATCTTCGTATCTCCAAATACCTGTTAAGAACATTTCATTCCAAAAATTGCATACACACATTTCATACGCATATACATTCATAAAACCAATATAAATACACTTCGAAAAACAACCATATCTCAAAATCATATGTCCATCCATGAATCAAACCTATAAAAATCCAGATTCATCCACACATACATACATATCCATGAACCATCCATGCTAAACATAAAGGAGAAATGATTAAATTGTCCCACCCAAAACCACAAGCATAGATTGTTTTTCTAAACCTAAAAGAGGGCATAAAAAGGGAATCTTTCTTCAAAACGCTCCAAACTTCGAAGTCTTGAGCTATGCATCATCGAAACAATCACCTAAACAAAAGAAGAAAAGCATGAATTCATCGCATATATACTATTCTTCTACTTAAAACCAAGACACAAAAACTATACCTCGGCGTATCGTCGTCCACTGGAGGCTGAGTAGGAGGAACGTCCTGACTTGGCTGAGAAGGGAGCGACGGATGAGGAGAAGACTGAACCTCTGGAGCATCGGGAGCAGCAAGAGTCTCTCGAACCGAAGACGCGGCCCTCGCGTATATCCCACGACTCCGAGACGCCGAAGGACGAGAGGCACGGCTAAAGGTGGCCCCGGTAGCCAAGGAAGCCGAGAGAGAATGGTCAGGCTCAAGTGGAAGAAGATCAAGGTCCGCCTCGGTCATAGAGCCCCCTCCGACCAACTTCCCCCTCATAGTGGCCTCCCAGAGACGGACCTGCTGCATGTCTCTATCTCTCCTCTCCAATCTCTGTCGGAGGCGACTCTCTGTCCCTCTGGCCCGATCCTCAGCAACCCTCAATCTCTCCTCCAACTCCCGCGCCCTCGCTTCCGACACCTGAGTGCCTCTCTGTCCCTATCCCCGGCCGCCTGGAGAGAACGAACCAGGTCTCCCATCAAACCTCCGGGAACACCCGCCGAAGCCTCCAACTCCGACACCCTCATCTGGAGGGAGTCCCTCTCACGGCCTAGGGTAATGAACCCCTCCTCCCTCGAGGCTATCATGGACCTCAGCCGGTCCGCCTCCTCCTCAGCCCGAGAAGCCCTGCCCCTCGCCTGGCCCAACTCCATCCTTGTGGCCGTCAGCTCATTCCGGGCCACATCCAACTCCCTCGTCAATTCGAGCTCTCGCTCGGACACCATGGAAGGAGGAGGGACGGAAGAAGAAGAAGCGCCATCGGCCCTCGCTCTCGACAGAGCATCCACCTGAGCCTCGAGGACCCGGACCTGGTCCTGCAAGCGTCCTCTCTGTGCCCGCAACGCCTCTATCTGCCTGGCCCGCGCTTGGAGGTGCTCGTTGGCGGTCTTGAGCCTCTTCTCCATCTCATTCAACTCAACCTGCAAAAGGAAATACCATTCAGAAGAGTTCAAGCAAAAGAGAACGAGGAAAGAAAAGGGATTCTTTAACTTACATAAGCGTCCGGGATCTCCTCCTCCATCGTCCGAGGATATCCGCATACTCCCGACGATACCAAGCTAGGTATTCGTCACTCGAAGTCACCTCAGGACGACGCTCCACCAAGACGCCTCGACCCATCCATCCCGCCACGTACGTCGCGTAATTCCTCGGGAGATTCGTGTCCCGAGGAATCCCGGCCACCGGAATCGAAGGGCGCCGCGGAAGAGGATCGGGCACCCACTGATGGTACCCAAGCTGACGGACGACCCGGCTGATCGCATGGAACACGACCTCATTGAAGTAGATCAGCCAGATGTCTCGCGCCAGGGCCTCAGGAACCTCCTCCGAGTAAGGCCTCCACGTCATCTAAGAAAGCATCGAAAGATAGGAAGAGCGCTTAGTCAAAAAGAAAACCAAGTACAAACCAAAAGGATTCAAAGAAAACTTATACCTCTTCCTCCGACAAGACGCGGAAGGCCTCTCGGAATTGGGCGAGGCGGTGCAAACGGGAAGATCCCCGGGGTTCCCATCTCATGGCCCAAGGGAGGGCATGATCGAACGGAGCCAAAGTCGGGCGATCAATGGCGAAGTGCTCGTACCCGAAGATCTAACAAAGCAAGAGGGAATTTATCATGACCAAAGTAAAGCTAAACCAAGAAGAAGACACTCATCACTTACACATACCTGAAGGAATGGTGCGAAGCCACCAAGGTTCTTTCCTCCAGCCCTCTTGACTTTCTTCGAGAGCTCCGCAAACAAGTGGGCAAGCATCGCCGCTCCCCAAGCATAGCGCCCCATGCCCTCCAAGTCCCGCATCAGTAGAAGGGAATGAGAGGAGACCTTATCAGAGGCCGTCGAGAAAAGGACCCGGCCAAAGAAGTAGAGGAAGAACGCTCTCAACTCCCTCCGTGCCCTCTGTGGACACGCGGCCGCCTCTCTCGCCTCAATCATCGCCCGCCGCCTCTCGAAGCTAGCTGCAGCTTCGCCCTTCTGGCGCTCTGTGAAGGAACCGAGGCCGTACTGCCCCGAAAGCCGCCCCAAAGGGATCCGGTTCAACGTCCGCTCCCGCTCCACGAACTCCCATTCTCCGATCAACTCTCGGAAAAGCCCCCTGTAGTCAGCTAGGGTGGCCGCGATCACCGCCTCCCCCAGAACCGGAAGGCCGGTGATCCGATGGACGTCCTCGAGCGTCGGCATGACAGCACCGGTAGGGAGGATGAACGTGCAACTCTCCGGATCCCATCTCTCCGCCAAGGCCTCCACATATGGACGGTGGACGTGGAATGGCTCGATCAGGAAGAAGGAACGGAAGCCCGCTCCATCCACCAAGCTCCGCTCCCCCTGCCCCAAGGCGTCGTACCATCTCTTCGTCCCGTGCCATAAAGCCCGGATACGATTCGGCCTCTACAAAACAAGCGAAGGGAACATGGGTTAGTTTAAAAGCAAGCGAGAGGTAAGAGTCCAAATCTACGAAATCAGTTTAAACCATGCTTAGCGAAATCAAGACTCCCACATGCTAAAAGAATGAAAGTAAGAAACTACACTCCTCATATGATCACACATGCTAGACAAATATCAAACACATCCCACCGTGGTCACCACTCACACACTTTCTTACATCAAGCCTATCAAACACACCTAAGCAATACAGCCATATGGAACTCGAACCCATGAAACGCATGCATACACCCCCTCATGCTCTACCACGATCAAACACGTACGAAATCACATACACATAGAAAACTATCGCATGCAAGCATATTAGCTATATCATTTCTCTCCTTTACATGCATATGACAAACATGGATATATATATATAGCAATTGTCCCCCTCCCTATAAAAACAAACCCATGACAGCATGCTTACGCATCCCACCGTGATTAACTTATATACAAGCATGCCTATTTAAAAATAACACACATATACGAGTATAATACACACATACAACCTGTTCATACCACCAACACATGCATATACACCAAAATAAAAGGCAAAGACTAAAGGATTAGGAACATACCACGGCCCGTGTGGACCCAGGAGCGTCCACCTCGGCCTCGTCGGGATCGTCCATCCCGTCGTCATCCTCCTCCTCATCCTCCTCAAACACGGCCTCCTCGGCCTCAACCCCAACACCCACACCGGCCTCAGCGGCCCCAGTGCCCATACCCTCGGCCTCCCCGGCCCCGTCCCTAGCCTCTCCTATCCCTCCACCCTCCCCACGCCGGAGATAAACTCCGCAAAGGCCCCCATAGCCCTACTCTCCTCCTCCTCAGCCCTGGCCTCTGTGGCCTCCCTATCCAACATCCCGACAAGGGCATCCAACGACGCCCTCACCTCCTCGCTAACTCCCTCGACCCCTACCCCCTCGGTTGCACCCTCAATCGATTCTCCAACCCCCGGAACCACCTCCTCGGCCACCACCGGTCGATCCCCACGCCTCCTCTTGCGTATATAGCCTATCACACTCCCCCCTACCTCCGGGACAGCCCCCGAAGGCAAATCCCCGACCTCACCCACGCCAATATCCACCGGCGGCACCTCCGTCGTACCCATATCCTCCCCCACGACCTCGACCTCCGGCCTATCGCTCTCCGATGATGAAGAGCTCGGGCTACGCTCTCCACGAGCCACCCGCGGTCGTTTCCCCCTCGAAGCAATCGCCTTCGACCTCGTCATCTCCTCGGTTTGGAAAAGAAAAAGGAGAACCCAAACTAGGGTTTCGAAATCAAGGGAAAGAGAAAGATTGAGGTCGAAATGGAGGAAAGAAAGGCAAAGAAATCAGGGTTTTTCGAGTTTGAAACCGAAGGGAAGAAGAGAAGAGGGAAGAGAAACCGTTTTAAAAACATATGGGGAGAGAGAGGGTCTTTTCGGTTATAAGGGACCCAGTCGAGGGGCGGCTACCCGCGAGTAGCCGCCCCTCTCGGGCGGCTGGTTACAACTAGCCGCCCCTCCCAGTTTTCTCTTTTGCTTAAAAAAACCCCCTTCCAATCTTTTCAGCCCTAAAAATTCAAGGTTCTCCATACCAACCAGCCATGTATTGGTTTATTTCCAGGCATTACTTGATCAAACACGACTCTCCCGAAGTTTAGCAACACATTCAGTACCATTCAGATTCAAATTTCTTCAGTTCTGGTTCTTTTCCAGAGTTCTTATCCCTCGGATGATCCAATTCACCCAAATCAACCTTTTACTTGCTTTCTGTCGGCGATATCCCCTCCTTGATGAGTTTTCCCAAACACGGGAACGGTAGGCACGAGGAAACTGACGCTGGGCTGCTCCGTGCACGATAGCTAAGAACCCCGACCGCGGGTTGGATCACTCACCATTTACTTTTCCACGCGTATTTCGTGCGTGGAGTGTCCCAACTTTCAGTTGGCAGTGCGGGGCTGTCAGCAATCCTATTTTTGTGTATGTATTAGTAATTGTGTGTGTCGCACATGTGGTTGTATTTGGACTAGACTTGGGCTCTCACAGGACGGTAATGGTGTATTCGAGTGTGTAATAATGTTTTTGATTTACAGACGTAATTATATTTTACGCTTCCGCATTATTTTTATTGTTTTGTTACTTATTGCTTTCCTGTCTCCTTGTTACTTATGCAATTATTATTTCATTATTGTCAGGGGTCATTGTTGACCTCTTATGTATGAGTCATGGTATTGTAGGATTGTTATGGTCCCATGAGGGTTGTTCCGGGGCGTAACAAAAACCCCAAAGCAAACCTCCCTTATTTTCGCCCCACTCGTATTAACCCTAGGTCAAAATGAGGAGTTACCTAGACCTGGCATATGTCCCAAAACTGGCTCTGGCACTATACAAACACTTCTAGAGGGGAAGCACAAAAAGAATCGGGGTGAAAAACAGAAGAGCCCCACCCTCAACTCGAATCAAAACACAAAACAAAAAAAAAGAGAAAGATAGGCAAGGAGAGGCCAAACACCCAAGTGAACGGGTTAAACTCTCTATTTAGCAGGCTTTCGTACGGAGACTGCACTACGTACGGAGCCTTTCGTACGGAGACTGCACTACGTAACACACGGAAATCTCCCACAAGTGGACACAAATAAGAGAACCAAACGTTCGGTAAACCGGAAACCCTAAACCAAGCCGTAACCTAAACCTAAAGCGGAAACCCTAAACCTAGCCGTAACCTAAACCTAAACCGGAAACCCTAAACCTAGCCGTAACCTAAATCCAACCCCTAGGCAGCCCATACGAAGCTCTTATAACGAAGCTAGACCTCCCGCATCCTACGACCAAAGACGAATGGGAAAGAGGGACTCTTACCATCCCCTCCCAGAAACTTTAACAAGGATCTTTAGGGTGATGTTCGACACAAATAGTATCTCCCTCCCCGACGCCAGGCCTTCACTACCCGGGGCCAGCACGGCGCGTTACTGTCAATATCATCAACAATATGGCCATACCGTAGAACAATGCATTGTTTTTCGGGACTTCGTTTATGATCTTAATGATGACAGGCGCCTTGACTGGGCCATAATCAAAGGCCATCTGCGCCAGGGAAATCCCCAAGCACCCAAGCCACTTGGCATATTAACTGACCCCTTGCCAGGTCACACCCAAGCCTCCACATCTAGAGCCCACGCGGTCAACATGATCAGGAGAGGGAGACAACCATCGCTAGAACCAAGCAGCTCGGAAGATGCTACTGATGGCAGCCTATCCGAAGAGTCCGAGGAGGAAGAGCAGAACGAGCCCTTCCAGCTGAACCTCGACGATCATGACCTCGCCATACTCTATGGCGATGAAGAAGACGCAGTTCTCGCCCTTCCCACAGTCATCAACATCGAGTCCGATGAAAGCGGACTAGAAAACCCGGGAGAAGACGAAGAAGAAGAGCCATTTGAGGAGATCCCCGAAGGAGCTAGCGAAGGACTCGAAGGAGGGGAATGTACGTCGGATGATCTACATCCGGACTGTAGATACCCCAATTTTGACCGTCCAGAGAGACAGAAATACTTCAAGTAACACACGGAAATCTCCCACAAGTGGACACAAATAAGAGAACCAAACGTTCGGTAAACCGGAAACCCTAAACCAGGCCGTAACCTAAACCTAAACCGAAAACCCTAAACCTAGCCGTAACCTAAACCTAAACCGGAAACCCTAGAACCTTGACCTAGCCCTAAACCCTAATCCCAGCCTTGACCTAAACCTAAACCGGAAACCCTAAACCTTGACCTAACCCCAAACCCTAGCCCTAAACCCTAATCCCAGCCTTGACCTAAACCTAACCCCAAACCCTAGCCCTAAACCCTAAACCCTAACCTAAACCTAAACCCTAGCTCAAAACCTAAACCTAAGCCAAACCCTAACCCAGACCTAAACCAAAACCAAAACCCTAAAAAAACCTAAAGTCCCTGGAAAGGGGCGGCTATCCCTAACTAGCCGCCCCCCTAACCGCCCCCTGGCCGACTTTGGACCAGTTCCCTGGATGGGACATAAAGCAATATTAAATGCTGATCATTGCGGCGGGTCCTGGCCTTTAGCCGCCCTCTCTTGGCCGGATCAAACCAAGTAGCCGACCCAAGCCACCGCTTGTCAGAGATGGGACGTTTGGCAGGTCATGATAGGGGCGGCTACCAGGAAGTAGCCGCCCCATCCCGGGCGGCTAGTTAGCACTAGCCGCCCTTCACCTGTTCTCTGGCAGAAGAACCAGAGCATTAATGAGAGGTCCAATCGAAGCCAACCCACTCCATTACCCTCGGGATATTTCCCTGCCCCTCTTTTACTATAAATAGAGGGGTCCCAAGCCCAAATATAACATCAACAAATCCACAAACAACCATTCCACACCAACATCCCACAATTCACATTCCCTTTTCACACTAGAAATCCCAAGAGAGAAAGAGAGAGAGAGCCCTTTTGTGAGAGAAACACCCATTCCCCACATAAAATACCCTCTCATCTCACCCTCCAAAAGCCCGGGCTAAACCTAGCTTAGCCTCTGCCCAAAAACCAAACCCATTTCCTACCAAACCTCTGCCCAAATCAAACCAGACCTGGGACGGCTAAACCCTAGTAGCCGCCCCTGACCAGACGGCTAGATCCAACTAGCCGCCCCCCTATACACACCCCATACTCACACCCCTTTGTCCCATAACTCCTTTAGTCAAGCCCGGAAGCAGAATAGGATTACATGTTTTTCACCTCTGTGTACGGTATATCCGTGTCTCAGAGCGGAGACCCCACAAACTCCCCACGTAGGCGATCAAATCCAAACCCTTTCCTGTTTTTAGAGAAAGCAGGTGGCGATCACAAACCCCCCTTGAATCCTCTTGAGCCGCTGTCGGGCGCCTCGACCAGGAACCACACTCTCACCCCTTCCGAGGAGACGATCCGACCGAGCCCGCCAGGGCACGCATCCGATCCGAACCCTCCGAAGAACCTCCACACACGCAGGATTTTCTCGACACCGACAAATTCTGGCGATCACGGTGGGACATCCCTCGTGAAAAACAACAAAAGGTAATCCTCTTCTGCCCCCTTTTACAAACTTGACTAAAATGCTATCAACCCTCTAGGAAGGTTAGAGTTTCTCACTCCTTGAATTAAATCCTCTTCTACTGTGCATTATAACATCCTTTACTGCTTTCGTAAGTCGCACACAGCTGCGCAATCCTTTACTGCTTTCATAAGTCACACACAGCTGCGCAATCCTTTACTGCTTTCGTAAGTCGCACACAGCTGCGCAATCCTTTACTGCTTTATTTACTGCTTTCAATCTGCATTCATCCCCCCCACTCTACGTCATGGAATCCCACATGGAAGAGGAGATATTAGAGGAAAAGAATCACCAAGAGGGTCAGGTCACACAGTTCCTGACCCATCTAGAGGAAAGGATGGTTAGTCTAGGGTATCAAACGGTAGAGGACATGTTTCATGACCTCATTGACTACCGTCATGCCAAGACCTCGAGACAGGAAACCCCTGTCGAAACCCCTAAATCCACTCCCAAAGCCCCACCAACACCCAGTCACTCGGTCAACCCGAGTGTCTTTTCATTCACCCCCTTTCCCCCGCGAATCCAATGTTCCCAGCCGTTTCCACCCCAGGCCCCTACCAGACCACCCCAAACCCGGGACCGCTAGGCAGCCCTCCCCGGGGAGAAACACTGGACGATACCATCCGGAGAATTCTCTCCGAGACTGGTCCCTCAGCCCCCAAACACATGTCTCTACATAACCTGAGACAAATCCCATCAGTCCACCTACCGGAGGGATTCAAAATCCCCAAATTCCACCGGTACAACGGTCGTGGAGACCCAGACATTCATTTAACTGCCTTTTATCTAGACGCACGCCCGTTTCTAGATAATCAACCTCTACTAGTCTTCCTCTTCCAGAAATCATTGGAAGGAGAAGCACTACAATGGTTCTCCACCCTCCCTGTAGATCACTTCCAACTTTCTCGGCTGTAAGCGAGAAATTTTTGGGCCGCTACGGTTACCAAAGGATTAGGACCCCCTCTATTTCAGATCTAACTGTAGAGAGAATGAGGCCTAGGGAGGAATTCGAACAATACGTGTCTCGGTTGCCCACCCTTGTCCACTGAACCGGTCTGCAACTCACAGAATGTCAAGAAATTGACATGATGTTACAGAGCTCTAATAATACTCAGGCCCGGAATTGGAGCGTCTGTGCCATGCGCATCCGGCTAGAGCTGCTCGCATGTTGGCAACCAGGCGCCACAGACGAAGAACTGCTCCATCAAGGGAGGCCCCTGAAGAGACTCAGGGAGGGAGAATTTGGGAACAGGGGACCCCCACCAGACATCAGCCGGCCATCAAAAAGAAGCCGACCCGAGGAGGCAATACAAATTCAATAACCAGGTACCGATCCTCCCGGGTAAGTTTTCAAATCCTGTACATAGTTTACAGCTTTCCAAAAAAAAACAAAAAACAAAAAAAACTCAAAATATTTGTTTACCAGCTTTCACTTCCAACTCAAACCCTGTACATATTTGTTTACCTGCTTTCCTAAAAAGAAACCAAAATCCAACAAAAATACATGCCGATCAGCTTTCATTCCCCAACTCTGAACATACTTATTTCCAGCTTTATTGCCACTCTTCTTTAAAAACAAAAAAAAATGTTTTTATAAAAAAAAAAATGTTTTCCACGCTCCCCTTCAAAACAAAGGTTTCTTCTTTTTTACAAAACCATATTTCCATACTTCCAAAGAAAATTTTCAAAACTTTCTTTACTTGTTTACCAAAACAACGAAAATTTTTACAAGCCGCATTTCCAACAAAAGCGTTTTCCGTACTTCCATGATTTCCACCGAAAACATTTCTTTTTAACTACTTTTCCATACTCCCCGTCTAAAAACAAAACCGTTTCCAAATTTTATCCCCATTCTCTTTCCAAAAACATATCTATTCACCGACACAGGCCCCTTTTCATAAAGATAAGTATACATTTGTCTTTACTACGCCTCGAACTACTAGACGAGAAGAGATTAAAAGCGGCAGACCATGCCCAGGCCTACCAAAGAAGGGTGGCAAGGGCATTTGAAAAGAAGGTGATAAAAAGAAAATTCAAAATCGGGGAATTAGTACTTAAGCAAATCATGCCATCAAGACTGCCCCAACCGAGAGGAAAGCTGCAACCCACATGGGAGGGACCCTATGTGATCACCCATGCCTATCCCGGGAATGCCTACCGCCTGGTAGATGCCGAAGGAGTCGAGGTTCCAGGTTCGTGGAATGCACTTTATCTGAAGAAATTCCATGCATGAAAAGCTTTCAATACTTAAGAACTATTATTCTTCCTTCCTGCGATTTTCAGCGTTTAGTACTTGATGATAGAATTATAAGACTCTCAAAGATAAACTCGTATCTATTTAACACGTTTCTGCCAAATCATGTCATTCCCTTCACAACATGTATAACTGGACTAGATTTGCCTGATAGAAGAAAAATTGCCTACCCCGTGGACTGGGACAATTTAAAAACTCCCCAAAGCAAAATATCCCTTATTTCCGCCCCGCTCGTATTAACCCTAGGTCAAAATGAGGAGTTACTCGGACCTAGCATATGTCCCAAAAACTGGCTCCAGCACTATATAAACACTTCTAGAGGGGAAGCATGAAAAGAATCGGGGTGAAAAATAGAAGAGCCCCCCCCCCCCTCAAATCAAAACAATAAAAAAAAAGCCAAAAAAAGAGAAAATCAGGCAAGGAGAGGCCAAACACCCAAGTGAACGGGTTAAACTCTCTATTTAGCAGGCTTTCACGCCTTTACGCACGGTATACGCTAGACAACGGCTGTACCAGTACAGATCCAAACAACGGATTGTATTTTCCACCCAAAAATAAAGAAGTGGTAAAAAGAAGAAAGCCAGAGGGACCTAGGAAGTAAGACATGTGCTAGACTGGGACAATTCTAAAATATTGCCCGAAAGGAAGATATTACTCTTACCTCATTCACCCTCTCCCCTTTTATTTTTTGCAATGGGGGTTCAAAATTGAGCTATGTCCACCGCGAAAAGCGAAATTTTGACCAAGGGTAGATCACGTCCAGGTTTATACCTACACACACACTCACACGAGTTCACTTAGAAACTTGCCTATCCAAAGGAAGCTTATTTGACTTGACTCTTGGTACATTCATGGATTTTTCAGCATGTTTAGAATAATACGATTAAGCATTTGAAAACCATGAACCTAGGAAAATCGACGCCTAAGGCTTATACCCCTCAAATACAATCCTGGTTTGGACATGAGTGACCACAAGGGCTCCTCCACGGGGACTTGATGGTGTCTTTTACTTATGAAAATCAAGAACATTGCCCTCTCACCTAAAAAAGTCATTGAAGAACTAAAATGCCCCCTTATGCCACTTATACTTACGCATAAGCTTGCATTTTCCTTTTCCAAAACACCTTGGCATCCAATTTTCTTGAAATATTAAAGTTAACCCCCCCCCCCCCGAATATTAGAATTGTCCCCACTCATATGAGAATTGCCCCCACGAAATTTAAAATTGTCCCCACTCATATGAGAATTTTCCCCACTCACCTCATGCCCTTCCGCACATGCGTGAGAAGAAATTGTCCCCACCTCCTACACATAAGTTCTTCTTCACTCACGCACTTGGAATCCCTTCCTTGCGCACTAAAGCCTGGTCTCCCACACTTTACTTTCTCGCATCTATATTTCCATTCCGCCTTAAGATGGATTGTAGCCCTTGACGATTCAAGCAAGAAGGGCTCGAAAGTCAGTGCAGGGGCGCAATCTGGACGGATTTAACACTTGGTCCATGGAAAGAATGTTTTTATAGGTCTCGAAGGATAAAGCACTCAGGAGGACTTTCAGCTGCAACAGACAAGAAGCAAAACCAGAAAATTGTCCCAGGCAGGGGCGGCTAAACCCGACTAGCCGCCCCCCTGGAGACGGCTAATTTATACTAGCCGCCCCTGCCCCCTGCCCTCTTGTCCAGGTAAAAACCCAGGCAAGGGGCGGCTAAATGCAAGTAGCCGCCCCTCACTGGGCGGCTAAACGCAACTAGCCGCCCCTCACCTGCTACCCCATCTGCCCTGTCAGTCCCAGCCTCAATCAACTCTTCAACTCCTTTGAATACCTGTCAAAACATTCCTTTCCCAAACATGCATACACACATTTTAGACACATATTCATACACAAGACCTGTATCGATACCATGCTATAATGATTATATATTAGAATTCTACATCCATCCATAAATCAAAACCTATAAACACCAAGTTCATTCATCCACACACATACACATCCCTATAGATTAGGAAGGCTTTCTAAAAAACATTAAACATCCATGCTAAACTATACCAAACCATGCATACAAACAAGAAATTAAATTGTCCCACCATGACCATAAACGTAAATTGTCTTCTAAAAACACCTAAAATGCAAAAAGTAAGAAAGACATAGGTCCACCAAGAGCTCCAAACTCCGAAGTCTTGAGCTATACTTCACCGAAATATCACCTAAAACCAAAAACAAAAGAAGAAAAGCATGAATTCATCGCATATGTACTATTCTTCTATTAAAACCAAGACACAAAGAAGCTATACCTTGGCGTATCGTCATCCGCTGGAGGCTGAGTAGGAGGAACGTCCTGACTTGGCTGAGAAGGGAGCGGCGGATAAGGAGAAGACTGAACCTCTGGAGCATCGGGAGCGGCAGGAGTCTCTCGAACCGAAGACGCGGCCCTCGCGTATATCCCACGACTCCGAGACACCGAAGGACGAGAGGCACGGCTGAAGGTGGCCCCAGTAGCCAAGGAAGCCGAGAGAGAATGGTCAGGCTCAAGTGGAAGAAGATCGAGGTCCGCCTCGGTCATGGAGACACCTCCAACCAATTTCCCCCTCATAGTAGCCTCCCAGAGACGGACCTGCTGCATATCTCTATCTCTCCTCTCCAATCTCTGTCGGAGGCGACTCTCCGTCCCTCTGGCCCGATCCTCGGCGGCCCTCAACCTCTCCTCCAACTCCCGCGCCCTCGCCTCCGACGCCCTGAGCGCCTCTCGGTCCCTATCCCCGGCCGCCTGCAGAGAACGGACTAAGTCTCCCATCAAACCTCCGGGAACACCCGCCGAAGCCTCCAACTCCGACACCCTCATCTGGAGGGAGTCCCTCTCACGGCCTAGGGTAATGAACCCCTCCTCTCTCAAGGCCACCATGGACTTCAGCCGGTCCGCCTCCTCCTCAGCCCGAGAAGCCCTGCCCCTCGCCTGGCCCAACTCCATCCGTATGGCCGTCAACTCGCTTCGGGCCACATCCAATTCCCTCGTCAGTTCGAGCTCCTGCTCGGAAACCACGAAAGGAGGAGGGACGGAAGAAGAAGAAGCACCGTCGGCCCTCGCTCTCGACAGAGCATCCACCTGAGCCTCGAGGACCCGGACCTGGTCCTGCAAACGTCCTCTCTGTGCCCGCAAGGCCTCTATCTGCCTGGCCCGCGCTTGGAGGTGCTCATTGGCGGTCTTGAGCCTCTTCTCCATCTCATTCAACTCAACCTACAAAAAGAAATACCATTCAAAAAGATACTCAAGCAAGAGAGAACGAGGAAAGGAAAAAGGATTTTTCAACTTACATAAGCGTCCGGGATCTCCTCCTCCATCGTCCCGAGGATACCCGCATACTCCCGACGATACCAAGCTAGGTATTCGTCACTCGAAGTTACCTCAGGACGACGCTCCACCAAGACGCCTCGACCCATCCATCCTGCCACGTACGTAGCGTAATTCCTCGGGAGATTCGTGTCCCGAGGAATCCCGGCCACCGGAATCGAGGGGCGCCGCGGAAGAGGATCGGGCACCCACTGATGGTACCCAAGCTGGCGGACGACCCGGCTGATCTCATGGAACACGACCTCATTGAAGTAGATCAGCCAGACGTCTCGCGCCAGGGCCTCGGGAACCTCCTCCGAGTAAGGCCTCCACGTCATCTAAAGAAAAAAACATCGAAAGATAGGAAGAGCGCTTAGTCAAAAGAAAACCAAATACAAGCCAAAGAAATTCAAAGAAAACTCATACCTCTTCCTCCGACAAGACGCGGAAGGCCTCTCGGAATTGGGCGAGGCGGTGCAAGCGGGAAGATCCCCGGGGTTCCCATCTCATGGCCCAAGGGAGGGCACGATCGAACGGAGCCAAAGTCGGGCGATCAATGGAGAAATGCTCATACCCAAAGATCTAGCAAAACAAGAGGAATTGTCACGATCAAAGAGAGCTAAGCCAAAGAAGAGACATTTACCGCTCACTTACACGTACCTGAAGAAATGGCGCAAAGCCGCCAAGGTTCTTTCCCCCGGCCCTCTTGACTTTCTTCGAGAGCTCCGCAAAAAGATGGGCGAGCATCGCCGCTCCCCAAGCGTAGCGCCCCATGCCCTCCAGGTCCCTCATCAGCAAGAGAGAATGCGAGGAAACCTTATCAGAGGCCGTCGAAAAGAGGACCCGGCCGAAGAAGTAGAGGAAGAACGCTCTCAACTCCCTCCGTGCCCTCTGTGGACATGCGGCCGCCTCTCTCGCCTCAATCATCACCCGCCTCCTCTCAAAGCTAGCTGCAGCTTCGCCCTTCTGGCGCTCGGTAAAGGAACCGAGGCCGTATTGCCCCGAAAGCCGCCCCAAACTCCCTCCGTGCCATCCGGTTCAGCGTCCGCTCCCGCTCCACGAACTCCCATTCCCCGATCAACTCTCGGAAAAGCCCCCTGTAGTCCGCAAGAGTGGCCGCAATCACTGCCTCCCCCGAGACCGGAAGGCCGGTGATCCGATGAACGTCCTCAAGCGTCGGCATGACAGCACCGGTAGGGAGAATGAACGTGCAACTCTCCGGATCCCATCTCTCCGCCAAGGCCTCCACATATGAACGGTGGACGTGGAATGGCTCGTTCAGGAAGAAGGAACGGAAGCCCGCTCCATCCACCAAACTCCTCTCCCCCTGCCCTCTTCGTCCCGTGCCATAAGGCCCGAATACGGTTCGGTCTCTACAAAACGAACGAAGGGAACACGGGTTAGTTTAAAAGCGATTGAAAGGTAAGAGTCCAAGTTTACGAAATCATGTTAAACCATGCTTAGCAAAATGACACTTCCATATGCTAAATATAGAAACAAAAGCATGAAAGTAAGAAGCTACACTCCTCATATGATCACGCATACTAGACAAACATCAACATATCCCACCGTGGTCACCACTCACAGGCTTTCTTACATCACAGCTTATCATGCTTATACCTTCCCTAAACACACCTAAGCAATATAAAACTGGGACCCGTGAAATGCATGCGTACACTCCCCCATGCTCTACCACAATCAAACACATACGAAGTCACATACAGGTAGAAAAGTATCAAATGCAAGCATGCTAGCCGTATCACTCCTCTTTCTTTTATATGCATACAACAAGCATGGGTGTACATGTAAAAATTGTCCCCTTCCCCTTTTTTTTCCTCTTCTTCAACACGAACCCGTTCGCATGCTTACAATATCCCACCGTGATCAAACTATATATACAAGCATGCATCTTAGACACACATATCACTCACTACTACCTACTCATGCATATTAGACACACATATCACACACTATCACCTATTTATACCACGAAAGACATACACATATAAATAAAAGGGTAAGACAAAGGTTGGGAACATACCATGGCCCGCGTAGACCCAGGAGCGTCTACCTCGGCCTCGTCGGGATCGTCCATCCCATCGTCATCCCCCTCCTCGTCCTCCTCAAACACGGCCTCCTCGGCCTCAGCCCCAGTACCAACACCGGCCTCCGCGGCCCCCATGTCCACACCCTCGGCCTCCCCGGCCTCCTCCCCAACATCAGCCCCTCCTACCTCCTCCGTGCCCGCCGCACCGGAGGCTAAGCCCTCAAAAACACCCATAGCTCTTCTCTCCTCCTCTGCTGCCCTGGCCTCCATGGCCTCCCTATCTAACATCCCAATAATGGCGTCCAATGACGCCCTCTCACTCTCACTCACCCCCTCGGCCTCGGCCCCTCCCTCCGTTGCACCCCCAACCAATCCCCCGACCCCCGAAACCACCTCCTCGACCACTGCTGGTCGATCTCCACGCCTCCTCTTGCGTGAGTAGCCCCCGAAGACAGCCCCCGAAGACGTACCCGTACCCCTAGCCGCACCGGTATCCACTAACGGCACCTCCGCCGCACCCACGACCTCCTCCTCCACCCGATCACTCCCCGATGAACTAGACCCCGAGACAGCCCCTCTCTGCTCTCGGGAAGACCTGAGGCGCTTCATCATCGAAGTTGTCTTCTTCTCCTTCGTCATCTCCTCCGATTTTGCACAAAGAAAGACCTAAAGAAAAACCTAGGGCTTCGAAATCAAGAAGAAAGGGATGATGAAAGGACGAAAACAAAGGATTCAAGGCAAGGTTTCCGGTTTGGAACGAAGAAGAAGAAGAAAGGAGGGAAGAGGAACCGTTTTAAAACGTATGGAGAGAGAGAGAGAGGGTCTTTTCGGTTATAAGGGACCCAGTCATGGGGCGGCTACCCGCGAGTAGCCGCCCCCTCTCAGGCGGCTAGTTACAACTAGCCGCCCCTCCCAGTTTCTTTGTTTTGCTTCAAAACCCCTTTCCAAACTCTTCTCAGCCCTAAATTCCAAAGTTCTTTATACCAAACAGCCATGTATTGGCTTATTTCTAGACATTACTTGACCAAACACGACCTGCTCGAAGTTTTGCCACACTTTTAGTACTGTTCAAAATCAAATTTCTCCAGTTCTGGTTCTTCTCCAGAGTTCTTATCCTTCGGATGATCTAACTCACCAAAACTCAACTTTTACTTGCTTTCTGTCGGCGATATCCCCTCCTTGCTGAGTTTTCCCAAGCACGGGAATGGTAGGCACGAGGAAACTGACGCTGGGCTGCTCCGTGCACGATAGCTAAGAACCCCGACCGCGGGTTGGATCACTCACCATTTACTTTTCCCCGCCTTCCACCTGGATCATCCTCTCGGATAAAAATTCTAAGTCAAGACCAAGCCTCTGACGGTCTAAATCAACTCCCCGAGTAGTACTGCTCGTATTGGCACAACTCCTTGAAGGTCGGGCCGGCCAAAATAGGGGTCTCTTTCCTTATCATCGGTCGAAGTCTTTCATGCTTCGCACAAAGACTCCGTCCGATGAGGGACAATTGTAGATACCCCAATTTTGATCGTCCAGAAAGACAGAAATACTTCAAGTAACACCCAGAAATATCCCACTTTTGGACATCCAGTAGAGAACCAAAATTCAGGAAACCGGAAACCCTAACCCTAGCCCTAAACTAAACCTAGCCAGAAACCCTAACCGGAAAACCTGACCCTAGCATTGACCTAGACCTAAAACCGGAAACCCTAAACTAAACCTAGCCAGAAACCCTAACCGGAAAACCTGACCCTAGCATTGACCTAGACCTAAAACCGGAAACCCTAAACTAAACCTAGCCAGAAACCCTAACCGGAAAACCTGACCCTAGCATTGACCTAGACCTAAAACCAGAAACCCTAACCCTAACCCTAAGACCCAAAAACCCTGTGTCCCTGGCAAGGGGCGGCTAGATCTAACTAGCCGCCCCATACCAGGCGGCTAGTTTGAACTAGCGGCCCCCCTAACCGCCCCCTGGCCGACTTTGGACCAGTCCCCTGGATGGGACATAAAGCAGCAATAAATGCTGATCATTGCGGCGGGTCATGACCTTTAGCCGCCCTCTCTTAGCCGGATCAAATCAAGTAACCGACCCAAGCCACCGCTTGTCAGAGATGGGACGTTTGGCAGGTCATGATGGGGGCGGCTACCAGAAAGTAGCCGCCCCATCCTGGGCGGCTAGTTGGAAGTAGCCGCCCTTCACCTGGTCCTGACAGAAGAACCAGGGAATTAATGAGGGGTCTAATCGAAGCCAACCCACTCCATTACCCCCGGAATATTTCCCTGCCTCTCTTTTACTATAAATAGAGGGGTCCCAAGCCCAAATACAACATCACCAATTCATCTTCAATCACCAAAAAATCCCAACATCCTTCAAACCACAAAATCCACACTAGAAATCCCTAGAGAGAGAGAGAGAGAGAGAGCCTCTTGTGTGAGAGAAAACACCCATTCCCTAAACAAAAACACCCTCTCATCCCACCCTCCAGAAACCCGGGCTAAACCTAGCTTAGCCTCTGCCCAAAACCAAACCCATTTCCTACCAAAGCTCTGCCCAAACAAAACCCAGGCCCTGGACGGCTAAACCCTAGTAGCCGCCCCATACCCGACGGCTCAAACCCACTAGCCGCCCCCCATATCCACACTCCTTTGTCCCAAGACTCATTTAGTCAAGCCCGGAAGCAGAATAGGATTACCTGTTTTTCACCTCTGTGTACGGTATATCCGTGTCTCAGAGCGGAGACCCCACAAACTCCCCCCGCAAGGCGATCAAATCCAACACAAACTTTTCCTGCTTTTTGAGAAAGCAGGTGGCGATCACAACAAACCCCGTCTTTTCTAAGAAGCAGTCGGGCGGCTCAGGAACGACTCTATGGGCGGTGATCTGATCAGTCGCGAGACGGACCAGGACCAAGTTCGCAGAACCCCCAGTTTTACATACCGACAACGCTAACTGGGCGCCACGATGCTGAACCCACGCGCGCAGGTTCAGCATGCATGCATAGGCCTCCCACAGGGGGAGACGTGATCCACGATCACGTCTCCCCCGTGGGAGGCCCGCGCATGCATGGACCCGCGCGCGCGTTGCGCGAGTGCATGCGGGGGTTTGATTAATTTTTTTAAAAAAAATTAAATTAAATTTTTATAAAATTAACCAAATCATATAGTGGAAATTAAAATTGATTTAATAAGATTTAACTTTGATTTAAAATTAAATTTAAATTTTAAAATCAAATTAAATTTTAAATTTAATATTAAGATAATATTTAAAATTTGATTTGAAAAACAACCATTTATAAAAACATAATTTATAATAATTCATATCATATTTAACATTTAAATTCAAATAATATTTTAAATCAAATAAAGAAAGTAATAATAATCAATTATTTATAAAATTAAAGTAATATTTGATTAAGGATCGTTTAAGAAAGATAAGGTATAAATTTGATTTAAAATTAAAAATCACATGCAAATATATATAAATGGGATTTGCATGTGATTACAATTTTATAGGAATTTTAAATATTATCTAAATTTAATTTTAAAATTTAAAATTTAATTTTATAAAACTATCATTTATAAAAAAAACATTACAAGCAAATATATATAAATGGTTGGTTTGCAAAATTAAATTTAATGGATAAGTTGACTGATCAACACCTGTGCAAGCTGACTGAGAGGTATACATGTACTATACAAAAGGGACCCAACATACAGAAAATTCACATTAGCTCCTCCACCAAAGCAGTTGGAGTAATAACTTAATGGTTAATGGTAGGGCCAACCAAAAACACATTATAAAATACTGATAAATTTTAAAATTCCTATAAATTGTAATCACATGCAAATCCCATTTATATATATTTGCAAGTGATTTTTAAGTTTGTAAAACAACCATTAATTAAAATTTAATTTTCAGTTTGCATGCAAATATATATAAATGGTTTTTTTACAAAATTAAAATTTAAATATTATTGTTTTCTCTTATTTTTTGTTTCAACATAAATGGTTGTGTTATAAAATTAAATTTTATAAAATTAAATCATAAATTTTATAGGAATTTTAAAATTTAAACTTGATTTTAATTTTAAATCAAATTTATACCTTATCTTTCTTAAACGATCCTTAATTAAATATTACTTTAATTTTATAAATAATTAATTATTATTACTTTCCTTATTTGATTTAAAATATTATCTGAATTTTAAATGTTAAATATGATATGAATTATTATAAATTATTTTTTTATAAATGGTTGTTTTATCAAATCAAATTTTAAATATTATCTGAATACTAAATTTAAAATTTAATTTGAATTTAAAAATTTAAACTTAATTTTAATTTTAAATCAAAATTAAACCTTATTAAATCAATTTTAATTTTCACTATATGGTTTGGTTAATTTTATAAAAATTTAATTTAATTTTTTTTAAAAAAAATTAATCAAACTCCCGCACGCGCGCGCGGGGGTCCCATACATGCACGGGCCTCCCACGGGGGAGACGTGATGCCCATGCATTTCAGCATGACGAAGACGTGATACCGGATCACGTCTCCATCGTGGCGCCCAGTCAGCCTCCCACGGGGGAGACGTGATGCTCATGCATTTCAGCATGACGAAGACGTGATACCGCATCACGTCTCCATCGTGGCGCCCAGTCAGCGCGCCACGTTGGCGTGCTGAACGGGGTCAAACGGACTCAGAGTTAATTTTGCTAATAATTTGGTCTCGGGTCAAATTTAAAATTTTATTTTTTTGGATGGTTATTTTTTAAAATTTTCCAAAATAATAAAGGAAAGCAATTAATCAATGAAAGTCAAAAGCTCGCCCACAACTCAACAAACCAAAGTTATACACGGAAAAAGAAATATCTCATACCCTGACATGGTTCATGTAGAAGCCTCGGGCGACTTCATTACTGTAGAAATCATCGTCACTACTCAAGGACTGCATTCTCTCCCTCGCCCACTGCACGTATTGCTTCCTCCCACCATAGTTTTCGTAGTTATTCACCAAGCTCAGTATCAGATACACTCCTAATATTTTCACCTCCGACACCACGAAATCTAAAGCCTATATAAAACACCAAGAAATAGTAGAAATTATAGTCAGTAACACAATGCATGCATGCATGCATGCATGGAAGAATTAACGCATGCATGAGTGAACTACAGATTCGGCAACTTACTCGAGATCTCCGTAACGAAACATTGTTTACGACATTCTTGTTATTGTTTTTTCTGTTTTTTTGGTTAGTATTGCCTATAGCCCCGCAGGGCCTATTCCCCCTTGAGGGGGGGAGGGGGTAGATCTTGGGAGCATAGAAGGAGCGGGAAGGAGATACTGAACTGAGGTACGTTGTTAATCAAACTCCTTACCTTAACATGTTCTCGTTGTAGTTACCGGGAGATATCTGAAGGGGTTCATCGCCTCCATCAGCGAAAGCCCAAGTCCTGATGACGTACATGCCCTGGCCCGACGCCTGTTGGAAGGCCTCGGTCACCCGATGCCTCTCATTAGGGTCGGCTGCCATGTCCATCAGCCAGTACGCATTGAACCCATTCAAGTAGAACGGGCGCCCGTGGAGCATGAACCGGTTGCCACTCGCCTTCACAAACTCTTGCCCGTTCACAACCACACCATGCTTGAACACCAGGAGTGACAAGCAGACCGAGAGAGAGTATAAGAAACCCTGCCTCCCTAACATCTTTGGATCAAGAGAATTGAAATGGGAGATAGTAGTATAAAATATAAAGGAAGAGAATTGAAATGGAGAGGCAAGCAAAAGAAGGGAAATGGAGCTCTTCCTTTGCTGCTGTGAGGAATGAAAGACACCCATCTAGGGCTTTATATAGTGCTCAAAAGGTAATGCAACATATAAGGATGTCACTCTCTCTGTTCAATGCTGTGTTTTAGGTCAAATTTAATTTTACATGACCACCGAAATTTTTTGTTCAGAAGTGGTGGCAATGAAGACTCATAGTTATGCGATTTGTCGTATATATATTGAGATAAGAGATATATAGCAAAAATGAATTCAATTCATTTCATATGATCGGATTTTCATTAGGACACGAAATGTAATGCATGCCTTATCCACTCATACATTATTGGATTCTTTGTCTCCGTTTGGATGGAGGAATTAAATTATTATACCAGTATAGATAACAATTCCATATGAATAAGATATTCGTTTGTTTATGTTTTCAGTTATTCTCATAATTAGTTTTTATTGTTTATTTGAATTGGAATGTGTAACACTTTGTCATATATGATATGGCACCCATGTAGTTATGCCTATCCACGTAGACCACATCTCCTCTAACTGCTCTGTAGTTGTAACTGCAACAGGTAGTTACAGTAACTCCTCCTTCTTTCACAGATTTATATCTGGGTGAATCGAGTGAGTCTGGGTGATGTGATTTGACAGGGCAGAGACACCAAACAGAGAGGGATCTTGTGAGATACTTGGGTGGTGAATCTGTGGGATTATTTCTTGTAGATAATATCCTGACTGGCGTGTAATTCTGATTGAAGAGAGAAGACTAACAGACAAGAGATCCTGGAAGATTTAATTGGAGCGTTTGATCATGTATGTTTCTATTGAGTTCCAACATTGGTATCAGAGCCATAAAAATTTAGAATTCATGCTGTAGGATTGATTTCAATTTGAAATGAATTCATGTTCATGAATTTTTTTTCGGATGTTCTTAAACATATGCATTTATGATCTCGGGTGGTTCCTTTAATCATGTTATGATGTGTCAGACGTGTGATAGTTGTTAAAAACTGAATCCCTATAAAGGTGAGATGTTCTCCACATGTCACATTCTAAACAAACATGCGAAATTTAAATGTGATCAATCTGCTCGGGATGATCTGTTTGATTATATGATCCGTTTTTTTTTTTTTTTTACATGTCATGTGAATCAGTTAGAATAATTGACCCTGATTCCTAGATGCCCATGTATGTAGAACAGATATGTTAATTTTAAATTCATGTCTATGTGATCAGATATAAGTTATATATTTTATGTAACAGCACGTTATGTTTATTTCAATATGTGGAACATTTAAGCTAATTCATCTTGATCCCTATTTTGGTGGTAAGAAAGAAAATTATGCTAGTTTTTATATCTGTGTTTGATAAGATGAATTATGCATGTTATAACACTGTTGATATTGCAAATCGGATAAGTTATATATATATATATATATAGACATGTGATAAAACTTAGACTTGCTATCATATGTGTGATATGACTTGGACATGCATGTGTGTGTGTTGAAATAGCCACACCCCACTTGTAATTGATGAATTTGATGCATGTTGACACAGTAATCCGATTAAATAAATAGAGTTTATTTTTTTTGAGGCCTTTGCATGCTATCACATATTTCATGTTAAAATGATACTGTTCGGCACATACAGTAACAGATAGCTTTTGGTTTAAACATGTTACTTTATGTTAGTAAAATAAATTATTCATGTGCTGATTACTTGATGCATATGTTGATATGTATTCATATGCTAAAAATATTTTTTTTAAGTGGGAGGATTGAGGCTGGCAGAATTATAAATTCTCGCCTAGTTCCTAGTTTTATGCGCATAATTAACTTAATCAATAATAGTTTAACTTTGTTCACAGAAGATGATTGAATGTTTTACATATCTTTCAATTCTGGGGCATGTGTTTTATTATTATTTTTTTAGTTTGAAAGATTGCTGCAAAAATTATTATTATAATTTGGTTGTGCTAGTAATTAATGTTAGCTTTATTGTCTCCTATAGTTGACTATGGCTGCTACAAAAAGCATTATCGCTGACCTCAATCAGGGAGACAAACTGAATGAGAAGAATTATGATGTTTGGCATTGTAAGATTCAGTATCTCCTAGAGGAACAGGATTTGCTTGAAACTATAACACAAACCATGATTGAACCTGAGCGTGGGACCTCGGCACAGCATAGACGTGATCATGAAGCCTATTTGGCTTGGAAGAAGAAAGATCGTGTTGCTCGCATCCTGTTGCTGAGTAGCATGAGAAATGATATTATGCTGCGTTTTGAGAGAAACAGGATTGCGATGTCAATCAGGGATGCCGTGAAAATCCAATATGGTGGGACTTCAACTACAAGACTGCGCCAGCTTACACTGATATTTGATGCTTATAAGAAGCGCCATGACAACATAATGAGGCAGCATCTTACAGCTATGTCCAACATGATCAGTGAACTAAGGTCTGCAGGTCATGAGTTAACAAATGAGCAACAAGTCCAGGCCGTCATTCGTTCTTTGCCCAACTCGTGGGAGCATATGCGAGTTAATCTGACCCACAATGACAACATCAAGACTTTTGATGATGTTGCACGCCATGTAGAGCTGGAAGAAGATCGCTTACTAGCAGAAAAACCTACTGGAGAGGTAAACATGGTCGAATCTAGTTCTCGCAACGCATTGGGCTTGCGACGAAAAAGGACTAGAGGTGGGGACAAATTAAAGGGCAAGGAGACGAGATTGGCTCCTAAGAAAGCTAAGAATGCTAAGCGCCAGAGAGGAAAGCGCGGAGGCAAGAAAGACAAGACTAAGATGACTTGTTTTAACTGCAATCAGTTGGGTCATTTCGCTCGTGAATGCACTGAGCCGAAGGTATGTACAAAACTATCTAATTCCTCACATTTATATGTTAGTAGTTGTTTGATGTTGGCTGAAACTGTCACTGTTTGGACTGTAGACTCAACAGCAACAGACCACCTAGCAAAGGATCGGGCATCATATGTGGAATTTCGTCAGATTCCAGTAGGGAGTAGACGAATCTACATGGGGAACAACTCAAGTGCAGAAATTCTGGGAATTGGTACTTGCAAGGTTGTTTTGCGAGGCGGGCGCACTTTGTTTCTCTATGATGTTTTGTACGCACCCGAAGTTTGACGAAATCTTGTCTCAGTTCTAGCTCTTCTTAGTTGAGGTCTCAAATTTGAATTTGTTGATGGTTGTGTTAAGTTGTATTTGGGAACTACTTTCTATGGTTCTAGATATTTGTTTGATGGTTTTATTGTACTAGACAATGTTTGTGTTTCAAGTAATGCTAATAGTAGTTTTTCTTATGCCACCTATTCTAGCAAGAATATTGCAGATAATTCAAATATATGGCATGCTAGATTAGGTCACATTGGGCAAGACAGGATGAACAGACTTGCTAAAGAAGGCCTTCTTGGCTCAATAGCAAAAGTTGACTTGCCCATTTGTGAGCATTGTTTGGCAGGAAAAACAACTAAAAAACCATTTGGCAAAGCAATTAAAGCTACAATACCCCTGCAGCTTATTCATTCAGACATCTGCGGACCAATGAATGTGAGGGCGAGGCATGATGCCTCATATTTTAAAACATTCATAGATGATTATACACGATATGGTCATATTTACTTGATCTCCCATAAATCAGAAGCATTGGATTGCTTCAAACGATAAATAAGTTTGGTTGAGAATCAATTGGACAAGAGTATTAAGGCTCTTAGAACTGACCGTGGTCGTGAATATCTATCTGATCAATTCAAGCAACTGTGTAACGAGAAGGGAATAGCTAGACAGCTAACTATTCCAGGGACTCCGCAACAAAATGGTGTTGCTGAGAGGAGAAATAGAACCCTTCTAGACATGATAAGATCGATGATGGCTCATGCAAATTTGCCCATATCCTATTGGGGAGATGCGCTTTTAACAGCAGCCTACATTCTTAACCGTGTGCCCTCCAAATCAGTAATTTCCACTCCTTATGAATTGTGGACCGGTCAAAAACCCAATTTGGATAATCTTCGACCATGGGGATCTGCAGCTTTCATTCACACTAATTCTCATAAGTTTGGGAAGTTAGGGCCTAGAGGAAGAAATTGTATCTTTATTAGATACTCAGAACACTCAAAGGGCTATGTGTTTATTGGTGAAGAAGCTGATGGAAGTGTAACAGAAATTGAGTCTCAATATGCAACCTTCTTAGAAGAAGACTTTCCTAGCAAAGGAGAAATCACTCAGAATTTTCAATTATTTGAAATAGAAGATTCAGAACTGGGCGCCCCTGAAGCAAGTGGGAGCGACAAGCCTGGTGATTTTGTTGTGATGGAGCAGGTTGAAGAACTACAACCACGTAAAAGCAATCATGTAAAAATCCCTCGTCGTCGATTTGAGGTTGAGGGAGAAGCTTTTATGGTTGCTCCTAAAGATGATGAAGAGCCTAGGACTGTTCAAGAGGCTCTTTCATCTATCTCTGTTGAAGAATGGACCAAAGCAATGCAGGAGGAAATGAAGTCAATGACGGCAAACCATGTTTGGGACTTGGTTGACCTTCCGCCTGGGCGTCGGACAATCGGGAACAAATGGGTTCTTAAGATTAAACGCAAGGCTGATGGAACTATAGAAAAATATAAAGCTCGACTTGTAGCCAAAGGATATACCCAAGAGGAGGGAATCGATTATGAGGAAACTTTTTCTCCATTTGTTAGATTTGTATCGATTCGCCTCATTCTAGCCATTGTCACACATATGGATTTAGAACTCTACCAAATAGATGTTAAAACTGCTTTTCTTTATGATGAACTGGATGAAGAAATTTATGTGGATCACCCTACAGGTTTTGTTACTGAAGGCCAGGAGCGCAAAGTATGCCAGCTCCGCCGATCCATTTATGGCTTAAAACAAGCATCCAGACAATGGAAACTCATATTTCATCAAGCTATATTAGCAGATGGATTTGTAATGATGGAGGAGGACCATTGTGTATGCCTTAAGCACAATAATGGTAGATTTGTGATCCTATCTTTTTATGTGGATGACATATTATTGGCCGGAAATGACAATGTATTGATTCATGCTACAAAGGAGTGGTTATCCTTCAATTTTGAAATGAAGGATTTGGGTGAGGCCAGTTATGTACTTGGTGTTAAGATTCTAAGGGATCGGTCTAAGAGACTTTTGGCTTTGTCTCAAGAGACTTACATCAAGAAGATGCTTGAAAGATACCAGATGCATAATTGTAAACCTATAGACACTCCTGTTGAAAAGAATTTGAGCTTAAAATCTGATATGGGTCCAAAGACTTCAGAAGAAAAAGAAAGAATGTCAAGAGTTCCCTATTCCAGTGCAGTCTATGATGTGTACACGGCCTGACATATGCTATGTTGTTGGATTAGTAAGCCGGTTTCAGGCTAATCCAGGACTTGCACATTGGAAAGCAGTCAAGAGGATCTTCAGGTATCTTAGAGGAACAATGGACTATATGCTGTGTTACCAGGATAAGGACATACGCTTGATTGGTTTCAGTGATGCTGATTGGGGAGGTGATCTTGATGAGCGCAAATCAACATCGGGATATGCTTTCTTACTTGATAATGGAGCCATATCATGGAGTAGTAAAAAGCAATCCTGTATAGCCTTATCTACCATGGAGGCTGAATACATAGCATGTTCTTCGACTGTTCAGGAGGCTGTTTGGTTGAGGAGGTTCTTGCAGCGTTTGGAGATTGTTATTGTAGCATCAAATCCAGTAACGATCTATTGTGACAGCATGGCTGCACTAGCTTATGTGAAGGACCCCAAATATCATGGTAAAACCAAACACATTCAAGTGAGGTACATTTCATTAGAGACATTGTGGCACAAAATGAAGTGGTCTTAAAACACATATCTACGAGTCAGATGGTTGCAGATCCACTCACCAAGCCCATTGCAAGAGATTTATTTGTATCTCATGTGAGATCTCTAGGACTGCGTAGAATTTAATTATGTGTATCTCTGTATCAGTTGACCACTTTGGGAATGTAAGTTATGATGTTATTCAATCATATTTGAATAAATACCATTTATTTTGCAGTTATGGTTGGCATATCATGTACAACTAGCACAACAAGAATGTATGTCAATGGCTAAGATTAGCTTATTCACGCGAGCAATCACCTTTGGCGCTATTGGAGCGAGCAGAGTTGAGACAAAATGATTTATAGCGCTATGAAAGCGAGTCATTTAATCATTTTTTTAATGTCGCCTTGATATTAAAATAAAATATATATATGTATTTTTATATATATATCAAGATGAGGCTTTTATATATATATATATATATATATATATATATATATATATATATATATATATATATATATATATATAAGTTAGAGCCGATATGAATGTTTCCCCACCATTTGTGAAGCCTTTCTATAAAAGCTGGGTTTGAGAATTTCATTTGGCGCTACTGATAGTGAGCAAATGAAGTACTCAGGTTAGATACTTAGATGTAACTGAACTAAGACCCATACAGTGTTGAAGGATGGCATACACTCTATGAAATAGAGAATCTCCATTGTAGCGTGCATTTCATACTGCATGTGCTTAGTGACCATTCAGGAAGTGAGTGAATGGATCCCTGCTTCCTCACTGCGTGAATCCTGAAGAGTAATGATAGTACCCTATGTGACCTTTGGCTATGTCATAAAGTGAAGAGTTAGTGTTTGCTACTCTAGTGTGTTACCTATGGTCATGAATGATTCGATCTAATGGGACATTACTGGGAAAGCAGTTAACTTGGATCTGAGTGATATTGGTGCAAGAGGAAGACAATTTTAGAATTATACCACTCACTTGTATTCACCAGCTAGCTAGTTATGTCACCCTCATGAGTGCAAACATAATTGTGATTACGCGTGAAGTTAAGAGGTGATTGGGCATGGATCTCTTTGAGGGATTTAGAGATACTTGATCAGGTACAACTAAACAGTCTGGGGTACAGCAATACACTATGCTTATTATTTTCTTATTTGTTAGGGTTGATGTCTCTATTCTGGCTCGGAAGGGTTTCTAGATTGGGGCTCCCAAATGCAGGTGTATCGCCGGTCACACGACCCATTTATCTGTATGAACAAGATTCAATGTTTGATAGTCATGCCCTTCATGTGTGAGTGGGAGATGTAACACTTTGTCATATCTGATATGGCACCCATGTAGTTATGCCTATCCACGTAGACCACATCTCCTCTAACTGCTCTGCAGTTGTAACTGCAACAGGTAGTTACAGTAACTCCTCCTTTCATAGATTTATATCTGGGTGAATCGAGTGAGTCTGGGTGATGTGATTGACAGGGCAGAGACACCAAACAGAGAGGGATCTTGTGAGATACTTGGGTGGTGAATCTGTGGGATTATTTCTTGTAGATAATCTCCCGATTGGCGTGTAATTCTGATTGAAGAGAGAAGACTCTAACAGACAAGAGATCCTGGAAGATTTAATTGGAGCGTTTGATCATGTATGTTTCTATTCCTCAACTTGTATTACATGATCCATTGAGTTCCAACAGAATGGATTAAGAATAAATAAAAGATAAGGAGTGGATATAGAATTTATACTTTCTAAATATCATTTTAAATGCATGGACAAAGTAATATAATCCTATATCAAGGGATCTTACAACTGTTATAGTCACTTATATATAATTGCTTATACTACTGGCATTACTATATATAACAGTTTAAAACCCTTAAACAAACAAGTTTTTCCTTATATACATGCTTATTTTGCTTTATACTTCTCCTATAACTCCATCCAAAATGGGCAAATTGTTTTTTATTTAAGAAGAGAGAGAGAGAGAGAGAGAGAGAGAGAGAGAGAGATTATGACTTCATGATATTGTTTTATGGGCTTCTGTTACTGGTTATAAGTAAAGAGTTACATCTGAAACTTTAGATATGCCAAAATATGTTGCGTATTGCAAAGAGAGAGGCTTTCGCACGCATGGTTTGGACCCATCGAATTTTATTTTTTAAAATCACGTCGCCTTTTTAGTTATGAAATCAACAAATCGATTAATACATCCCAAGGAAATAGTGCGTCATAAGATATCTTCCTTTCTCTGAATGGCAATTCCTATTTTTGTTATTGACATTGGAGGTTGATTTTATTTTTTAACGTAATATAATGTCTTCATGTGAAAATGCAACTACAGGTCACATGGGAGACTATTTTTCATACCATGTTTTTTGTTCTCACAAGGTCGATTGTGGTTGGTACTTGGTTGTGATGAGTTTAATTAATTAATTAAATAGTATACACATTACACAGTCACATGGTATTTAATGGCATATTACAAAAGAATTCCCATCAAATCTCATCAAATCTGTAGAAATGTCCGGATACAGTGCGAAAGGAGTAAATTCGTATACCATCATTTTAAGCCTTGGAAATAAGTGAAATTTTCGATGTGGTTTCTCATACGCAAACAACCCACGAGGGCACTCTTATGTCATCGCTCCTCTATTCCTAACCGTTAATCCAATATTTTATTTAGGTTATCTGGCTTGTCACATCTTTCTCAGCTAGTCAGAACTGACATCCTAAACTTTTTTTATTTTTATTTTTATTGGGACACAACTCTTGAAATCCATTATAAACATATGATGCATTTTTTGTTTTTTTAAGATAATGGTAGGCATTTTAAACTCTTGAAATCCATTATAAACATATGATGCATTGTTAGATACAGTCCCAATGATCAAGCGAAAAAAATACATGCAGTCCCAATTGGCTTCTGATTTTGTTAGATGAAATAAATTATTATTTTATGTAAAAGAATATTTAACATTTATTATAATATAAATTTTATTTTTGGGTTTTTTATTTTTAATTATAAGTTCTCGCAAACCATCATATTTCGTGATTGATCTCTCACTTCTTCGTATTTAGGTTTTAATCTTCATATTTCAAGGATAATTTCTTTTTAGTCCCTATCAGGGACTAAAAAAATTAAATAATTTATGTATAGGTCCCTATCAGGGATTAAAAAGAAATTATTCTGTAAATGACTAAAACCCAAATATGAAGAAGTGAGGGATCGATCGTTTGTAGGGACTTAAAAATAAAAAAACCCTTTATTTTTAGAAAAACACATATTTCATTGTATGAGATACAAACAATGAAATATATAAATTAAAAATAATCAAAACATATGGGGACTTAAGAAATATTACATATAAGACTATCTCTAACATTGTCCAGAATGGATTTTTATTTTCACTGCCTATTAAATTTATAAAAAAAACTCAAAATCAATAATCAAATATCAAATATCACTAGAAGTTGCTCTTAAAGCATCTTCAATCCTAGATTCCTAGTGCCTAGACCCATATCCATATGAAATTTAAATTTAAATAAAAATCCCACAAAATCCCCTCCAACCCTTAACCTAAACTCATGTCAAATAAAGACTAAAAAATTTACCAAATCAAAGGAGACCCAAACTTTATCCAAAATTTTCCAATGATTCTTTTTTATACCAAATAAGTGAATTATTGGGAAGAGATTGAATTTTTTAAAAAAGATTTATGTAAATGATCGAGAACATCATTACAAATGAAATTTTTATTCAAATTGTTAATGAAATTTCCATATAGCTTCGAGTAAGAGCAAAAGATGACCTTACTACACACACACATTATTAGTGATCAAGCGGACCCAAGAAGGAGCTAGTGGGGGCGGTGGCCCCCACTGGATTTATAAAAAAATATAATGACAATACAATTAGTAACTTTGATAGCAGAAGGAAATTGTAGAGAACAGAGATAAGGGTCAAGGGTTTTAATATTTTAGATAGTTAAGATAGTTGAGGATCTGAAAAATAAATGACAAAAATGAGAGGGGGGTATGATATCAAGTATCTTTATTGTGTTGAATAATGCTACGTACAACTCTTTTTTAAGTCATAATTCTAGTTTACACACATTTTGGATTTTTTTAAAATAATATACATCATCTAATGAGATACATATTTTTATGAAAAATAAAATATATGCTCCAATGAATTGCATTGATGTATTTATAAAAAATGTGATTTTTTTTTATCAATGCATATACCTCGTTAATACGAGAATATGCTTCAATGATTTTCTATCAACGCATGTGAGACTGGATTTGTTATATTTGTGTCACTTTCTAGCCTATGGGTAACCGTTAGGTCATTTCTGGCCATTTTCGAATTTTTTCATTTTTCGATCGGAGCCGCTAAAATTTTGGCTTTTAGCTATCTGCGTGAGCTCGAGTGCTCCGATTGGAAATCTGACTGCATATTATGGGTCCTGGTACTATTCTGTACTACCCATAAAAATTTCATTGAATTCCGATAACGTTTGGAAAATTATGCAGTTCCGAATCGTATCCGGGTTTTCTTCAAAACTGATTCGTTAAGTGGAATAGTGTTGGGATATTTGTGTGAATGAGGTGACCATAGGTAACCTCACCCCCCTCTTGCTTAAGTGTGAAGAAAACTTTGGTTATTTTCTTTGTTAGAGGTGAGGTTAGGGTTATGTGTACCCCCTATTTTTCTCTTGTGTTCACCCCCCCCAAATGTGAGCATATGTGCTCATTTTCACTTCCTCTCCCCCCTCAATGTGAACACCCTCTCCAGCCCCCCCTTTGTGTGTGTTTGTGTGTGTTTTAATGAGAAAATCAAAGAGAAGAAGAGGATCATGAAGGGTTGAAGAATAAAAGGTGAGTGTTGTTGTTGTTTCCCTCTCTTTGGCTCCCTCTCAAGCTCCCATTGCCCCCTGCTTTCAGCCATTAGAAGGCTGTGGGGAGGCTGTGGAGGTAGTGGTGTTGGTGGTGGCGGTTGCGGCGGCTTTGGTGCGCCAAGAGCCCGAATGCATCACCCCTTTCTTTCCCCCTCCCTTGGTGAGCTTTCCTACCCTTATTTTCTTTGGTTTTTCATGTGTTAAGGGCTGTTGGGGAGGTCATGCATGATAGGTAGTTGGTTTGGGATGTGTGTGAGGGCTGGGAGGGGGATTTAGGGCCCTGGGCGCGCGTGCAGATCTGTCCGCGCGCGTGCGCGCGGAGGCGCGCGCGCAGTATGGCGGACAGGGTCCTGGCGGGCGCAGGCGCGGGCACAGGCACGGGCGCGCGCGCTGTGCGCGCGGGGGTCGATAGGCGCGGGCGCGCGCGCTGAGCGCGCGGGAGCGCGTGCACGCGTGGGTGCACGTGCGCGTGTGTGCGAGGGCCACGCGTGTGGCTGCCCGGGGGCTCGGGTAGGTGTCGGGGTTCTCGGATATGCGTGCGTACGCGTGTACTCGCATGCGTGTGAGCCCGTATGCGTGCATATCTAAGCCTTTGACATTTTTAGTTGTTTCTAAGTGTTTTTATGTAATTATACTCACCGTTTTGATGCCCTTGTCGTGCAGATCTTGGCGAACGGTCACGCATCGACCCGGGTTGCGGTGAGTGGGTCAATCCAACCCAGTTGGGAGGTGTTCGATGCACGTTGGAGTGCATTGCTCTCCCTTGGGGCACCATAATTGCATATAAACTTGATGTATGCATGCATGTTGTTACCTAGCTTGCTAAGTGTGTAATCATGTCATGCTAGATATTGAATGTTAGGGATTATATATCTATATATCATGTATAGGAGCCATACATGCTAGATATCATGTCATATGTTAGCATAACCCCCACCATACATGTCCCCACTTAGTTAATTTGATTAACTTGTATGATTATGCATAGAACAGCATGCCTTAGATAATATGTATCTCGTTATTATATTATTACATGCTCCCATGATTAATTCAATGGTTAATTTCTTAATTGTATAGTTAATTCCTATATTCCTACTAGGGATTAAGGGACCTTGTGAAGTCACCATTGAGACCCGGGCTAGGGTGCTCCGTGTTCCTTGTTTGGTTGTCGGGGTATCCTATATCGGGACCTCAAGGTGCCCTCCCAAGGGGTTCTTTCCCCCAGGCAGGGAATATCTGGAATAATTATTCATTTAATTATAAGTTGTATAATTATTTATACCCGTACGAGCCATGAATCTTGTCTAAATGGGTTTTGGACAAGTGTATGACCTATTAGGGGGTCATATCATGGCATAGTCATTACGATTGATAGAATTTTCCCCGCATCAGAGTTATGCGCCCTGGAGGGAATTCTTGAGAATTCGTTACCGTACTAGTGCGTAGTCACCGATGACGACGGATCCAAAGGGATCATATTCGCATGAGTAGATTGGTTTCTTCCTTCGTTGGATCCGCGTAGGGACTTCCTGGTTGAGACAGCCGGCCTGACAGAGGGCTCCCATCCGTAGGTGCTGTCGATTTGTGAGGATGTGCTGATCATGGGAGTATACCAGGTATGGGCTTCCCTGGATAAGGGCTACCGGTGGACCAAGGGCGTAGAAACAATCTAATTTCCTCCCAAGAGCCTATGTCACCCCGAGGAGGGGGTGAGGGTGAGGGTGTAGTGGGTCGGCGTTGGTTCGATCTACCAATTGTGCAATTTCCCAAAGCCTGTCATCCCTAAGGAGGGTGAGGGTGAGGGTATTGCTCCCTAAAGTCCTATGTCACCCTGTGGGGGTGAGGGTGCGGGAGTGGTGGGCTCGGGTTGATACTCGACCCACCAGTTTAAGGAGTTGATTCCATCTGTTGGAACCGAAATTACCTGAAGGATTTATATGAGTTGTGTTGCATGGATTGTTCCATTCACTAAGCGTGTGGCTCACCCCTCACATATGTTTTCTTCCAGTTGACGCTGAGTCGGATCCAAGAGAAGAGCTCCCCTTGGCGCAGTATGAGTAGGAGACCCGTGTTCGCGTTGGATGTCTTGCGAGTGAGAGGCCATCAGCATTCCCTTTTCCTTGTATGTATTATACTTGTGCTTGTGCACGGTATGTGGATTATTGGTGTCTTTTGTTGTATATATTGGCTCTCACAGGACAAATGATTGTGTACTCTATGTCTGTAAATATGTCTTTGAATTACAGACTTAGTCATTTGAGCTTCTGCTATTTGTATATATTTGATGTCAGTTATTTGGTTATTGCTTTAGTGTCGATGATGTTGTGGAGTCCTTATTTGATCTCGTGTTTAGATTGCTGATATCATTTATATATTTGCCATGTCTCGGGGACGGCCGCCCTGGGGCGTGACAGGATTAGGGCTGAAAAAAATGTGTAATGTATTGTGTTATTAAAATTTTAGAATTCTGTTACACATTATTTATTTATTTAGCTCAAATTCTAGTCATATATACTTCATTAGAATCATATGCTGACATTAATGAGGTGTATGTCTCTTTAGAAATGATTTACATTTTTTAAAAAATATATACTTCATTAGATGAGGTATAATATTTTTTAAAAATTCAAAACATCTGTAGACTGTAATTGGGATTGAAAAAGATATCGTACATAACACTATCATTTATGTTTATTTATTAGTGATGGTGGCCCCACTAGAAAAAAAATCATGGATCCGCCACGGTCAAGACCTATGAGCTTTTGGCTTGCGCTAGAAATGATAAGAGCTGTTGAAGGAGATTTAGAGATGACAACCTCATAGCCATCTCTGAATTGATCCATTCCATCAGCTAACCACTGCCAGAAGAGCGCACCGCAACCCGAACCACCACCACTAGCAGAAGCATAAATTAAGTCATATGCACTGCTGTAAAAGGTGTCCCTCTGGGCTATACTAGTACCCGGAGCAGTCGTGTTCTTCCCGAATTCAGTTACAAGGAGTGGCTTACGCAAAACAGAGTTTGAATCAGAGATGTGGGTTTGAGTCCAACTTTAGAGGAAGTTAATTTGGGACTGGAAATCAGAACCTGTCAGCCTGCAAATGACAAACAATCCAGGAATTCAATTTCGATACCCATGGAAATGTAATTTGTTGAACATAATTTGTTTGGAACAAAAAAAATTTATGAACTGAGTTAGAAACAATTATACTAGATTAGGCTAATATATTATGTTAGAAAAATACAAAAAAGGTGCATTAAATTCATTCAAGTATTTATTACAATTTTAACGGTATGTACTTCATTAGACAAGTGTATACCATAAAAATATTCAAAACATGTTCAGAGGCGCAAAAGGGACTGCAGACAGTGGCGGAACCACATTGGGCCGAGTGGGGGCAGCTGCCCCCACTCGGTTTGCAAAAAACCAATAACCAGTATGTATATGTATGTTTTTTTTTTTTTGTTTAGTGTGTATATATGTTGTAGTTTGGTGGAATATTAATAAATTTAAATTTGTTACATGTATTAGGTAGTTTTGTTGGTTGATTAAATTGTTTTATGATTACATTTATATGAGTAGTACATCCTTATTTCATAATTAGTTATGTTTGTTTGACTCATGGATAAATTATTCCGGATACAATAGTTTCTATTTAATTGATATTCCTTATCTGTTTGGTTAAATTTTCTAAATTTTCACTATTTATGTTTCTTTTATTAAATTTTTTTCTTGAATCTATTTTATTGGAACTACAAACGAAGTTCATACATTATTTTTTCTTGAATAGTTTAAAAAAAGGCAATTAACATCTTTTTTTTGTTGTTTTTTTTTTTGTTTGAACCTTTTAAATAGATCATGAAACTTTAATTTTTATGTCAATTGAAAATTTATTATGTATTTTGAAAAATCCATAATTTGATTGTTGTTGCTTAGTAAAAAAAAATAGTTTCAGTTTAAGTTCGCCCCTACTAACACAAATTTCTGGCGGCTCCGTCACTGACTGCAGAGTGCAAAATGACTGTCCCACATTTTCCTATTCTTATTACTAATATAGACAGCCTAACGGAATTTATCCTAGATAATAATTTATAATTCATCACAATAAACTGTACTAGAACCAGCTGTGGAGCAGGATTGCACTTTATCAGTAGCCATAATCACTGAAACAATTGCGACAGTGCAGTATGATTGCAGGAAAATTAATAAGGTCGCATAAAGAAAATTATCAGATGATGAATTTTGAAGATGAAAGGATAACACCTAGAGATTAATTTATCTGATAAAAGAGTGTGGTGGTTGTGCTTCGTTATTTGATTTAAATTTAAAGCCATAAAAAATTCTGTATACATTTTTCATTTACAATCACTAGATGTGTTAACCATCATACAATCAGCTTGATGCTCCCATGAATCACATATATTTTTTTGCTCATGCCTGTAATTCAAGTATGCTCCATAATGAAAAAAAAAAATAAGAGAAAAATTACTATTGATCTGGATAAGTATGGATGGTAGCAAAATCAATGCCTGATATCTGATTATTAGATATGAAATCCGTTCCAAACATCAAACCCCCGGGGTTGAATTTCTTCCTGTCTGGCATTGAATCACCATAAAATCCTTCCAAACCGATTTCCAGTAGGTGGTTCATATCTAAGGATTTCACTTTTGTAGCCATCTCAGTGATCCAGCCCTATCAACAGCAACATTATTTGGTGAAATTAATATCTGCACAGAACTCATAAAAGGTGCAGGTTATTTTTATTTTATTTTTTTGGGAAAAATGGTGCTCTCAAGGATTTGATCCCTTAACCTCTTTTCTAGAATTGGGAGGTGCTTACCGATTTAACCAAAACTCAGTTCGCAAAACTCATAAAAGATGGTTATTATTTATTTGTTTATTAATAAACTGAGGTTTGTTGGATTCCTTGCTGTCACAACAAATGGATAGGGTCGTTGAGGGTGCGATCGCTGGTAGTGCGATCGCACGGTCCACGTTTGTTTAAAAAAAAATCGATTTGTATATGTTCGACGTAAGGGCGACTTTTTTACGTGTGCGAAATAGATTTCGACCGTCCAATCGAGATCCATCGATCGGACGGTCAATTAAAAAAAATACAAAAAAATAAAAAAATTGATATTCCCATCTTACCCCCCCCCCTTAAATTTCCCTTCAGAGCTTCCCTTCAACCCCTCAATCGACCCCTCTCTCTCTCTTCCATCTGAAATTTTTTTTCTCCACCACGTCCACCGCAAATCGTCCACACCGGCAACTCTTCTCTTCATGCCGGCACCTCCTCTCTTTACGTCGGCACCTCCATTCGGCTCCCCATCCCCGGCATCTTCCCCGTCTCTACATCATCCCCGTCCCGGCACCGTCCACACCCCGGCATCGTCCACGCCTCGGCATTATGATTCGAATGATAAAACTGGTGATGAGGACAGCGATGAGTTCATTGGTAATGAGACTATTGGAGGTCAAGATACAGAAGAAAGCAGAGAAAATGGAACAAATGATGTTGATGGAAGAGAAGAAAATTCTGAAGTTGTTTCTCATGATGTTGCTGTTGATACTGATTCTGATGATGGTGTTGATGCTGATGACAGTGCTGAAGCTGATAATGATGATGATGACAGTGCTGATGATGATGTTGATGATGATGCATTTGATACTAATTCTGTTCATGGTGATGTCGTTGAAGAAAGTGTTGATGCTGATAATGGTGCTGATCATGATGTTGCTCATGATGATGCATTTGCTGATGATGAAGTTGTTGCTGAAAACAGAGCTGATGCTGGTAATGGTGCTGATGATGATGTAGCTCATAATGATGCATTTGCTGATGATCAAGTTCCTCGTGGTGCTGACAATTTTGATAATGAGATTCAGTGTAGCAAAAACAACAGGCATTCACCAGTGGAGGTTCATACTAAACCAACCAGGCAGTCATTGAAAAATGAAATTCATGAATTGAAATTAATTATAGCATCACATGGGGAAGACTTGCTTGTAATTCTGGATGAAAACAAGAATCTTAGAATCAAGCTGAAAACTAATGTACGCAACATAAATGGTCTTTTCTTGGAGTGCGCGACACCAAGAAGGAAAAATCGTGAATTAGTTGACCAGCTGGCAAATGCCAAACACGAGAATAAGAGAATGCAAGAGCATGCCTGTACAAGTATTAGTGAAATCAGCAAGCTTAAAGATCAAGTTGGAAAATATCAGCAGTTCAATTATCGAGAAGCGGAGTATCAAAGGGTGATTGAAGAGCAAAACAAAACAATCTCAGACTTGAGAGATGATGCCTCTATGCACAATAATGCCTCCACAGATATTTGTGAAATCAACAAGCTTAAGGAAAAATATCAGCAGCTAGAGGATCAAGAATCTGAGTATCAAAGGGTAATTGAAGAGCAAAATAGAACAATCTCAAAATTGAGAGATGATGCCACTGTGCACAATAATGCTTCCACAAGTATTGGTGAAATCAGCAAGCTTAAGGATCAAGCTGAAAAATATCGACAATTGAAGGATCGAGAAGCAGAGTATCATAGGAAAATTGAAGAGCAAAACAAAACAATCTCAGACTTGAGAGACGATGCTTCTGTGCACAATATCACCCAAAAGTCAGCGATGGATATTGAAATAATCTGCCTAAGGGTCAGAAGCCAGTAGATGGAAAAAAAACCTCTTCAGGTTGTCCCACTTCGATCGCATAGTCCAGACGTCCATTATGTGCAATCTGAAAGTGAATCAGAAGAAATTGAAAAAAATAGCTTCGCAGATCAATGATTAAAAGAATAAAATTGAAAGGTCAAAAAGGGACGAGAGACCCTCACTTTGAATACTCAAACATTGCAAAGAAAGGCAAGCGTAAAGCAATTGAAGCACCATCAGAAAAAAATAAAAAGGTAAAATTCTCGTTCAGACTTCCAAAGAATAGTGTTACAAAGACTCTTGCTAAGGAACATATTAAACAATTGAGGCATGTAGTAGGAATCACATCTGGAAGGTAACAATCTATGTCATGTCTATTCAATGTTAGCATTTTTCATTGTACACAATATAAATTCTGTAACATTGACATTATATAAATTTACATCTATGTAGTGGACCAATATGACAGGGCAGTCTTACAGTGTTACATTTTGAAGACATGATGTCCATTTTAATGGAAGATAAAATATTCAGTAATGTGAGTATAAAATGTAACATTAGATATCGCGTATTTTAAATGTAACAGTCATCACTAAAATGTAACAAATTTATGTGAGGCACCTTGCTTTTTTAGATATTTTGTATTGCTATATATGCTAAATCTAACTGTTAGTAATTGTGACAGTCATGACACATTTCAGTCCAACATCTTGCATCATTAGTTATTATGTACTGTTGCATGTTCTGAAAAAACTATTGGTATATGTAACAGTCATGACTGAAATGTAAAACTTTATGTAAAACAGCTTATTTTGTTAGTTATTTGCATGTTCTAACTGTTGATAAATATAACAGTTTTAAATAAAATGTAACAAATTTATGTCTAGCAGCTTGTTCGGTTAGTTATTGTAGAATTGTTTACATATTCTAAAATAAACTATTAGTATATGTAACAGTTGTTACTGAAATGTAACAACTTTATGTAAAGCAGCTTATTTTATTAGTTATTGTGTAATGCTACATATATATGCTGAATATAACTTGTATTAAATGTAACAGATGTTACTGAAGCATAATTAATCTAACTGTTAGTTATTGTTGTATATGTCCAGGTCATTTATGCATATATAGAAATACTATTTGAGGAGCAAGGTGTCGCATCAAGATATAAACAATCTTCATTTTTTGTGTCAGCCAATATATCACAAGCACTGCTAAATGAAAAGCAAAAGCACATGTTCAAGGTCCTTGTAAAAGATAAGATAGACGTTGGATCTATATCCGTACATTCACTTTTCTCTACACAATCAAGGACATTGGACATTAGCTGTGTATGACATTGTGGATAACACATAGAGGCATAACTCTCTGCTTTGGGAATATGCGGATGTAGACACACATCTACAATTGGTTAAAAATTTGGTAATTCCTGAATAATATTTTATACAACTATTATTTATTTTCATAACTGAATGGCTAACACATGTATATTAATGTTTAAATCAACAGATGGATGCGTTCATACAACATTTCAGCTGGATCAAATTGGGTCAGCTGCTATCTGTGAAAGATGCACCACAACAACCTGATTTTTCGTAAGTCCAATACATAGTCATAAGTTTTTGAAAACAAACGCATAGATCTTTTTACAATGTGGATTTATATGTTTTATGCAGTATTGAATACGGCGCAGTTATCTTATATATTATGGCTCAACACATATATCAAGGACAGATACCGAAATTGATGACTAAAAAGATGTGCATATCTGTAAGAGCAGATCTCGTAAAGAAATTCATCTCCGACAAGAGGCGGACATACACAGAAGAAGATCACAGATTATTCACAATGCAACATGATATATGAGAAGAGTCTTTTTATGTTTTTTTCAGTTCTGTTTGAAGTACCAAAGTGAACTTTTTTTCCTCAATTGTGTATGCTGATTTAACAATTGTTACATTCGATTTTTTGATGAATGAAATGCATATATTGAGACCAGATTTGATTTACTATGCTAACTATTCATATCATTCATAAGTGTAAAATCATCTGTATAACATTATGGTTGTTACATTAACAACTACTAAATTTTGTTACATTTTTTAAAAATCATCTGAAATGTAACACCAAACTTGAATGTAAACACAATAGACATATCAATGTGTTAAATGTAACACAAAACAATCATCTATAATGTAACACAATACATTAATCTGTAATGTAACACTAAACACATTTTTGATGTGATCATTAAATATCTGACAAACACTGTTACATTTTATAAAAACATCACACAAACACTGTTACATTTCATACAAAGACAACACATTCATGATGTGATCATTAAGAGTTTCAAATGTAACACACTAAAAAAAACAACCACTCATAATTATTACATTTACATTTCATCCAACTTGAAATGTAAACACAATACATTTCTATGTTAGTTTTAAAACAAAACAAACATCTGTAATATAACATATACACAAATCGAAAATGTAACACTAAACACATTAATCATTACAATTTACTGTTACATTTTATAAAAACAGATCAAGTCAAAGGAACACATCAAGACTATAATGTAATGTATTCATCACATTATAACGACTTTATTACACAAATTGAAACAAAAATTCATGCATGAATTACACAAAAAGTTGGTACAAGATCTAAATTACTTATGCAACGTCCTGCACATTACTTTCAGAAATTTTCTCATGCTTGCCCTTTAGTTTATAAACCTTGGCTGCCTTCCTTTTTTACGGTGGACGTCTTTTACTTCTAACCTTATTAGGGGAGTGAACACTTACATCTGAAATTGTTCCTTCACATGCAAAATTGTAATTAGCAGACCCAGCTGTAAAGTTCATCATCGCTTCATGCAAAGAATCCATGTATTGAGAACAAAATTTAAATTTCTCATCTGATGCAACTGCAGCCTCAGCAACAATTAAAAATTTAGAATATAACTCATGATGCCTTGACGTTTACTCATTTGACATGTTATCCACATAACAGTTCTTCACAGAATTATGTTTACGTTTTATGCCCTTCCGCCAACGATCCAAAATGTATTGTGGAGAAACTTTCATCGTATTGGTATGTATCAACACTTTAATACAATGCCTACACATGATACCAGAGAAATCAAAAAGACAACAAACACATTTAAACTCCTGCCTTATTTCATCGAACTGCACGGTATAAGCTATTTTTCGACTTGCTCCATCTTTCCCATTTGAAACATAAGTAACAATGAAAGCTCTCACACCACCTACATCTGTTACATCGACCAAATTGCAGAAAATCAACCCCTTAATTTCGTTCTGAACTTTTCTAAATATATCGTGTGTAATATGCCTTCTGAAATTGCTTCTCAAATGGAAAATCAGATAACACAGGAATGCTTGAATTAATGGAATGAAAATCAGTCTTTTCCTCTGTCTCAACTTTGCTTCTCAGAGCATTGTCATACTGTTCCACAAATTGCTTCAATGTTGTTTTAGAGTTCACATAATCGTCAAAGAATGCATTCATGCTTTCACTTCTCTGCGTGGTTGACATGCCAGCCAAAAATGTTTGTTTGACATAAACTTGCGCTCACCTTGTTCGATCATTGAATAAACTAGAAAGCCATATATTGTTGTTAAGACAATGATCCGAAATCATCTCCAACCATTGCTCATCAAAAACTTCTGCTATTAGAGACTCATATACTATCCCCTTCAAACGCTTCTTGATGACATCATAGCTTTTATAACTGCATAATAAAACCAGAAATGAATTATATGCATGATTCAAAGATTAAAACATCCAAACTGTAACTAAACAGACAGAGTCATTATGCACTACAGAAATTCAACATGCTAAACAAATGTAATAGTTTTTTATAGAATGTAACAATAACTGAAGCAGTGAATATACTTGCCCAGTTTCTCAGGTATCTTCTTCATGATGTGCCACAAGCACAATCTGTGACGGGAATGAGGAAAAACTTGTGAGACAGCCCCTTGTATTGCTTTGCATTGGTCTGTAATTATGGCATTTGGCATACGTCTTGACATACACTCCAACCATGCTTTGAACAGCCAAACATAGGTTGATATATTTTCATTGGAAAGTAAACCACATCCAAACAATACTAACTGACCGTGATGATTTACACCAACAAAAGGTGCAAAAGGCATATCATACTTGTTGGTCAAATATGTTGAGTCAAATGAAATGACATCTGAAAAGGACTCATATAAAGCTCTTGACCTCGCATCAGCCCAAAAAATATTTCTTACCCTGAAATTATCATCGAAATCAATCACATGAAAAAAATTTGGGTTCCGCTTCTGCATACGAACAAAATATTCACAGACCACTTGAGCATCGCCCCCACCAAGTCTACCAATTCTAGAAGTAGCCAAATAATTCCTTACATCTCTCAACTCGTATGACAGACAATTATATCCACCAGCTTTGATAACAAGTGAATTGAAACTTTTTAAAGCCCTAATTCCTGTTTGATCATTTACATCCAAAACTCTTTTTGAAAAGGGGTCAATTTTCTGATGGCAGGCAAAGTGCCGAGCTTTAAGAGGACTTAACGGATGATTATGCTCTAATACAACTTTTGATATGATAAAAAAACAATCCATCCTTGATACTAACATTGATCCTTGCATCACAACCAAACTTGATTGAAGACCTGCCATTAAATGCATTCTTTCTAGTTGGAATGTGCTTCCCATTTCGACAACATGCAAGACTAAAAAATATCTGCCTTCCGTTTTCATCTTTTTTCCCGTGTATTTTCGATATGCCAAAACCTTTACTGTGGGCAAAATTTTTGTAAAACTTCCTAACATCATCTTCCGAATGAGAAGACATTCTAACATTGGAACAAATAATTTCTGCAATTTGCTCTTCGAAATCGTCAATTTCAATTCCTTGTGGAATCTCATCTAAGGAAAATGTATCAAACTCCTCTGCAACAGATAAGCAAAATGACAATTGTAAGAAATGAATTAGTCATGCAAAAGACTGTTACATGTAGTTATGCAAATGACTATGCACATGTCTGTTACATTTATAAATATAACAAAAAAATTATCAAAATGACTAAAGTAAAAGACTGTTACATTTATTAATCAAATGACTAAGGAAATGTCTGTTATATTTACAAATGTAACAAAAATATAAAACAACTTTATCAAAATGACTGTTGCAAAAAGACTGTTACATTTAATATGCAAATGACTATGTAAATGGCTGTTAAATTTAAAAATGTAACAAAAAAATTATTGAAAATGACTACTATAAAAGACTGTTACATTTATAATACAAATGATTTTGCAAGAGACTGTAACATTTCAAATGAAACAAAAAAGTTACTTTCAAAATAACTATTGCAAAGGACTGTTTAACCTAATATGCAAATAACTTTGTCAATAACTGTTACATTTACGAATGTAACAACAAAATAAATTTTTAACATGATTATTTAATGACACACATACACATATATAAACGTTCCTTATGGAATATGACGTACAATGTAACAGCCTATATAATGAAATCTGAGATTATCAGACAATGTAACAGGATTAAAAAAATTAAACAATGTAGAATCAAATACAATATGATGTTCAATGTAATAGTCTATATAATGAAATCTGAAATTATCAGACAATGTAACAGGAGTAAAAAAAAATTAAACAATGTGGAATCAACAACAATATGTTGTTCAATGTAATAGTCTATATAATGAAATCTGAAATTATCAGACGATGTAACAGTATTGAAAACAAAAACAATTAAACAGTGTGAAATCAACAACAATATGTCGTTCAATGTAACAGTCTTAACTAATGAGATCTGAGATTACCAGACAATGTGACAGCATTCAAATAAAAGGAAAAAATTTAAAAAATGTGAAAACAACAACAAAAACATAAATCAAACAAAAAAATAATTCAATTATTGATTCTTAATTGTCAAACCTGATAGAAAATACATTTATGTGGGATTCAAATAACAACAATCTTTTGATCCTTCCGTGCCCTCCAACAAAAAATTAACGATCTGCTTTGATTTGTTCTTCGTAAACAAAATCGGTAGGTGTTGATGAAGAATGACGGATTGATGAAGAAAACAAAACGGGAGGATGAAGAGTGATGAAGTTGACGCTGATCTTAACATTTAATGAAGAAGATCAGTCTGATCACAAAAAAAAATCGGTAATCATAACCGAAATACCACTATATAAGGAAAAAATTAAATATGGGTATAATGGGTAATTTCTTGATGCCACCTCATGGGGCCTATTTGAGGCCTGTGAAATTGGGATCTGGGAATCATTATTATTTTTTTAATTGGACTCTAAGTATAGATTTATAGGGGACGATGGGGTGCGACCGTGCACACGGTACACCCCATCGTGTGCCCCATCTAGGGACTGTGCAATCGCTGATCCCGCGATCACACGGTCCATGTTTTTTTGGAAAAAAAAAAAGGGTTTCGAAACCCATTTCTCTCTCTCTCTCTCTCTCTCAAACACACATACTGTCCATTGACGACCGCACGAACCCCGACGACTGCAACCCCGTCAATGATTGCACGGATCCGAGCGACTGCGACCCCGTCAACGACGACCGTACGGACCCCGGCGACTCCTCGACGTCCCCTGCTGCGACCCCTCCACATAGGAGTATATAAGGTATTATATTATTATAGTATATAAGGTGCAAAATGTACTGTAAATCGGACAGAGCGCATCGGGGGCTCTTATTAATTGTACCGATGTAATTGAACCTCTTTGTTTTCTCCTCCCTCTCTGTCTTCCTTTTACCCCTTCCCGTGACTACTCATCACAGTCGTCACCGACACCTGAATTTGGACTTCTTCGCCGTGTCAATGGCGGCGAGAGGGATGGTGGTGGTGAGGGTGGCGGAGGACGGGACCGGGGACTACCGGACGGTGCAGGAGGCGATCAGGGTGTCGCCCGGCGTGTACAGGCAGCCGGTGTACGTGCCCAAGACCAAGAAATTCATCACCCTCGCCGGGCTCTGCCCGGAGAAAACCGTCCTCACCTGGGACAACACCGCCACCAACATCCACCACCAGGTACGAACCGTTGTGTCCTTGAAAATCATAAAGAACGTATTTTGATATGGTGGTTGGGTTGCTTTTTAGGGTTCTCGAGTGATTGGGACTGGGACTTTTGGATGCGGGAGTACTATTGTTGAAGGGGAGGACTTCATTGCGGAGAATATCACCTTTGAGAACTCTGCGCCTCAGGTTTGTTAGAAAAGCTGCTGTGTGTGTGTGTGTGTGTGTAAGAAGACAAATTGAATAACCTCTAAAAGGAAATTGGAGATTCATATGTTTTTATCAAGAATGGACATTTTAAGGCACTATAGCTTGTTAGAGCTCTCAAACTTCAGATGCAGGCTATTTATCAGACTCTAGCAGAAAGACTACAAATATGGATTCATCTTTCAGTTTGATTTTCATATCCTCCTTATGAAGCTTGCATCCTTTATATTCGTCCAATGGATATTATTGCACCCATTCATCTTCAGATTATGTGAATGACTTATGAAGATGGGAGAAGTTATAATTTAAAGTAAAGTAGTAACTCAAATTAATGTGTGTATATTGTTCTTAAATTTTATTTTATTTATTTAAATTTACATGCATAAGGTTCGTCATTGGTTTCTTCATGATCTCTTCCCCTTTATTATTACAGGGTTCAGGACAAGCTGTGGCTATTAGAGTGACAGCCGATCTGTGTGCTTTCTATAACTGCAAATTCCTTGGTTGGCAAGTGAACACCTGATTGTTTAGTTTGATATATAATTCAAGTGTAAATGTGTTGTTGAACTTACATTGCTTTGTGACTGACACTAATAAATGGGGAAAAAGAAAAAAAATTGAAGTGACTGGAAATGAGTTATGAATTATGTTATGACATTCTGTCAGTGCTGTCCTTTGTGCATGTTTGATACTTCCAAATTCAATTACAGTTATTTGCATTAAAAAAAGATAGGCTCTTGAAATTGTGTTTACTGTACCTAATCTGGCCCAATTTGCTGACTTTACCTGTGGATGTTGTAGCATAAATTTCTGGCTGGGCATCCAAATCTTAAAATTCTGACTTCTGAATATGTAATTACAATCTTGATAACTTCTTTCCATGAAATCTTTCTTTGTCTTATCTTGTTTTCGTGAAGGAAAACTCATTTTGTTCATATTTGTAACCTTTTAAAGACACAATCTGACATCAACACCTTGAGCAACGTTCTGTACCCTCCAGGCCAAAATTGTTTAAGTTTCAATTATAATGAGTGCATGAGGCTAATATTCTTTATAAGCATCTTTTGACTTTAACCAAACTAGGGTGTTCAGTTAATGGAAAAGTGGATTGAAAATGTATAATTACACAAAATATATCTTGCAGAATATTTTTCTGGCACAATGTCTCTGGTTACAAAATGAGCTTGCAAAATCAACCACCATGATTTTGCCCAGCCTTACCTTGTATATTTGATTTTGAAGGATGCATATTCATTTTCTTGGTAAAATGTTTATGCACAAACAATGTAAGTAGCTTTTTTCATATACAATGTTCATGCAGGATACCTTGTATTTTCACTATGGAAAACAATACTTGAGGGATTGTTACATTGAAGGCAGTGTTGATTTCATATTTGGAAATAGTACTGCTCTGCTGGAACATTGCCACATTCACTGCAAGTCCCAAGGATTTATTACCGCACAGAGCAGGAAATCTTCTCAAGAGTCAACGGGTTATGTGTTTTTAAGGTGAGTTTTGTTGTTATTTGCTAGTATGTTATTCCAACCTAGTGGACGTTGGGTGCATCTTCTTTCAAAGAAAAAGATGGAGCTGATCTTGTTCTTTGTGAAATTGGTTTCTAACATCTAAAGAATAAGAGGCTATGAACTGTGTTTGAGCCATTTGATACCCAGGTAGGCAAGTACTGTGAAGGTTTTTTTTTTTTCTTTCCTGGCTGGTTCTTTGTCTAAGCTTATAAGTCTCCCGTCTCAAGTATGAATTCCCCTAGGCATACTTGATGCAGGGTTTATTTGTGATTTTGTGCATCCAAGGTTTTCCCAATTAATGTTTTGGGGTCCTCATCTCCCAAAAAAAAGAAAAAAAATCTGAGAAGCTAGGTTGTAGTGTATATGTGTTGTGGGATAGGAATTGTTGACCCATTAAACTAAGTTGGAATATGTTTCACCAAAGGTATATGGATGTGTATGACACTCCATGACTTAAATGGATGCTTCATTTTCTATGCTACACAATAAGATGATTATTTCTGTGTTATTTATGTCAATATTCCAACTTAGATGTTGATTCTGAGAGTGATATTATTTGTGTTTATTAATCATCCATGCAGGTGTGTCATTACTGGTAATGGGAGTACCTCATATACTTATCTTGGACGGCCATGGGGACCCTTTGGAAGAGTTGTCTTTGCATACACGTGGATGGACGCGTGCATTAGACCCGTTGGGTGGCATAACTGGGATAAACCTGAGAATGAGAGAAATGCTTGCTTTTTTGAATATAGGTATCAGATCCTGCTTTCTTTTATGCTAAACCTGCACCACTTATACATATATTTATCAGCCTGAGTCATATCATTGCTCAGAAAGCTTTTGTTCCACCTGGAAACGCCTTATGTGATGGGAATTTCAGCTTTATACTGACCCCACCGAATAGAATTCAAAGGAAAATGTTATGCTCAGTTTCTTTTGCAGCCCTGCATATGTTTTGATTTTTTTTCTTGAAGTATATATTTTGCTAAAGAAGTACTTTTTTTTTCTAAATAAAATGAAAGACATGCTCGTATGAATTGAATGCATATATATTTGTGTTTTTTTTTCTTAATAGAGCATATATTGACATAGTTGAGTATATATTGTATTAGATGATTTTATATATTACACTTATCATGTGGCGTCTGCAAGCAGAGCTGCAAAACAAGTTGAGTGTACCAACACCCAAATTTAAATATGAAATCAAAAGCATGATTGATGTATAAAGTTGGTCGTCGTGATTCCGTTCTTAAGTTCCACTACTGTGAGTATCTTATCCCACAAGCAAAAGTTACTATCTTTTTTGAATAAATGGTGTAGGTGTTCTGGACCTGGTTGCTGCCTTTCGAATCGGGTAACATGGTGCAGAGAACTTATGGATGAAGAAGCAGAGCATTTCCTTTGTCACTATTTTATAGACCCAAATCCTGAAAGGCCTTGGCTCTGAAGATTCCACTCTCTGCATAGATGAAAGTGAGAGATGCGCACTAGAGAGTCTTTGAAGAGAGCTGTACAAATTGTATAGGTGTTGGGAAGTAGATGCCTGGTGTAGTAATAAATTTTATGCCTTTATTTGAGCAATGTAGTGAGAAACGCAATAATAAAGTTTTTGTTGTTTGGATGATCATGATGATTTATATTTGATACGAAAAAAAGTAACGCGACATGTAGGTTTTAGAGGTAAAAATGTGATTTCGCATGTGAACTTTTTTTTATAAATGGTATAATTTTAGTGCAATAATCTACGGGATCTCAGGAATAGTTATATCACCTTATAGTAACACCTGTTTGTTTCACTCAAACAAACAATAAAAACTAATCATTCTTTATCCACCTCTATTCTTCCCTTATGCCTCCATCCAAACAAATCATAGATGTTTGGTGCAGATTGTTACATCACCTGACTTTAGTAACATAGTCATAAAATGGTCTAAAATGGTGATTCTTCCCAAATGAACAGGAAGCACAATAATCACAAATGATTTCCAGGATAAGCCTGCTATATTATGTGCAGTTTTTATGGGCAGTTTCAATTGTGGTCTCATTTTTCTAATGTGATTTTTTATTGATGTACATACATTAAGTTGGAGACTGTAAAAATACACTGTATATTACACTTTTGTGAAATATACTTAGTCAAACAGAGACAGATGAACTCGTTTTTTTCCATTTTTCAAGCCCATCCTTGGATGTTTAGCTTGTTTAAGAATTCTTTAATCAGATATATTTGAATAAACATCAAAAAAAGAGAAATAGTACCCACAACAGCATAGAGCATCTCTTTCCTCTTGAGGGGGTGTTTTAAATTACAAAATGTACACAAACCACAGGTGATGGTTCCATGTTGTATCTTCCAATAACTTACACTCAACACAATCTTCATCTTTGGAATTCAACATATACAAATCCAAAATAATTTCCATGAGACTAAAAATTTATTTATATGATGATTATCACAAAATAATTCATAAAATAAGGTTCAATAGTGACCTTCCCAATACTGTAAAGAAAAGCTATATAATTTCACGTTGGGCAAAAGTATGACACCACACCAAGACCAATATGTAATGTAGATCAGAGTCTTGGCAGCAATGGAGCTGCACATAATCTCTCCTGAGTAGTCGAACTTGAGATGTATCAATAGCACGCCAACTGAAATGGATGAAAATGTCGGAAGGAAGCCATGCAATCCAGGATAGTTCGAAAATATGGTGGCCTTGAAGGTTTTGGGAAGGGAACCTAGTAGGAATTCAAAAGGTGAAATGCAAGATGATTTGATGACTTGTACACAAATAGAAAAAAGGAACCTGAATATAAATCAGTGGTGGTGGCTCCAAATTATTGATACAAGACTGAGGCCTATGATGATGAAGTCTAGGAATATCTAATGCAAAGTTAACAGCTGTTAATGGGCTAAGTGAGCCCTTTTCCTTGAGATACTGGTGGAGGTCACCCTGAAACAAAATATATAAGAGGAAAATTATGAGAAAAAATAATAATTTAACTCACTACAAATTCTTCATGGATTAAATTAACAATTCATACCCCACGCAGATACTCAGTGATTAACATCAAGGGTTTTCTTTCTGTGACTGCTCCAAGGAATTGGACAATATTGGGATGGCGCAGCTTCACTAGCAACTTGACCTCATGCCGGAAGTCTTGACTGAACCATGAAACAATGACATTAGTATTGGTGTATAAGATATTTTGTTGAAGACACAAGGGAGAAGCATTGTGGAGCTAGATTAGACTATAAAATATTAATATATAATAAAAAATCTCCTAGATGACATTGAACCTATTAATAAAACAGGAAATCAAGCACAGCCTCCTACATCAGGGAAAGTAAGCTATTTGGGTAGCCAATAATCACAGAAGAAACGATGAAAAAAATCATAAAACTGAAATAAGCTACTAGCATGGTCATGCAGACTGCAGAGAAGAGGATTGTTGGTTCTTTGGACTTCACATGCAATGGAGTGCATTGGGCAGATCTTTTCATATCACTAAATTTTTATATCAGCTAGTAGGTAGCAGTGCAAATACTAGTGAAGAGGAAGCATGGGATTAATATAATAGGCTTCACAAATTGTCAATGCCACAACGCAAGTAATTGGTTGTTCACTATTCTCGAAACCCAGTTAAAGGAAATAATAAACCAATATGCCCAGTACCATTTCATTGATTCAGTGGAAAGGATATGACTGAAAATTTCTATATTTAAGATGGTAGAACTGTTTCACCCTTAATACTATATTAATTATGCTTTGGCTGCAAATATAATCGAGCAGCTCGCTTGACATTTTCATGAGTGTATTTGTATGATGTGCTCTGGCTGCTCTTCTTCTGCGTCCTCTCTCGTATCCTGAAAAAAAAAGAGTAAATATTTAATATTACATCCATATAGTAAGTTCTAGACAGTGCATCATGAAATGCACAAGGACTTTTTTTTTGGGGGGGAGAGAGAGAGTGGTAGGCATCGGGCCTTGCTATTACTAAGGAAAGTGGTTCTCTGATAAAGCTAATAGCACTATAATAAACAGATGTGCCTCAGATTCTTCATGCAAATGTGCATCAATGCAATCTCTTGAGCCTGAACATTTATTCACTTGGTCAGAAAAAACTAGATACTTATTTCTGTTATCATTTATTACAAGATAGGATGGAGAAAAAATATGAATATGCTTCTCCTGTAACTACATGAAATCTAAAATACATTAATGAAGAAGGATAATCAACCTTCCCCATGTGAGAAAGGGGAAGAAGAATGAAAAAGAAAGAGGATACAAGACTGAAAGCAAAAGGAACTCAGACAGTCAGACCATAATCCCTGCTATGTGCTGGGCTGCTATCTCATAACAATGTCATCTTCAAGGAATCTCCTCAATACTTTGAGAATACCTGAAGGTCACTTGTCAGGTTCATCACAGATTGGGGATTAAACTGTATAAAGGCTGAATTTGGGACATTTTTTAATGGGAGGATATGCTTATGGTAGGGTGAGGAAAGGATTCATGTAATCTGTGCTTCCCTCTCTTTGTTTTTTCTTTCTTTTAATTCTGTATTGTAGATTTCATCTGCTTCCTCTGAAGTAATTGAAGTACTATTCCATTAATAAAATTTGGTGGTAGACACTAGGCACGGTGTTAGAACTCCCACCTTTCATTAAAAAAAATAGGAAGGCCACATTCCTATTCTATACTCATTGCATCAAGCCAGCAGATGTCCTGAACATGAATGGAAACCTCAAAAAATATGCTCAATGGAAAGGGAAATAGAGGGTTTGAATGATTTACCTGTGGTACAAGACTCTTCACATGTTGTTCCCATATTTCTTCTCCTTGTGCAGTCCATGCAACAACGTTTCCATGAGTATCGGCAGTTACTATTTCAATTTTTCCATCATCATTAATATCTGCTGCTACCACTGGAGCTTGAATGTCAGTCATCTCAAGAGGAAATTGGCTCCTCACCTTACCTAGCAATAATAATTTAGCCATACTTTTAACAAACTTCAATTTAAATAATTGGCATAGTTGAGAGAATACAAATTCAAATTAAGCACACGCCAAAAGAAACTCTGTGATTGTTGCCTACCTGCTAACGAAAGGGTACGATATGTTTTTTTTTTTCGAGCTATCAAGAGGATTAAGGGTCAATTAGGAAAACACAAAAAAATTAAAGCAAGAAAAAGCTTTGCCAGTTATGCTCATATTTCTATGCTTTATGCGCCAATAGTTCCAGTTCACCTCTCGGCTCTCGCCCATTTTGCATGTAACATGCATCTTACATAACTAGTTGACTGCTACATAACTTAAGATGAATGGAAAATGATAATGCAGACAGAATTCAAATCACCAACAAAGCCATGGAATATATATTGGTTCACTTCAATTTAACTAGTGGATGATGAATTTAAAACAGAACAATTTTCATGAAACTTAGCCTCTCTCTTTTTTTCTTCTTTTCTTCTTCTTTTTTTTTTTTGAAATAAATGAAGCTTAGCCTATTAATTTTTACACGAACACCATAGTTTGTAAGAACATAAAAATAATTAAAAATCAAGAAATCGGAAGCTCACCCCAATGATCCAAAACATAGAATAAGCCAAAGGAAGTTCACCCCGATGATCCAAAACATAGAATAAGCCAAATTTAAATTTTTAATCAAAAGTAAACTCAGGATTCAAAATTAGAAGCCCTTCAAAACCAGGATGGGTGATCTATCTTAACAGTGAAGAAATCTCTAACAAACCAAAAGAAGATCTCACACAAAGCGATTGCTAATACAACATAAGCCCCGATGAAACCCCAAAACCCCTTCCAAACAATCAAAAAACAAAAAAACTAATTAAACCCTAAATTCTCAACAACCTTCCACAACTGAGAAATTTTAAGAACAAGTTTAAACCCTAATCTTGAGAAAGGAAAATCCCACTACATAACAAAAAGCGTAGAAATCCAATACGCCCAAATCAAGACCCGTAAGAACCCAATAAAGGAGAAATTCAAAGAACCCTAAAAAACCTACATTGCCGCACAGGGTGCCGGGGGAGCTGCGTGAGGAGGAGGAGCGCCGGAGGGGGCGGGCGTGAGGAGGAGGAGCACCGGAGGGGGCAGGCGTGAGGAGGAGGAGTGCTGGAGGGGGGGGGACGTCGGGGGTCGCAGATTGACGTGGAGGGGCTCGCAGTCGCCGGGGGTCTTGTTTTTTTAAAAAAAAAACATGGACCGTGCGATCGAGAGGTCAGCGATTGCACGGTCGAAAAAAGGGGCGCACGATGGGGTGCACCGTGCGCACGGTCGCACCCCATCACCCCCCCCCCCCCCCCCCCCATATATATATATAGCCATCAGTTGCAAACCTCACATGTTGATCTCCTAAATTGAGAGGTGAGCTGAATAGTGATTTATGCTTTAATGATGCCAAATATACCTCAGAGCATGAGAGCAATAATAATTGTCTTTTGTTTCATAAATCAATCTTTATAACTTTGGTTATAGGAAACTTGGCGAGTAAATCTCGGTCACAGATAATATCATCTGAAACAGAAAAACATATTTTTTTATACATGCCATTCTCGCATATCTACATTTTTATAGGAACATGGTACAGAACAAAACACATACAGACAGCATGGGTGAGCAAGCCAAAATCTACAAGCAACATACTTCCTAAAATAAAATAGTCATACCAGATGTATAACTAAATCATTGACCAGAATTAGCTTACATGCAGAATATTGCCTGAGAGATCGCTTTGACAGCGAGGTTCATTTATCAGTTCCCATGCGAACACAGTCTCATCATCCTTGTACGCTACTCCAGTAAATGTGTTAACACGATTAAGGACTGTCTGCACAGAAAAATAGATTGGCACATAAACCAAAAAAAAAAAAATCTCATTTGTTTATAAATAGTAATGCAAAATTAAAGAGATGGAAGCGAAAGTTTCAAGAATGTAATTTCCTTCTTTTTTTTTGAAGAAGAATATAATTTATTAGCCTTCACATCATAGTAGAAATTAACCAGCCTGTTGTACAAGCGTAAGGAATATAATAAACTTTAGGTTTATAAATGGTGCTTCCGTTTTTCCCCATTTTTTTCTGTGTCTGTCACAATCAGTGCTTTTCTTTTTCATTTTTCTACAGTTAAGTAGCATGTGTATGGCTGCAATTTACCAGCAAGATTGTTAAGCTATATCAGAAGGCATGCTGTGAAATGCTGATCATATAACTCGATGACTACTGACAAACACTGAGATATCCAACATTTCTATGCATGGGTGTGTGCTCAGTTGCCTAAATTCAACAACTACAACTAGAAAAATTTCTCAAATCCATCACAGAACCAGCCAGTAGTTGTTACTCACAAAACAGTGTGTCTGTTCACAAATGCTTCAACATATCAAAATTTCAAAGGTCCAACTGGTTTGAAGCTCTCAAAGGGCAACATGCTGTGTTTGCCTTGGTGAAGCTCTTCTCAACCAGTTGTACCTCAAAAGGAAAAAGAAAATACAAGATACTTAAGATAGGTATTATTTGCAAAATTAGGAATTTGTTGCTCCACATGTGATTTTCATCCACCATTTTCCAGCCTATTTTAATTTAGCAGAGATGAGAACAAATTTTTGTTTAATCCAAGAAGCACATATTACAGCAATTGACATCATCAACAATATATATATATATTTGAAGATTGGTGCCCCCAGGTATCCCTTGACCTCCTTTACGGAGAGGGGGTTGCTAGCCGACTTTCCCAAAGCACGGTTCGCATCAACAATATAAATATTATCATTAAACTCATGCTATCAATGACGTATACTGGAATCATACTTGAGATTAGAGAATTTTGAGATACTGTCTATATGTTTCATGAAAGAGTAGTAGTCATGCAGTTCTTTATAACAGAGAAAAAATACTATGGTATGTCATCTTTGCCATCCATCTATGTCTAATTCCACTTTTCCAGTTGCGCCAAACCATCAACATTGACTCAAAGGGGAGTTTGGATAGGTAGCTCAGTTGTTGAAAAGAGAATTTGCAACCACGAGGTCAAGGGTATAAGTACCAACATTTACCTACCAAAAAACATCGACCCAAAGGAGTCCAAACTATGATGGACACATTCATGCCTTAGGAACATAATGACCATATAAATAAATGTGGCATCAAAGAACGTAATTCAAACATCTTAACAATAGCAGATCAACATAATCCCCCAAAAAATCCACATATATAGTCATCAAGAAAAAAGGAAAAAGCCAATTGCTTCATACCTGGACATGGTTCTTGTAGTAGTTTCTAATCACAGCATTTCTGTAAAAATCATCATCAGAGCTCACATTCTCCCCTCTCTCTCTTGCCCATTGCACATACTGTGATCTTCCCCCAAAGTTATTATAATTTTTCACTAGACTCAGAATCAGGTAGATCCCATATTTTTTAGCCTCAGCTATCACAAAATCTAAACCCTGAATAAAGAAACAACACATGAAGTAGGAAGATTCTATTATACAACTGAACAAAAAATTGATCAACAAAAATCACCTATTCATTAATTGTCAAATACCTTGAACATATCCTCATTGTACAGACCAGGAGATTTCTGCAAGGGCTTGAAACCACCATCACTAAATGCCCAAGTTCTTGCAACATTCAGACTGAAACTCGAGGCTTTCTGGAAGACTGAGGTCACTTTCACCCTCTGTGAAGGATCAGAAGCCATTAACATTAACCAGTAAGCATTAAAACCATCAGAATAGAAAGGGCAACCGTTGACAAAAAAATGGGTTCCACTGGCTTTCACAAAACCATTAGTGTTGTCTGCTCTAGCTTGGTTTTCATGTTTGTTTCCAACAAAGAAAATAGCTAAGAGAGAAATGTAAACTAACTGTCTGCCTAGCATATTGTTACCGAATCTATAAATTTAGATGAAAAAGTTTGAAAGGTCTGATGGTTATTTGGCAGGCGGTAATATGAGGTAAAGCCAAGAATTTAAAAGATTTAAAGGCTTCTTGGTCTACCTTTTTGAGAAATAAACCATTGTGATGAAATATCTCTTAAGTGTTTCCAGCTGGTAAAGTCAACAGAAGATATGCATGTATTTAAGAAGATTTCCTTTATCTAAAGTAGCTGAAATCCATATTTGTGTAGTTCCTAATGAGTAAGATATCATTGAGAATAACAGAAACTCAATAAATCTAGCAGAAATCTTTCTCTACTTTTGCCATTTACATGAATGCAGATTTCTACATCAAATGTCATTAATATTCATGTCATTACCAACTTTTTCATGGAAACATGTTTATGTCAATATACAATGATGCCCTTGGTGAATACTCATGCAAGCACAAACCTGTCCATTTCATTTATGAAGCGATTCCAAGTCATCACAACTTTATCAAAAATTACTGCGTCCACTATCTTGTACAACAAACTATCCACATCACAAACAAAAAAAAACCTATTAGATATTTTCAAGTGAATTTTTCAAAGAATATTACTCGTATTATTATGGAAGAATGATACGTATTAATATGATAATGTGTATATGTATATGCATATAGAGGGGTATTTACCAATGTCCATTTATGATCATTAATGTTCACATCAAGTTCAGCCTGTGGTATGTACACTACAATATCACATAGCAGTATGATCATAACCATTGAATGAAAAACTTCTACAAACGTACTGATATATAGTTTAATTTTCTTCTCGTTCTGCTCTAATGTGTTGCCAATATTCTCATGATTCCATGGCAAGTGAACAAATTGAGTAATGCCATAAGCTGCATTTCCATCGTGTATGTTTTAGGTAAGCCAAAATCTTAAATGATCTATACATCTTTTGAAAAGACAATGCATCTATTCTTCCGTTTTCTTCTTCGTCTAAGGAGATTTCACTACTTTTGTTTTGGATATATGCATATTCTCTCTCCTTTATTTTTGTTTTGGATATATGTCTATTCTCCCTCCTTCCGGAATTTGTAATTCGAATTCAGTAATGAAATCGGTAGCAAACATCTACCTTTCTTCAAAAAAAAAAAAAAGGAGATTTCACTAGTAAAAACTTCTAATCCATATGTGATATCCTTATTAGATATTCAAAACATTAACCATAATGATGTAAACAAGCAAATATCCTGTGTGGATCCCAGGTGAAATGGTGCCCCATAAACCGCATTTTTGTGGTATACGAGGCTGAATGAGGTACATAATATGTTCTGTGCTCATGTGCCATACCTTACACGTGAGGAAGAACCCATAGGATTTTTATCTGGATAATCCCTAGTTTCAGAAGGGGAGAGCAGCTCAAGATTGAACCGGAGGTCCACGGTTTCGAGCCGTTCCAATCCATTGCACGGCAAAGACAGGACACGGAGGTTGGAGAGGTCCAAGATGGCGAGACCGGTGGCGGAAGAGGAGGAACAAGGGAGGAGGCCGTGGTTAGGGTTTGGGCTGACGGTGGACAAAAGGAGGTGGCACGCTCATTGGGTGGAAGTGAAGCAGTCGATAGAGGGAGGAGAAGGCGACAATAGCACGCATGGCCGCAGCCACTGAAAGGGACCACGGGTCGCCTTCCCATTGCACCGTAAAAAGTGCAATGGGAAAGAAGCGATGATGGGGTTGCGAATTCACGTAATAAGTGAACGGTTATCCCACCCCTTTTCCTGTGAACACACCCCAAATACCCAAAGATGGTGTTGTTATTAGTTAGTATATACATCATTTTATATAAAAATCGTATACTATTATATTAATTAAGATATATTATTTAAAAAAAATATTGAGGCCTGAAAAAATATTGGTTACCAGAACATACAATTAATTTTATAAACATTAACTTCACCTAATTCTTACCAAGCGACAAGAATGGCGATCGATGACAACAACAATGATCAGGAAAGCAGGACAATGAGACACGTCCATAACAGGAGAGAAACACAGAAAAGAAATGAATTAAATGGGGTTAAGGACTAAAAAACAAAATGAAAATATGTACATGATAGGATTAAATGTTACAAAAAAGGATGGAGTATGATGAAAAATGGGGTGGGAAAAATCTAAGTCCAGATTCAATCAAGGATGACTTCGATCAATCTTGTTAATATTAAATACACAGTCTATTAATCGAATTACACAACCTATAATTTGAACTGCACAGTCAATTGTTAAATACATATTACATTCGTATTTGATCAAATCAACAATTGAATAAAACATAGATTCTTAAGTATCATCATTATCTAATATGAGAGTGCAATTAACTATACAATTCGATTTATGGACAATATAATTTTATTAATGGGCTCTGCGACCAACACTGACAGGATTGACCGAAGTCAGATTAGAACTGGATCCAGACTCAAGAATCAGGGTGGGTGCATCACCAAGCACCAATTAGAACTGCAATATTTACCAAAAAGAGGGGGGAAAAAAACTAAAAAAAATCTAGAACTACGAGTCCGGTGATTGTTTTTTATTCTCCCGTTCAAGCATCATTTGACACCAAAAAAAGAAAACATATGCATTTATAGCCTAGATGGGGTAGGTGTCTATCGTATGTCTGAACCATTCAAATAATTTTCCAAGCTTCACAAACTCCATGCAAAGAAAAGAATATGGATGAGAAATGAAAACAATGGTAAGCACTACACACTGGGAACACAAAATGCAAATCCAACACTTAAATCAATGATATACAAATATACTGCAAGGCAACATCTGTTCAGCCTCCGGTTTTTTAAAATCAACACAACATAGTCTGGTAATTTATGAAAGTGAGAATTTCATCAAGGTGATTCTTTGCCGGACTGGGTATATCATATTACACTACAGCACTGGTTGGTCTTCTTGGCTTGCTTGTAGAACAGCTGCCCAAAAAAGCACCACTTTATGTTAGAATCAAAACATCTCCTATGAAGGTGCACATGAACAGCCATGCAAAGATGGACAAACAAATTTAAAATCCATTTTTTAATGTAATTGTTCCCATTCTTGAAAAAAAAAAAACAGTGTAATCCTCCAATAACAGGTTCTCTTCTTATTTTCATTTATATCTCCTGTATGCAGCATTGCACAAAGATGGAAGGAGAGATCAAAATCAACGCTTGCACAAATAATACCTGGGACGCTGCACTGAGATCCGAACTTTTCTCAACTAAACTGTCCAGCTTCTCTCCTCGAGCAAGGACACTGTCGATTGTCTTGTGCTGCACAAAGAAAATTGCACAAACAAATGAAACAAGTCAATTATGGTTCTGTTATAGGTTCTTTCAAAATGTGGAGCTCAAGTAAACATGACTGCTACCAAAAAAAAACACTTCAGATACCCATCCAGGGAAGTGGCCAGTTCTCATGAAGTCATTCACTCAATAAAATTTGTGAAAACAAATGACCGGTTGAAAGCAATGATTTTTATTTTATTTTTTCTGAGAGAGAGAGAAGGTAGATTCTTGCTACCACAATTTCATTAATAAATCGAAGCTACTCTTGGACAATGAAACAGAAACCACAAGGTTCAATATAAGGTTGATATAGATCAATCAGGTGATATTTGTGCCCTATATCCCCATTTGCATATTACAAACAACAAAGGCAGATTTCCAATTAATGAAGTGGCCAGTTCTCATTAAGTCATTCACTCAATAAAATTTGTGAAAACAAATGACTGGTTGAAAGCAATGTTTTTTTTTTTTTGAGAGAGAGAGAGAAGGTAGATTCTTGCAACCACGATTTTATTAACAAATCGAAGTTACAAAGTCTTGACAATGAAACAGAAATCACAAGGTTATAAAGTTGATATAGTTCAATCAGGTGATATTTGTGCACTATATCCCCATTTGCATATTACAAACAACAAAGGCAGATTTCCAATTAATGCAACTGACAATGAAGGCTATTAAATATACTTTCCAGTTCAAAAGAAGAAAAATTAAATTTCATTCAAGATATATACATAATCAAACACATAAACTCATGCAAATAATTCAGATTTCTTGCACGATAATATCCTTACCTAACAAATAACCAGAAGATCAAATTGTATGGTGATCAACGCAAAGCTTAGATGCAGAGAATCAACACCAAAGTTGATGAAAACTATGAAATACATAACAATCAGATATAGCTATATAAAAAATTACACACTCATTCATCCAGATGAAAAGCTTGGTGTTTATTGAAATGATCAAAAACAATATTTTATATACAAAAAAGAAGGAATCATACTCTTTTTTTTTTTGATGAAATGGAAGAAGGTAAATAGAACAGAAAGTAAAAAAATCAAAGGCAAGAAACACATCTCTGAAGTCCCTTAAAGGCAACAACTATTCTAAATGCCATAAGAATCCTTGATGATGCCTTGAATTCCCACAAGCACATTAGTCAAAGCTATTCAATTGTACACTAACTATTCTGTCATGCAATTTATCCATAAGAGGGTGCAATTACAACCAGATTCCACAATCCACTAATAAGCACAGTGAAGCATACAGCGTGAAAGTGATAGGACATTGCACATGTACATATTGATGAGGGGCGTGATACAGTCCAAAAGACTGGGTTCAAAGTTCAAACTTCAAACTCACTCAACGATATAGTCAATATGCAATTTAAACACAAGTTACCAAACATAATGCAAAAGGAAATCAGCATAGTGAAATAAAAAGAATTACATCATCAAGAAACTCTGTGTATTCTACATCAAACTTACCAGGATGATTTTGGTTTCATCTAAATCTCTCTGAATTCTCATTAAGCTGTCTGCCTCAGCAGGATCCTGAACAAAGAACACAACAGCAAATATATAAACACTCCATTTATGTTAAATGAATTTCAGATAGACATCAAAAGTTTTATGAGAAATAAAAGTGTTTCACGCAGAAAACATTTGCTGAAGATGTCTGCATAGCCATAAAATGTCCAAAGTGATCAAATTTCAATGGAGAGAGAGAAAGCTAGCTGTGAGAAAGAAAGAAAGAGCAAGAAAATTAAATTATATTTAAAAAGTTAGGTCAAGAGCATTTTTGGGATTGTAGCTATGTGGAACTTTATATACTTTTAATTTTTGGAACACAAATACTTGTAATCTACATTATAAATAACAATTATATTTTTATGCCAAACAATTACAAACAAAGAATATTTTTGACAATTACGCAATAAAAAAATTATTGATGGATATCCTAACAACATAAAATATTGTTTACTTTTATTTTTAGCAATTGCAACGAATATGTTTATTATTTATCAGAAAATTTAAAATTTATAAAAAAGACAGGACAGGAAAAAGAAAAGGACAGGCAAAACTAGAATTTCATAACATAAGAAAAAGATTAAAATATTTATAAGCCATAGTACAACCTCTGATTGACAACAAGCAAGAAGATAGGTGATACAGGATAAATACCTGAAATTTGCTCAAAGCTTCCTTCAAATATGGCCATGGCTGAGTAGAATCTGTCTGTGCTGTTTTCCAGGAATCACCAAAATTCTTTTGATATTCATCTATAATCTATGTAATAGTTCAACTAACATGAGCCTTGTAAGTGGAAAAGATAATCAAGCAATTGTATAAAAGTAGAAGGCATGCACATTATACTCATGACCATCATGTAAAGTTCATAAAATGTATTAACCATGCCAGAATTGTAGTTTTCTTCAAAGCATGCCAATTCTAAATCGCACATTGGTAAAATTTTCAAAAATTTGATAAAAACACGTAATATAAATAAAACATCTGAAAAGGAATTCAGAAAAAATAAATCCTATTCTCAAAAATAACTGCATTACATAAACTTTTGCTAATCATGAATCCACTAAAAAATAAAAGCTCAACAACACAAATTAGATCACTATTACCTTTCTCAAGCATAGAAACATACAACTAGGCAAAAAGTTATAAAAAGAAAACTTCTCTGTTGTATGTTTCTCCTCATTTTCATTCTTCCCTTGAAAAGAATTTGTATACATTTGAAAACACTTTTCGATTTGTGAATCCATTATAAATCCAGTTATAACAGCGATATTGGAAAGGAATAGGAACAACCTTGTTCCCACCCTATACCGCCCTATCCACAGCGCTACAAAAGCAATGTTACCAGGATACAGGTATGGGCCTCATATTTGTGAAATCTCAGGGGAAATTTGAATTAAGATTGAGTGTCCTCCAAGAGAATCTTACCCAACCTGTGCTCCTACCAAAATGATGGATCTAATATTATTGAACAAACAGAACCCAGACCTAAAACACTACACAGCATCATAACAAAAAATCTAATTTTATTTAATTTTTTCTTTAAAAAAAGGCATCATAACAAAACTTACTGCCATTATTTTGCAGTCAACCAAATTCAATGTCACCAACCATATTGCTCTTCAGTCCTATTCGATTTATCATAATGCGGTTATCATCAGGATGTCTTTAATCTTGACTTTGCATTCTGAATTTCTTTCATTATTGAGCACTACAACTTATTCTTGTGGTGTGGAATCCTGTCTGCGGCAAACGGCTCCCACAATAAAACCCATATTGCAGCAGATATTCAATGTTATATGTGCAAACAAAGCACAAATAGGTAGATATTGATGCATAGCCCACAAAATGCACAATCACAACCAAAGAAAAAAATACATATCACATATGAGGAGAGGGCAGGAAGAACCAGATAGCAGATTTTCACACCGATTATCAATCTCAATATTTCTCATGCATAAATAGTCAGATAAAAGTAGCATATGCCATCCTCATCAGAAACAATTTTCAAAAGCAAGAGAAGCATCGGTTAAAGCTTTTCAAATCAAAGAAGTCATTGGCAAGATGCAAACAGTTACCAGTGATCAAAATTTGGAGAACCATTCCCCACTACAGAACAGAAAGTCTTGTCAACTAAAAATGCATTCAACAACCATATGACATACGAGAAGAACATTTTTTCCACGCAACTAGTTATTACAAGTAGAACTTCATCTTTGCTGACCATTATCATCAAGTCATAGATAACAATTAATTTGGGTATAGACCCATAGCTCCATTAACAACTGTATATGCAACAAAGATGTCATAGATCCATATGCAGGTTTCCCCAGAAATGATTGTTATGATAACCAAAGAACATGAAAAAGATACCACTTAATAATAGATGCAGATGAAACTGATCACTCTAAAGTGGAAGGAAAAGATTGAGAGTGAAAACATACTCATAAAAATATACAGGGAATACAAAAATATGTGAACAATTAAAAAAAGGAATTAATCCTTGGACATGGATGTCATGTAAGCCATGTGTTATTGTAGGAGAGGCAGAGATTGTATACACCAGAACAGCCTAATGAAGTTACCTTGTTGAGGAGGGAGAATGCACTGCGAATGGGATAGTGATCGTCCATGAACGCCAACACACAAAGCCCATTCCTATTGTAAGCGTGGACCTTGTACTCTGAATTTTCCCCCAAAAACACACCCAAAATTTTTCAGATCTCCAAGAAAATCACAGCATTCAAACATGTGTGTGTGTGATAACTCAATTTCTATCAAAGATCCAAATAAAATGCTATGAATTTTCCACGAGTCCCCTAATCCAGATAGTATAAAATCGGTAATTCCATTAGAAATTAAAGGAAAAATTGCTTGAGTAGGGTTACGGACCTTCGTGTTGAACGGATTGACGCTGATTGAGGGGGGTGCGCTTGGCGACGGTACGGCCGACGAAGAAGATGAATTCTTTGGCGGCGTTCTTCTGGAAGAACCCGAACTGGCTCAAGTCCAACTCGCTCGCCAGCAACACCGGGTCCGATGCCGACTCCGGTCCCATGCTCTTCATCACCAGGATCGCCGTGATCTTCATCTCCTCTTCTCCTTCAATAGATCCAATCAATATATCCCGCAAAAACCAAGATCAACGACACAATCAAAATCTCTCTCTCTCACCTCCTCTCGATCGAGACAGGAGAAAAGAATAGAATTGGGAAAAGAATAAGATTAAGAATAGTGGGATGGGAAGGGAATCATTGGCGACAAAGCAAAGGGAAAGTAGGTCTAAACCATGAACCCCAAGGTCAGCGGTGGTGAAGAGCCTCCCATGTCTCTCAGCCGTTGCTTTTTCCTTGATGGGTTCGGGACCATATCTGGACCGTCCATGCAAAGGATCTCTCGGCTCTCGTGTTCGGTAAACGACGCCCGAGAGAACAATGAAAGCACAAACTTGGCGGGTAAGATTAGTGGATCCGGCCCATGTACATGGGCAGACCGCTCGGACTAGTCCGCATTACCCGATTATAAAAAGGATTATCCCCACTGACCAAATTCTTAAACTCACTGATCAAAATACAACAAAAACCTACATGTAATTGTACTTTGAAAATCATTAATCTCAATTAATCTCACTACTGAAACCCTCCCCACCTCCCAATATCATAACAAAACTCAATCCCATTATGCAAATCAAAACAAATACAAACCCATGTAAACATTAATATATTTCATGATGTCCTAGATCTTAAATTTCATGATCTTCACAATCATAAATAATATAAAAACATATCTGGCTTCATATAGAGTTTCTCTCTCCTGACTTTAGACACCTTTCGTACTTGCTCTTAATTATGATACACAATTGATGGGATATGTGCTCTATTTATAAGGTGGATAGAGAACTCATTCTAATCCTGAAATCAGTTATAATCCAATATTTAAAATTCAAAATATTACACGTGAGATCTTTTTATGTGGATCATTTTAAGATATATTCTAACAACCCAACCCCCCTTGTGTCCCTTCTATTTCCCCGCGCTCCTCTCCACTGTCAATCAAGGTCATATACATAGACACTCTAGACCCTCCAGCAACACTCCGACTACACTTTGATGACTCCCCGACTGCATTCTGGAGACATAAATTGATGCCCTAATTTGAAAATTTTTGATTTTTTGTTAAGAACACAATAATAGTGAATGTTATTTATTTTGCAAAATCATTTTGATGAAAAGGTGAAAAGAAAATATTGACTTTGTTTTTAATATTTCTTAGGGTCCGTTTGAAAACACAGATTGAAAAGTAGTTTTTGGAATAAAACTATTTTTTAAAATGATTTTAGACCTTGACTTTTTTAAGATGTTTTTTTTTAATTCAGGAATCAATATTTGAAAGAAGTTTAATGTTTGGTAGAGAAAATTGATTTTCAATTCAAAAAATCGATTTCGACCGAAAAGCACAGTTTCTGAACTTTTTAAAACACGAATTTCGAGAGAGAAATTAAAAGGAATTCAGCTTTTGATTCCGCCGGAATCCACCCCGTTTGGTTGCACGATTTTAGGATTTTAGCTTTTCAAAAAACAGAATCGTCCCAAATCACACAACCAAACGGAACCTTAGTGTTGATTTCAATTTTGACTGCAGTAATTTTTTTGGATTTCAAAGTTGTGTTTGGTGTTGACTATATCATGTTATTGGTGCCCAATGTACGCACAATGCTAATTATGATACTTAATGTTTTTTTTTATACAAAATGTGTTTGGAAAGGAGGGGTTGAAATAACTCTAATAGATTTAGAGTCAACAAATGCATTTTAGTTTGATAGAAACCGAGTCAAGAAAGTCATTCTAGTTTGATTGAAAATTTATCTTTCGGGTGGCCAAAACTTTACCTAGAAAAAATAAGGGATCAACCGACCCATAGTCGAAACTTGCCATTCTAGTTAACCCAAGATGTGTTGAATGTTAAATGTGGAACCTACCAGTGTCTCTGTTAAACTGGGAACTGGGTAATCAAATTATCCCATTTTTTACTGACCCTGTGTCAATCAAATGGCAAGCACAAGTTTGACTGTCAATTTGTCGATTTGAAAGAAAAATTTTAAGCATTTAAAATATGTATATATAAATCTTGAATTTTAAAAAATAATTAAGCATTACACATCAACAATGACCAGGGCCGGCTCTTTTATTAGGCCACTTAGGCAATTGCCTAAGGCCCCTAGATACACAACGGCTCCTAATTTTTTTTATTTATAAGTAGATCTACATGTTAACCAATAATAACTTAACATTTTATAAAAAAATATTTATTTTTAAAAACAATTAATAGCCATTTTGATATATTTAAACAGTAACCAATAATAAATTGACAACATCTTATAATACCTAAAAATAGCAAAATAAAAAATTTACATAATTAATAGGATTTAAAGTCTTTTTTGAATCCCAGAAAAATAGAAATATGAAACGGTGATGCCTAAAAAAGTGTTGTTATTGATTTTCACACTCTTTTATCATTTTCAATACATTCCTTCTTTATTTAAAAAAAAATTCTTCTCACTCTATTTCTTCTTTATATAAAAAAAAACCTCTTGAATTTCTGTTTAGTGTAGACTAAAAAAAATTATGTGATGTAGACAATAAGGAATAAAATATATTTTTTATTTGAATCAAATAAAAACTTCATTAATAATTTTGCAGTCCAAAAAACTAGAAGAATGATTTTTAATTAAAAAAATTAATAATTTATAAGTAAAATAAATATTAATTAATTGCCTTAGGCGCCATAATATATCGGGCCGGCCCTGACAATGACGTTCATGAATATATCTATTAAAACAAAAGCATTGTTTTATACATTCTAGTATTTAAACATTTTAAGCAAACACCAAAAATGAAGTTTGCATACTTATAGGGGTAGTCAATTAGAATTTTCATGGACAAATTATCCATGTCCATAGATTTGTAAATCTTATGTTTTTTAATTAGGACATTGGTTCGTGTACAAAAAGTCCGGTGTTATTCAACTGAGACATTATTTCATGGACAAAAAGTACAACGTTATTCAATTGAAACATTATTTCGTGGACAAAAAATACAGCGTTATTCGATTGAGACATTATTTTGTAGACAAAAAATCCAGTGTTATTTGATTGAGACATTATTTAATAGACAAAAATTCCAGCGTTATTCGATTGAGACTCCTCATAGTAGACATTTTGTCATGTGTTATTCAATTTAAACAGGATTTGTGAAAACTTTCATAAATGATGTATTTTTATGGACTTTAGAGAGAGAAATACAAAGGAAAAAGTAATTTCAAAATCCCACCCAAATGAGTGGGATTCTCATGAACTTTTATTCCAGTATTATGAATATTTTTTTTTTCTTTTAACAAAACTCATTTATGATTTTTATATCATGCCTTTTATATTTTTATTCACATTTTTCCTTATTTATCATCTTTTTTTCTTCTGAATGTCCCTTTATATGAAATATTATTATCACCTCATATATTTGATGAATATACGAGAATGGTAGATTTGTTTGTGTTGCAATCGATCATTTCATTATTATATATTATATAATATATGCCTAAATCATCCACAATTATTTTCTAAAATATAGATTTATCATATATTTGATTATATGTATAATGTTTTATTTGATTTTCTTTGAAGATGTTTCTATTTTTGTACAATAGACATGTATATATATTTTTTATAATATTTAGACATATATAATAATAAAAAGATATATTTAGGCATATGTATATATATGACTAAATATACTGATTGTTTTTATTTTATTTTTTATTTAAAGTAATATAATAACTACTTTTATTTTATTTTATTTTAAGTAATACAATTTATGATTTTATTATATTATATTTAAAGAGATGTAATATATGATTTTTATATAATATATATATTTCCTTATTTTTTATTATCTTCCTAATTAAAAACTCATCCCTTCCCTCTATGAAATTTTCTCTCTATAACAGAAAAAAAAGTTAGCTCATTGTGGATTTTTCTCAATATAAGGTTTTTTTTATTTTAGATCGATTGTTTTTAATGAAGAAATTGTTTTTATGAATGTAAATATGTATAAAATATTGATATCGACTCATATGTTTGATGAATGTAAGAATTATAGATTTGCTTGTGTTGTAATCAATTATTTTCATTACTTATTTTTATCATGGCATTCTAGCAATATGCATTTCAGATAAGTGAAGATTGATATTTACTATATTAAATTACATTTTATGTTGGGTATGATGAGTTCTTTATTTGTTATTTAGAAATCCAAAAACATTATTGTGTTTATTAATAAAAATCTATATGTGAAAAGAGTCAATCTGTGAAAGAAAGATAAAGTATGTCAAAATCTATAAAAGTTCATGAAAAGTGATTTGTGAAAGTCTGCAAATGTCTGTAAAAGTCTGTGAAAGTTCATGAGAGTGATTTGTGAAAGTTGCAAATGTCTGTGAAAGTATGTGAAATTACATGAGAGTGATTTGTGAAAGTACACAAATATCTGATAATCAATCTATGAAAATATGTAAAAATCTACGAAAGTCTGCAAAAGTCTGTGAAAGTTTATAAAAGTCTATTACTTAAACAATATTAACAGAAATACATCAAAATCTCTATTGACTACCCCTATTAGTTATGGTATGGTATGTATGATCAGTATGTATTCAATGGGAGATGCGATGACTGTTACAACAACGACGATGTGGATTAGAGTTTATGAGAGGGTAGAAGAGAAGAAAAAGAAAAAAAAAAGAGAACTTGTGAAAAAATGAAAGGGTGGTGGGGTTAGATTGACAGTGAGTTTGATAAGGTGGTGGGGAAATTCATATCCTGATTAAAAACACAAGTTTTTGTAACTGCATCTCCTCTTCCCTTCCACGAGAAAACCCTAACCCTATCGGTCGAAACTCCCAGGGCATCTCACTATCCCCCTCAAAGAAGAAACGGCGACCTTCAGTCGATCTAATCGTTTTTGGTACTTTTAAAACAAAAGGAACCATGTCTTCTCGATTCTGGAACAAGGTATTTTGCGTTCATTCCATCTAACCCTAATTGATCCTGCAAATCAATGGTCAAAGAAACTATACAGATTCACGTTGGGATCTATTGCAGGGAGAGGACACCGACTCCGAGGAGGAGGAGGAGGAAGAGCTCTCCGACTTTGGCGGCGACGCAGAGGCGGGTGGCGAGCCGGCCGCGGCTGCGGCGACCGCGGGGAGCCGCTACCTTCAGGGGAACGCGAGCGACAGCGATGACTCGGACGAGCACCACCGCGTGGTCAAGTCGGCCAAGGACAAGAGGTACGAGGAGATGTCAGCGACGGTGGACCAGATGCGCAATGCTACGAAGATCAATGACTGGGTCTCCCTTGTTGAGTGCTTCGACAAGCTCAATAAGCAGCTCGAGAAGGTCTCCCGCGTCACCGAGACTTCCTCGGCGGACCATGCCCCGAAGCTCTACATCAAGGCCCTTGTCATGCTCGAGGACTTCCTGACCGAGGCCCTCGCCAACAAGGAGGCCAAGAAGAAGATGAGCACCTCCAACGCCAAGGCCCTCAACTCCATGAAGCAGAAGCTGAAGAAGAACAATAAGCTCTACGAGAATCAGATCGCCCAGTATCGTGAGAAGCCGGAGTCCGAGGGTGACTCTGGTGAGAGTGAGCATGTTGAGGAGTCCGATGATGAGTCTGAGGAGGTTGAGGAGGAGCCGGGGATGGGCTCGGATGATGACGAGGATGGCTCGGCAAAGGGGGATGATGAGAGCAAGGGTGAGGGCGCTGGTGGCGTCTGGGAAAGGATGATGAGCAAGAAGGACAGGTTGATGGACAAGCAGTTCATGAAGGATCCCAGCGAGATCACTTGGGACGTCATTGACAAGAAACTTAAAGAGATTGTGGCCTCACGTGGGAAGAAGGGAACTGATCGTGTCGAGCGCGTTGAGCAGCTGACATTTCTTACTCGCGTTGCAAAGACACCCGCACAGAAGCTGATGATCCTGTTCAATGTCATCTCCGCGCAGTTTGACGTCAACCTGAACCTCAGCGGGCACATGCCTGTGCCCATCTGGAAGCGCTGCACGCAGAACCTTCTTGCTGCCCTCGACATCCTTGAGCGCTACCCCAACATCACTGTCAGTGATTCAACTGAGCCTGATGAGAATGAGACCCAGAAGGGGGCAGACTACAAGGACACAATTCATGTATGGGGTAACTTGGTTGCCTTCCTAGAAAGAATGGATTCTGAGTACTTCAAGAGCCTCCAGTGCATCGACCCTCACACCAAGGAGTATGTGGAGAGGCTCCAGGATGAGCCAATATTTGTTGTCCTTGCGCAGAACATCCAGGCGTACCTAGAGCATGTCGGGGACTTCCGGGCTGCTGCAAAGGTGGCACAGCGCCTGGTTGAACTCATCTACTACAAGCCTCAGGAGGTCTATGACTCGATGAGGAAGCTGGCGGAGCTGAGCCCTGGGGAGGATGGGGCGGATTCAGAGGCAGGTGATGAATTTCGTGGTCCGGCAGCATTTGTTGTCATCCCTGAGCTAGTCCCTCGCAGCCCCACCTTTCCAGAGAGCAGCAGGGCTCTGATGGACATGCTAGTTTCGCTGATATATAGGTATGGAGATGAACGCACCAAAGCGCGGGCAATGCTGTGTGATATTTACCATCATGCCATACTGGATGAGTTCTCAACAGCGCGTGACTTGCTGCTGATGAGCCACCTGCAGGATGGGGTGCAACACATGGATGTATCTACGCAGATCCTCTTCAACAGGGCGATGTCTCAGCTTGGGCTGTGTGCATTCAGGGTTGGACTTATCACGGAGGCACATGGGTGTCTCTCTGAGCTGTATGCTGGTGGGAGGGTGAAGGAGCTGTTGGCGCAGGGAATGTTACAGAATAGATACCATGAGAAGACCCCGGAGCAGGTACCTCTGGCTTGTTAGGTTACTTTTGACACATGTTGTTCATATAGATTTGATATCACATTTGTTTTTTTTAAGGCACAACGAGCAATATTAAAATACTAGGTTAATGGGACAAAATCCTAGGCTAGCAGTCATTTTGTGCATAAAAATGCCACATGTTAGGAATCAACCAGCCTCAACCTTCTGAGCACCCTGCTATATGCGGGATATTGCAAGCAAGCTTTCTTTAACAGTTGATGGTTATGGTGGATTTGCTGTCACTTCTGATTGTTTATGAGAATTTGTCTTACATGTGTTATTTCTCTATTATCCGTAGGTATGACCAGGTCTTTTGTGAAATTATTTATCATACATTCTGCACAAACACTTTTTCTCAGTGTTTTGGTTTAAGAGAAGTCCTGTTTTCCTTGGTATACTATTTTGATTTTTTAAAATGTTACTGCCAACAGGCTCCATTTTAGTCATGCACAAGAATGATTTTTTTTTTCCGTTTAGGGGTGGGGGTTCTATTCAACATCACATTGTTTAGCCTTGGTTTATGTAGTGGATGCTGCAAAGAATGTGTAACTTTAGAAATGACTGGCCTTTTTTATTCTGTACATTTATATGCCACCTTATAACCAAGTCTGCTGTATGCACTTGCCAAAATCTGCCTGTGAGCATATGCACTTGTAAGACTTTGTGCGGCATATTTCTAAAAAAAAAAATAGAAACCTTGTGTAGCATATGCTTTTGAAATTAGATCTGGTCATATGTCAACATGTTGCGGTTTGTTTTTTCTGATTTTGGTTCTAAGATATGTGAATATTTCATGTTTTGAGGTCTAATTTTGTGTTTTTAGTTTGGTAGATGTTACATGTGCTCATCTTCTTTGCCACTCAAATGAGGATGAGAATAATTGTTACTTACAATAGGAATGTAGTTTCTGAAGGTATAAACCATTTCACTTCTATCTGTTGATGTGGCAGCTGTTGTCTTGAGCTAGCACCTAAAAATTCATTAATGTAGCAATTCTGTCATTGATTCTGAAATTTGGACAACCTTGGAATTTTTCAATAGAAATAGTTATTTAGTGGTCTTGGGTTCTTATCACTCCTCTTCCCTCCTTTGTGAGTAAGTCTCTAGAGTTTCTTGGTGGTTAATCATTTCAAGAAAGGTCACTCTGTGAGAAGGCTGACTCGCCATGTGGAGATGATTCGAGTGCTGCATGGCCTTTATTCAGATAAAAGACAGTCTGTGACTGTGTGTTGGTTGCTCCACTAAAATGTCCAAAATCATCAATGTTACCAGAAGTTCACACTGTGAATCCTCTGCCAAGGGCTACTCTTCATTGACATGCTTGTTTGGATGTGTAGTTTTATTTCGTGTCAGGTTGGGGGAGGTCTGTAGCCACTTGGCATGCATTGGCATGTCATAGATTCTTCTGGTGAAAAGCTGAATATTGTTTGTTCACAAAAGCATCGGCAAAAATAGAAAAGAAATTCTCGTATATTCAGTTACTATCGAGATTCTGCTTTTAGTACAAATCTTGAATTATGGTCTCTTTCTGGTTAGTGGCCTTAAGTAGCAACTCAGTTTTTTAGACTGAATAATGTTCCTTCGGCGGCATTTTTTACTTCCACTTGTAACAGTATGCTACAATTTATCCCTCCATCTTGCATGTCTTATGTATTCCGAAAACAAAACATGTTCTGGATTTTTTATGAACAATGAATTTGATATATGATATAATGCTGATTTTCATTTATTTTAATGTGCAAATCATTAGTTTCATACAGTTGGAGCTCTTGTTGGTTAGAATTATCATAGTGGTGGTTGCCTGCTTATGCATTCGTGATTTTTTTGTGGCAATGTTGATTGTTCTGAGTACTACGTGATATCATCTTAGCAGCACTTTCTAGCAATATCAACAGTGCCATTTCCATATATGTTGTCTATTACCCTGAATAGAAGTCCTTCCCAAATATCTTTTTACGTGTCAGCATTTTTTTTGTGCTTGGGATGTGTCGGCACTTGTGGATTGGCTTGACACATGTTCAGCACTTCTCTCTTGCTGGAACTCACTAGATAATATCTCCTTTCCTCTCCATCTCGATGTCACAAAGGCATGTATGTGCTATTGCACTCTGTGCTCCATTAAATGCACATACCTCTATTCTTCTGCTATCCATCTCTGTATTCTCAAGTTAGACCATATTGGATACTATTTTACACCAGGCTGTGGATGTAGCCTTTGAGATAGAACTGTTTAGTAAATTATGAAAACAAACTGATACTGCTATGTTTTCAAGATAAAATTGCTACTTAAACCCTCCTAAAAATGATATCTAAAAAGTATATGGTGGTTGAGGTAGTTATTATTAATTGTTAAATGATATTAGTTGATGACAAGAATTGTGAGTAGATCATTGGTACGAAACACAGGCACTGTTTGATTTTTAATGGATTGTGTAATACTGTAATGTGGATTTCTCATAGTGCAGGAAAATTTCTATTATGCATCTATGCTGGTGTTTGTTCTAATGTCACTTTCTTGTTTCCACTATTAAAGAGAATACGCTTGACCATAATTTGTGTGTTGTAGTAATATGAATTATTGGGTTAAAGCTTTTGGTAACATTATATTATTTATCGTGAGATTTGATGTGGATAAATTTGTCAACCTGGACAGAAAAGCATGCTTTTTGCTCATACCTGTCCTGAAAACTGCTAGTATTCCAAGAGGCCTAACTTGTAAAGCTCGCAGGTTATTTATTTCGAATATGTACTTGGTTTCAGGTCCTGTGCCATTCTTTTATTGTTTCCTATGAATCTCTTAAACTTTGTATCATCTTCCCAGTGAAAAACCTCTTTGAAGCTACTAATGCAGAATTGGCTCACAGTTCTACCCCAAGTTTTATTTTTACCATGCATCTCTTTTCCTATTTGTCCTAGTCCAGTCATAATAGGCCAAGAATCATCTTCAATCTTGGAAAGTCTAAAAAAGCTTAGAACAGAGAATGAGTCTATTTATTTCCTTGATGCATACCTAACTATGGATTTGTATTGGATTTGTAGGCATTGATTTGTGAACTAAACCCTTCTTGTATATCACATTAATGAACTGTCCCTCTGATACTCTTTTGACGGTTTTTGCTTCCATCAGGAAAAGTTGGAGAGGCGGCGGCAAATGCCATACCACATGCATATAAACCTTGAGCTGCTTGAGGCTGTCCATCTGATATGTGCCATGCTCCTTGAGGTGCCAAACATGGCAGCGAACACCCATGATGCGAAGCGCAAGGTCATCAGCAAGACGTTCCGGAGGCTGCTCGACATGAGCGAGCGTCAGACATTCACAGGACCACCTGAGAACGTCCGGGACCACGTCATGGCTGCAACAAGGGCCTTGAGCAAGGGAGACTACCAGAAGGCGTTTGACGTGATCAAGTCTCTTGACACCTGGAAACTCCTCAGGAACCGTGAGGGTGTGCTCGAGATGCTCAAGCTGAAGATCAAGGAGGAAGCGCTGAGGACCTACCTCTTCACCTACTCATCAGGCTATGACTCACTCAGCTTGGATCAGCTGACGGCCATGTTTGACCTGTTGGAAGCCCACACCCACAGCGTGGTGAGCAAAATGATGATTACAGAGGAGCTGCATGCGAGCTGGAACCAACCGACACGTTGCATCGTCTTCCATAATGTGGAGCACACTAGGCTGCAGGCCCTGGCGTTCCAGCTCACTGAGAAGCTCTCCATCCTTGTTGATGCCAATGAGAGGGCGTTCGAGGCCAAGACGGGAGGCGGGTTGGAAGGGCTGCCACCCAGGAGAAGGGAGGGGCAGGACTACGCAGGGTCTGCCTCCGGGAAGTGGCAGGAGGGATTTCAATCCTTGCAGGGGAGGCAGGGAGGATACGGGGGGAGAGGGGGATATGGAGGAGGTAGGTTTTCTGGAAATGTAGGTGGGTACTCGAAAGATCGGACGGGACAGGGGATGAGGGGTACGGGTGGGTATTCCGCCGGAGGTTACCAGAGCACGAGATACCAGGATGCTTATGGGAGGACTCCATATCAGACAGGCTCGAACGTGAGGGGTTCACAGATGGAGGGGTCAGCACGTATGGTGAGTCTTAACAGGGGAGGTCGCGTCTAAGAAGTACAAGAATAAAAGTGTTAGAAGACAAAGGAGAAGAAGAAAGAAAAGAGAAGTATTGGTGGTTTTAGAAATTTTGAATATCTTGAATAGGTTGTTTTGGATTATTTCTTGTGGTTTTAGAAATAATAACTTGTTCTGTTTCTTTATTCTGTTATTTCCCGGCCCTTCTGGCCTGGCCCTGGGGGATGGGGTACTGGACCATGAGTTGTGTTTTTAATGGAGATCTGCAAGTTTTGTTTATGTTTTGGTTCTCCTTGATTTTGTTGATGTTTCATATCATTGTTGTGAGTGGGCACTAAAAACGTGATTTGTGAGTCGGATGTACTCTAATAGTAAGATCATCATTTGTTTCATCATTTGTTTCTAAAGATCGAGGACATCGCAGCCATTGAATTTGTTGAAAAAAACAAATGGACGGTGGGGATTTTCGTCTGCGTTTGGGTGATGACACATGATGAACGGCTAAGGTTGGTGGATTTTTCTCGAAAGCACACCAAAAATTTCCCTCCATAGAATCTCTCTTCCCGGCTATAAATGCAGTCCCGGAAATTTGAGATTTCGAAAAAAAATTATTCAGTCCTGAATTATTCCCCTCCGACTCGATTGATTGGAGGTGAAATTTCTTTCACGCTCATCCTTTCGTTTGCAGGATTTCTAATTTTCAAAATCTTTTTGTCTCTTTAGATGGCTCTATCAGCTGCTTTTCGTTTTGCCCGAGAGAATCAGACGTCCGTCCCTTTTTTTTTTGAAAATTCGATACTCGTGCTGTCATGGCCGAATTGATTATGATTTGCCGAATTGATTATGATTTTTAGGGTTTCATTTCGCATTTTTTGAATCGTTCAACAACTATTAGCACCTGAATGTAAATGCAAGGATCGGTTTGATCTTCCTCTATTTCTACTATTTCACTTTTTCATTGGTCGATTCTCATGGATCTCGACAATTTTCTTCTCTATTTCACTTCATCGTTGATGTTAATGAACCGACATTTAGTTCTCCACTGAATTCCCGGTTCAATTTACCCCTTCGTCTTCTGATCTTTTTTTTTTGTGTGACAGATTTTAATCTGAATTGAATTACAGAGATATGGATGCTTTCAACAAACGCAGGAAGACAACTGTATAAACTCGGGTTCCAAATGTTTCAAAGGTTGTTTGAGTTTCCAAATTTTTAAATTTTTTAATCCAGGAAGAGATGGCAGAAGGAGGGGGGGAAAGAGGAGGAAACGGAGAACCCCACAGGATCTGAAGAGATGGAGATGCAGATTTCTCGTGTCCTCGAGCGGATAGAACACTTCACTCAACAGGCACTGTGAATCTCTGTCCGCATCAGATTCACAGTAGTCTTTTGTGTTCATGCGGAATTCGGCTGTTAAATCACATTCATTTTCATATATACAGGTTTCAGAGCTGCTCGAGTCAGGGAAGGCCATGTTCAAGGATCTCAGTAATGAATTCGAGGAGCGATTGATCACGTATGAACTCAACTTCACATCCCTATTTCTGTAGGAAGCCTGAAAAGAATCAGTTCAGCTTAGTATGGTTGTTTGTTTCTGCAGAATCCACAGGGAACAGATCGAGAAGTGGAAGGAGGAAATTAAGGAACTGAGGCTGCTTGATGCTGCAAACGAGGAGGCTAACACACGTCTCTGCAATGCTCAGTACCTCCTCCAGAATGTTCATGCAGACTCTTGAGGTATGAAGCCAGAAATTTGAAATGCAAATCAGTCTCCTCTAATGAGATTCAAATGTAGTGCAGGGAGTTAAATTTTGATTTTGTCTGATGGTAGTAAAGCTTTTAATCTTTCAGCAATGTTAGAATCCTGTGTAAGTGCATTAAGTTTTTTTTTGTAGGTTTGTATGTAAATTCAAAACATCTGTTATGACTTCTTTCTTGGTGGCATTGCAACACTGAATTCTCAGGGAGGCAGCTTTCAGTCTTTTAGCTACAATGTGGCAATTAGGTGTTAGTATTCGAAGTTTGGAAGGTTTTTGCTCACCAATTATTACAATGTTGTAAGTTGGGATGCACCCAGACTTGTAGCCAGAATTGGTGGATGGTGATTCTCAGTATAGTTTATAGTTAGGAAGCAGGATTTCCATGTTAAATGGTGGTGGAGTTAAAAATGGCATTTGCAGCAACAGGAGTAGTACCTATAGATGCTTCAGAAATGAGTGGTACAATCACAACTCTTACAAAGTGTTCGACTCAACTACCAGCCCAGCGTAAGATATTGACTCATCGTTTCATTTGCATAACAAAATCAATCTGATTGTTAATAAGCGAACGAACAACAAACAAATACTCAGATTACTGAGATCTCATGAAACTAAGAAAGGAAAATTGTTTATTGATGAACAGGCAGGCACCTCCTAAGATCTGAATAAGTACGACCTCGCATATGCATCATTCGTCTCCCATGGCCAGCTCTAGTGCATAGTCATCCCGGTCCTGAGTAAAATAAGTGCACAGATGAGTATTATCAGATGTGCTACCATAGAGAACCAGACATTTAAGACCGCTGTGTAGAGCAAAAGGCTCTCTTAGTCTTAGGTTTTCTCTTTTTTTGTAGTTTCCAGTGAAATAGAATTAATGTCCTCGTTATGTTTTTTTTTCTTCCAAATGGATGCTTGAAATAATCGCCACAAGAAGCAGATTTTCTCGTTCAAATAGGAAAAGAAAAAATTCTGAAAAAACAATGCGGCCTGAAAGGATGATCCCTTTTATGAACTATAGTACCAGGCAGCGAGAACGGTATTGGATGAATTTTTGGTTCATAGATTATAGTCACCCAGATAAGCAAGGAATTGACATTGGAAAAAAGATGACATGATAATGGTTATTAAGAAAATGGTTCTGAAAAAATCCATAAATCAAGTGCAATGAAAAAGGCATGAGAACTATTTTTAGACTTGCTTTGGTATCAGAGAAAGTGAGATATATTAGTTCAGAAGGAAGAGGCTCAAGAAACATACAATAGGACCTCGCGCAAAATATCTTCCGAACTGTAGCCAATAAACCTGCAAAATGAAGGGAGATCAATTTTTCGAACTATATTTTTAAGTCAAAACAATTTTTCAAAGAAATGGGATGTTTCTTTTGTTACCTCATCCTCATCTTGAGTTTCTACTTCAACATCAGTGGAAGGAAATCCAACACAGAGCAAAGCGTACCCCTGAACAAGAATAGAGGTAAATGGTTTGAAAGGATCTCTACGAATTTCCATAGGTCATAAGTTCATAACCCTATGCATACAACAAGATACAAACTACTCAGAAATTACATTAAGAATAACGACTCTGCCAAAGAGTATCAACATAATATGCCTGAGAAAACAAATTGTTCCATAGCTAAAGAGTATCAACACAAGTTTAAGGAAATTATTCACATGGGATCAGGAATTTTTTTATTCTGTAGGTAAGTGTTTTGTTTTATTTTGTGGTTAAATTTTGTCCTACCAACATGAGTAAGATTCAAACCCCTCAATGAAGACAGGGTGCCTCTATCAACCTGTCAATATGTGGTTTGGTAGGATTGGTAATTCAATCATACAAGTCACCAATGTTTAATATCCTTTAGATGATCCTCTCTTTGATGCAACTTCATGACAGATGTCCAATTATGTGATGAACAAGCTAGTTTCAATGGTTCTTATGTTTTTAATATCGTCCAATTCCATCAAGCCCCTCAATGAACAAAGAAACACGAACACCCTGTTGTCCAAGCTTAGGTCCAATAATTAGCCATCAGAAGCTGACATACTACAATTCATATAACCAAAATTAAATTATACATCCACATTTACAAAAGCAGATCTAGTTGAACTGATCATGATTCATTTTTTCTGCGGATCTGCAAAACAAAAAGGTTGAAACATGACATCTCTACAATGATGGACAACCATGACAAGAAAGAATATGTGTGCACTGAGATAATTAATTAATTCAAATTGATTTCACAAAAGGTAAAGCAGGGGGGAGGGACCTTTTCTCTTAGTTCTGCAGATATTCCAAGAGCCTCTGGTTGCCTTATTTGTCCAGATTTTATTCTAACGGCGCAGCTAGTGCAACAACCTGTTTCGTGCAGAAGATTTTGCCATCAATTCTTTCTTCTTCTTCTTCTTCTTCTTCAATAAAGCACAAAAATAATAGCATCCCCAATTTCATATTCACACTTTTATTGAAAAAAAATCATTGTGGGAGTTCTTTGAATAGCGCTAAATCTCCCTGACTTCAAAAATTTTAGTACCATTGTTTTGTGATGCAGATTAGTCACATTACTATGTACATTTAGTTTATCTTGATTTTCAGAAAACAATATTATAACATGGAGGTCTATACATAAGATCTCTTTGTTGAGGGGAGTACAATCTACTTTTAGTTTATTCTTATTAGTTGTTTGGTAAGCTTGTAGCTCTCTGAACTTGGTATCTTCTCAGGTTGATTTCTGTTGTCTTTTCTCTCACCTCATATCTCAAAGAGCCAACTTCTGTGGGTTGAATATGAAAATTCTTCAATAACTCTTAGTTAATCTTCCAAATTGAAGAAAAACAAAAACATGGGCACAGAAGGCGACAAAACAATACCGTGCCTGCAAGCAAAAGGAAGCGAAATGTCTTGAGACTCCGCCGAGTGCAGGATATATTGGTCCTTAACCCAAAACAACACAAACATCAATCAATATCCAAAACCAAAATAAAAAACAAGCACCAGTAGAGGCTTTTTAGTGACCTCGGGAACGGAGAAGGTGTGGACGACGCCACGCTTCCTGTCGTGGACGGTGACGCTGTGGGTCGGGACCTGGGTGGAGGTCACCGCAGAATCCATCTGAAGCTGCGATTTCGCTGTCATCGCCAACGTCGATGCTCTGTTTCTTCGGTTAGGGCGAATGGAAGAACATGGAGAACAACTAACAGGGATTCGAAGATCCATCTCGGATGACAAAACTCTGATCGCTCTCTCGCAAGTTTTACTATTGTAACGGATAAGGGTGGGAAAGATTTTTTCTTTTTCTCCTCCTTTTCAAGAATTTATTTGACCACCTTCGGTGAGAACAAGACAATGTATAGAGGGCGAATATTACCACCCCGCAAGTTTAGAATCCCACCCAACAAATAATATAAAATTATTTTATTTTTTAAAATTAGAAACCCACCCACCCATTCCATCGAAGTCGACGGCAATGGTGGGCGTGAACAATGACCCTGGCCTCCATCAGACAAGCAAGAGCACCGCTAAAAGATGACCCTGACCTTTGCCGCCAAGCAAGAGCATTGGAAGAAGGTCCTTCGAGAGCTCAACGCGCTCGTTTCAAGATCCCCGGTGGCGACCGATGAGGTGACCGTCAACGAGAAGGTCACCGACACCGAGGAGTTCTTCCTGTTGTCAAAGACGCAGTCCTTTGTCAATGGTGAGGGCTTGCCTGGACGGGGCTTCTTCACAGGGTCGCTGATCTGGGTCTTCAGTAGGGACTGACTCGCCATGTCTCTGTGCGATTGGGCGAGGCGGAGCCAGACATTCAGGCTCCAGACAATGGTGTGCGTCCCTCTCTCTGGCGTGGTCGTCGAGCTTGGATCGACGAAGCCGATCTACAGATCCACAGATCTGATGAGCAAGGTGAGATTTCTTGCGTCCCACAATATGTCGACGACGGTGGCGAATCAGACCAATCGGACCTAGAAGTGTTGATGGAGTCGAGTCCGATGGCCGAGCCGGAGAAGCCGTTGAGTCCGCCGTCGATCACTGCAGCAGTCATGAACATGGCCAATGTTCACATGGGTTTGCTGCCTGAGAAGACGACCGTGAAGATGGGTGGGTGGGTTCGTACCTTTTTAAAAAATTTCATATTGTTTATTGGGTGGGGTTTTGAATCAATGGGGTGCTAATATCCCCCCCCCCCCCCCCCCCCCCCCCCCCCCCCCCCCCCCGATGTATATGTGCAGTCATCAAGTGTATGATTTTTATTTATTTATAATTATGTGATAAAAAGTGTATCTTTTTATATATTTATTTCAATAAATGATATGTATATTATAAAAACAGAATTATATGTTTTGGCTGACATAATAATATCTGATTGGATTGCACATAATTAACCTTGTTTTTAATTCTCCTAGGAATGTATGTCTAGCTGTCTTTAGCTTTTAGTTATTTTATGCGCATTTTTTATGATATAATTATGATGACTGTATTATGAAATACAAATTTTAAAGCATCATTAACAAAATCTAGTAATGATGATACACATAAGCTGACCTGTTTGATAACAACTTTTAATATTTTAAAAAGTTAAAATTCTTAAAAATTTTGATGTCAAATGCACCATGAGTTACATAAATCTATGTACCTTTTAAAATGAAGTCGCACATGATTTTGTTATTCGTGAGCTCATTAGAAAATTTTAGCGCTTTTATTGAAAAGAGTATTTAAAAATCAATTTGATAATTTTAATCTGGAAAAAAATTATTTTTCCAGATTCCGCGTAATGAGAAAATTTTATCTCCGATATACAGGAAAGAACACGAACGGAGGATTCTGACATCAACAATTTTATATATGAAAAAGAGATGTTCTTAAGGTAATTGCATTTACAAATTTGAACTGTGAGATGGCTCTCTCCACACAATTTAGGCGAAACAATTTTCAATATACTCGAGCTCTATTGAAGATATTAAGTACAACGTGGAGGGAGATTTTATAGAGACCCTGCTTGTTGCATCATTTGCATTGTATTTATTCATTAAGAAGAAAAATTGATTGAAGAAGCAAATCAAGAACGCACAGTACCTACAGTGGTGTATATATGAACTTTTATTCCCCTTATAAAACAAACACAAAAGAATGTCTCACGCATCACAGCATTAAAAAAAAAGAAGAAAAAAGTAAAAACATTATATGAGAATCACATTCACTCTTCACCGGCCATGGCATACTGGAGGAGGAGCTGGCCGCATGTGGGGAGGGGAACGTCCTTCAGGAAGCCGAGGGAGTTGGCGTACCTCACATTGGACGACATTCCGCTGTTGTGCGTGAGCACGATCCGCGCCCTGTCCCTCCCCTCCTTCACTTCACTGCACTCCTTCATAGGGCTGCTCACCAGCCCCACATCGCATATCTCGCCCTCCCTGTCATCCTCCACCTTCAGCTCGTACGTCCCCTTCTCATCCGTCGTTCCGGTCCCCCTGTACGACACCACCCCGGTCGTGAAGTTTCTGCACTCGACCCAAAACCCTCGCCCGTGAAAAAACACAACACCCATGTGAATTTGTGTAATTGAATTGCGTATTTTGAATTCTTTTGTACCTTGGACATAGAGGGTGGCGGGGGTCTCGAAACCAGCACGGCAGGTGTCGCAATAGACACGGCCTTGGATGATGAAGGTCGGCTTGGGTTGCGAATGGGAGAGGGTGGCGGAGAGGGTTGAGAGGAAGCAGAGGTAGGCCTGTCAATGGGTCGCGGGTCGACCCGGACCCGACCCGGACCTGACACGATAGAAGACATAAATACCCGATCCGAAGGACTCGACAATGAAAACGGGTCGGGTCTAGGTCCACCCCGACCTGATCCTATGGACCCGATGGACCCGATTGACCCAACCCAAATACTTTGTGATTTTTTTTATTTATGATCCAACCCAACATTTATGATCCAACCCAACATTTATAACTAAATATTGAATACTCATTTAAAATTTTAAGCATTTGTTTCTTTTGACTTCACGTAAAAGCGTAATAATCTAAACCGTATTCCAAATGTTATCTTATTAAACATTAAAAAATCAAAATAGTGAAAAACTATTTATAATATATTACACTCTATTAAAAAGAAATAAAAATGAAGCCATTGTAGGCCTTTAAGAAGTTTATCAATCTCTCTTTGTTTAACCTACTTTTGTTAATGGGTCAACCCGACCCGACCCGAGACCCGATGTGGACCCGACCCGAAAGATCACAATCAAACAGGTCGGGTCCGGGTCCGGGTCCACCCCGACCCGACTCGGACCCGACCGTTGACAGGCCTAAGAAGAGGGCGGAGAGGGCACACAATGTGTGGAGCTTAGCCATGGTTGGAAAAACCTTCCGCTTCTTTTGGTGTGTTTGGTTGGTATTCTTTTTGGAGAAGACCTTCAAAAGAATGAGAAGTAAAATTTGACTTGAGAGAGAGAGAGAGAGTGTTATAGAACCAATAAGACAATGATGACCTCTCCCTCTTTTTTATGGATTGGGCCTGTCTTTTTTATGGTTTTGTTAAAATTTTAACTTTGTCATTATGGAGGGTTATATGGTTCGCCGCGATCAACGGTCTTCTAGTAACCGCTCTTTCTGTTTTTGCTGTTTTTCCTATATCCAGCCGGGTCGTTATGGAGTTCATCTTGACCGTCCATGCTTTGGTCCCTGACTCTAGATGAGTTCATCTTGATATGGGTCTATTAATGCTGGAGATCTGATCCACCTTCTGAACGTTATGTTACATAAATTTAATCTGGGTGCCGATCTTTGCAAGAAATCTACCCCTTTAAAAAAATGAAAAACAGTTTTTGTGCACTTTTTTAGTAAGAGTAAACCCACCATGTGGTCAACATTATCTTTGATGATGGTGGTGAATTATGATCGACTGAGAGTTTGACGTGTATGCCAACGCAGGTTGGCAACCACTTAGTCGGCGGTGTTGAAGTATAGTCGACAACAACTTGGGCGACAGTGTTGAAGTATAATCGCCAGAAAGCCCGGCGAGCTAAACTCAAATAAAATAAATTCAAATTGTTATAAATTTCAAACCAATTATGACAAATTTCATATATAAACATATAGAATACACAGTGATTGCTGCATTTATAACACATTAAAATACGATGTTAGCATTACATAACCAACCATATATGTGACTACACTACAAGTAATTATTTTTATGTTTATTTTTATTTTTTTTAAAAGGAGTAATTGTTTTTATTTGATAGATTATTTATTTTTATACAATAGAAAAATCAATATAGTTACATGAATGATTGTGGAATTTGACCATGTATTTTGTTGTGTAATCACATGAATAATTGGTTATGAAATGCGAACATTGTATTTTGATGTGTCATGAATATTGCTATGATTGTATATTCTATGTGTTTACATGTAAAATTTGTCATAATTGGTTTGAAACTTGTAACAATGTGAATTTATTTTCTCTCTCGTCGGGTTTTCTGACGACCATATTTCAACACCGTCGCCCAATTGGTTGCCGACCTTAGTTGGTACATACACCAAACTCTCAGTCGATCATACTTCACCACCATCGCCAGAAAGAATGCCAACCTCGAGATGGGTTTACTCTTACTACAACAGTGCACAAAAACTGTTTTTTTTTTTTTTAAGAGGTGAGTTTCTTGCAAAGTGGGGTGCTGATATCGACGTCCATTTAATTTACTATCTGCATGGGAGATCACAGTTAGCATCTCAATAAGCTCTTGAATTTTAAAAATGTTTATTGAAGTAGGGAATCTCTTTGAGCAGGGGAAAACAAAATTAGCCAATTCATACTAGCACCAAGTCTTCTTTGATATTTGCAACTATACCAAGATTAATTGAATTAATGATTTCAATAAATGAATCTACTAAGCTTGAATATGGCAATCATTTAGTCAGGGTCTCCATAACAACCACAGCCAGAGCTAGCTCATGAATCCACCATGATGGTAGATGCATTTTTCACCAATCAGCATCCTGGTAAGTAGACATCAAATTTTGGGAGCCCCTAGATGGATTATGCATCATCAGATCCCCTTAACATTCAGTACAATTGATCTGTTTGCTAATTCTGTTTTCTGTATCCAGGCTGCAGTTTGGATAATCAAATTCACAGTTCTATAACACAATGATCTTTGCATCTAGATATTTGTCAGAAAATAAGGCCAGGCTCAAAACATCACTAAAATAACCAAAATGATAAAACTGTGTATATAATATCATTACATATCAGCTTTCAGTTACATCATTTGAAGACCAGACCAGTTCCCAAAAAACATAAGTTGCAAATCTCCGTCTGAATAATCCATCTGATTACAGCTTTTTGGAATGTCCATCCCATGGAAGATGTAGCAGAATTGTTGTAAATTTCCATCTGAATAATCCACCTGCTTTCATTAGTTAGAGGGTTTAATACATTGATTTTGATCAAATCCTAGGGGCACCAATCTTCAGTTTTAAAAAAAATCGATTTCAAGACAGACCAAAACTGGGGAGATTTTACGTATTTAAGGCAAACACCCATCCGAGATTTGAAGTGATTCCTTGAGTAGTCTCTGTGCCACCTCTCTCCTCCTAAATAAATCAAACCAGTTACCCAAGAATTAGCACAGCTTTAAAAATCAGCCCAAAAAATTAGAATGTTCTCAGACCACACAAATATGTGAATAATAATTAAAATTTTGCCTTAATATACTAAGATGCCCATCCTTTTATGTGGCACAGGCACTCTCAATGCAGAACAATGAATTGGGGGCATCATCAAACACAGATCGTGTAGAAGACACTAGTGGAAATTGTATTGTCCCGCATGTAAAAAGAAAACAATTTCTTAGATGACTAGTAATAGTGTTTCTATTGACTAGCATGCTGTCATTATGTATTCAAAACCATTCCTTGTGAAGCAACGACTTGGCAGAAATGCATCAAATGGATACAAATGTGATAAATATACATGTACCATGGTGCATGAAAATATATTATAGAACCATATAAAGTTTGACTTGTTACTTCCAAGGAGTGTCTGTTAGGTATCTGACACAAGTAATAAGGGGCTGGTGTTCAAAATAGGTATGTTGACCACATGCAAGTACTCATGTATCACAACCATCACCATAGATAGGTGTAACTATGTTTAAATTACAGTCAGACCTGCTGGCAGGACTGAAGAATTTGTGCTTTACAAAAAGGCGATGATCCCAAAATTTGTGCATCTGTTGGTCGGGTTTTTTTTTTTTTTTGTGGTGGTGGTGTTGGGGGGGGGGGGGGGGGGGTAGGGGGTGTGGAATGGGAAGGGAATTACTGAAAGATGGAAACTTGAGTATAGAAAAGGAAACAAAGATATTGTACATATAAAAATACTAATATGAAATATCAAAACCTACGTTGAAAAAAAAAACTGAGTGAATACATAAAGCACCCAATCTAGTATTACCACCTCCAAATTCATTAAAGAAAAAATATATAAAGCACACCCAATGAAGAAATTCATTAAAGAAAAATCCCAATCCTTAAGTGCGTATATTATCACCTCCAAAACCTGTACTGATTGAAACATAGAAACAAAAGGGGGGAAAATATATTGGTGCTATGCATATATCTTAAAAGTTTGTAGTTCTGTACCTCTTAATGTCCTCCACTGCTTGCTTACGACGTTGTATTTGAAGTTCTAGAATGTGAATCAGAGTTGCCCTTGCCTGCATGTATAGAACTCTCCTATTTGCAGTAGTCATTGCCATATGTCTGAAAAATGCATCAATCACCTAAAACAGAAAGAAAAACATACACAATATAATAAGTCAAAGAAGTATTAAAGCATGAGCATATAACGTGATAAGACATATATTCTTCAAGTCATTCACACCTCTTCTCCGAGCCACTGATTCGAAATCACTTCGAATAGATGCTGAATGTGTGAGAGGTCCCTTCCTCAAAGTCACTGTTCTCTTCCTCTTCGGATCAGAGAAGCATTTGTTATCCTCAATCAGGACATCATCATCATCCGTTTTCTCTTTCAGTATGACCTCATCATCCGTCTTCTCTTTCATGTCGACCTCAGCATCCATCGATTGTTCTTCCACCTTCTTGTCATCAACTGTTTTCTCTTTGTCTGATACCTCTTCCTACGCTTTCCCCTCCTACGTGGGGATGTTTAGAATATCATGAAGGATAGAGTCAACCTCTTTTGTCACTTTGGCCAATGCTTCCACTTCAGATGCCACATCCCCTTGATTCTCCTTGGATTTTCCTATTTGGAGCGAAATGTTTCTCCTTCTAATTTTCACCATACGCTCTATTGATCAAATTCTCTTTCCTGTTGAACCACAAACGTCAGTCATAAATGCATATGAAAGTTTTTTAAGCGTGTACGCCACATTGATAAACGTATATATCTTCTTTTTCCGTCGCTCTCATTTTGTAGGCTTTTTTTTCCATAACTGCTTTGTTTGCAAATTCTGCTGCTAATTTTTGTGCTCTTGTTTTTCCCGGGGTCACCGGTGCTGTTAACAAATCATGTCAATTGTGTGCAACATATTTATTAAAGCACATGATAGTATTAAAATGGTATATACCTGGACTGGGAGATGTCATTCTCTTTCTTGAGGAAGAAACATATTTTCCTTTAGCCATATCAACCTTCTTTTCCACTTTGTCTGGAGTTCTCTTACTTGGTACCGATTTGACCTTTTTATCCATGTCCAGTTTGACCTTTTTATCCATGTCCTTCTTGCTCACCAACTTCTGTTCCCTCTGCTCCCTCTTCCTTTTCATATTTGGTGAAGAAGTGGATGGTAAAACAACGTTGATTGGCATGGGCATGTGCGGAACCCTTTCTAGCCCCTTTATTAGATCCTCTACTGAATAGAAACCTGAAGGCATGGGCATCAACACATTGTGTGTTTCTGGAGCGGCATTGTCATTATCCTCCTCCACTTCAGAGAACAAAACCCTCTCCTCTTCAATAAAATCAATCTTCTGGTGAATCTCTTCCCATTTCAACTCGTGGAATAATATGGTGTATGTCGTTTTCCTTCTACATAGCATATTTCTCCATTTGTGGATGCGGGCCATCCAACCCCAGATTGACCTATCTCAACATGCTCGTACAATCAAACCTGAAAACACACAATTTATAATTTAATCATCTATATGACAAGAGCATTTAGTTATATGATTTGTTAACACTATATATACTGAATTGATTCGATATATACGCTCATACATATCTATGAAACTGATTGAGAGAGGTATAAGCAAAACCAATTCAATGGAGCATATACTACATTAAAAGAAGTATATACTATCTATATAATGATTTGACTATGGTCTATACCTCGAAAATTATCTACAAAACAGATTAAGAGAAGTATATGGTCAACCAGTTCAACATGTATATACTATATTAAAAAAAGTATATATAATGCAAGCAGCGGCTCAAGCCCGAAACAGAACGAATACATGATTCTCTACCTCTCGCTGACCATGTCGCTCACAGCAGCTCAAGCCCGAGACTGTACAAACATTCCATTCTCTGCCTCTCGTCGGTCACGTCGCGTGCAGCGGCTCAAGCCCGAGACGGTACGAACATTCCATTCTCTCCCTCTCGCCGGCCACGTCTCCCGCAGCAGCTCAAGCCCGAGATGGTACGAACATTCCATTATCTGCCTCTCGCCGGCCACGTCGCCCGCAGCGGCTGAAGCCCGAGACGGTATGAACATTCCATTCTCTGCCACTCACCGGCCACGTCGCCCGCAGCGGCACAAGCCCGAAACGGTACGATCATTCCATTCTCTGCCACTCACTAGCCACGTCGCCCGCAGCGGCTCAAGCCCGAGACAGTATGAACATTCCACACTCTACCTCTCACCGGCCACGTCTCTTGCAATGGCTCAAGCACGAAACGGTACGAATACATGATTCTCTGACTCTCGCCGGCCACGTTGCTCGCAGCGGCTCAAGCCCGAGACTATACAAACACTCCATTCTCTGCCTCTCGCCGGTCACGTTGCCCCCAACGGCTCAAACCCGAGACAGTACAAACATTTCATTCTCTGCCACTCGCCGACCATGTCGTGCGCAGCGGCTCAAGCCCGAGACGATACGAACATCCCATTATCTGCCTCCCGCCGGCCACGTCGTCCGCAGTGGCTCAAGCTCGAGACGGTAGGAACATTTCATTCTCTGCCTCTCGCCGGCCACATCACCCGCAGCGGCTCAAGCTCGAGACGGTACGAACATTCCATTCTCTGCCTCTCGCCGGCCACGTTGCGCGCAGCGGCTCAAGCCCGAAACGGTATGAATACACGATTCTTTGCCTCTCACCGGCCACGTTGCACGCAGCATCTAAAGCCCGAGATGGTACGAACATTCCACTCTCTGCCTCTCACCTGCCACGTCGCCCGCAACGGCTCAAGCCCGAGACGATATGAACAATCCATTATCTGTCTCTCACCGGCCACGTCGCTTGCAGCGGCTCAAGCCCTAGACGGTATGAACATTCCATTCCCTGCCTCTCGCCGGTCATGTCGCCCGCAGCGGCTCAAGCCCGAGACGGTACGAACATTCCATTCTCTCCCTCTCACCGGCCACGTCGCCCGCAGCGGCTCAAGCCCGAGACGGTACAACATTCCATTCTCTGCCTCTCGCCGGCCAAGTCGCCCGCAGCGGCTAAGCCCGAGATGGTACGAACATTCTATTCTCTCCATCTTGCCGGCCACATCACCCGTAGCGGCTCAAGACCGAGATGGTACGAACATTCCATTCTCTGCCTCTCGCCTGCAATGTCGCCCACAGCGCTCAAGCCCGAAACGGTACGAATACACGATTCTCTGCCTCTTGCCGGCCACGTCGCGTGTAGCGTCTCAAGCCTGAGATGGTACGAACATTCCACTCTCTGCCTCTCACCGGCCAAGTCGCCCGCAACGGCTCAAGCCCGAGATGGTATAAACATTCCATTATCTGCCTCTTGCCGGCCACGTCGCTCTCAGCGACTCAAGCTTGAGACGGTACGAATATTCCATTATCTGCCTCTCGCCAGCCATGTCGCCCGCAGCGGCCAAGCCCGAGACGGTACGAACATTCCACTCTCTACCTCTCGTCGGCCACGTTGCCTGCAGCGGCTCAAGTCCGAGACGGTACGAACATTTCATTCTCTGCCTCTTGCCCGCCATGTCGCCCGCAGCTGCTCAAGCGCGAAACGGTACTAATACACGATTCTCTGCCTCTCACCAGCCACATCACGCGCAGCGTCTCAAGCCCGATAATTACCTAGAGGTGGTTTGTTCTTCCTTGCTGCAATTTTTTTTGGTATGATTTTTTTATTATCTTATTTTATTCCTTGATTAAATCTCTTTCTGTCAGTGTGAATAAACTTGAATTCAAACCCCTTCAATGAAGTTATTGAACATTACTTTCTTTTACTTAAAAAGTTAAATCCTCCTAATCACATTCATCTTAATTAGCATTTCAAAAGTAATGTTACAACTAATCTTATGTATTAGAATGTTAAGATGTGAATGCACATTCCCAACATATAATTATACATCACATATCAATTTTAAGTTATTTTTAGTATGATAAAACAAATGTTTGACTAATCAATTTTCTTGTATAACGTTAATTAGAAATAGTGAAATAATGTAAATAGTTAATTGAGTAGTGAGTATTTGACTGATAATATTTTTACCCAAGAACCATAAGATTGAATTTGTATGTATATTTGGTGTTTGAAATTTGAACAACTATTATTGAATTTATATTAATGTTTTTAATTTGTGTTGATTAGTCTTGGAAACCAGAATAATTTGGTTAACATATAATATATGATCTCAAAATAATTAATTATAAATGTATTAAAGGAAATAAAAATTCTTGATTTCTTTAATTGAAAGAGTGATCTGTTTAACCAATTTTCAAAAATAGCAAAAGTTGCTCTCAACAAGTTTTTCATAAGGAAAATGATTGACAAGCCCCAATTCGTAGGCCCCAAATAAGCCCCATGACATGGCGGAGTGATTTTCCGTTTATACCATCAAACATGATTTATAACCTCTTTAAACGTAATTAATGCATATGGTTATATTTTCCTTATTGGAACCCGCGTGTGGAGCATTAAATAGGGTGTTTTTTTTTCTTTTTTTGACTTTCTCACATTTGAATTGATCATATTTGAATCATCTTCATCATTTTTGTGGTTTTTTTTTTGAGACTGCAGTTTGATTTGATTGTTTGGAAGTTTTTTAGCGTCTAATCTTTTCAAACAAAAAAATTGAACAGTTTGGCCACCATTGAAATGTCTGCCGATTCAGGTGTGATTTTTGCTTATATTATTTGTTTTTTATTTTTTTCGTTTTATTTCTTCTATTTTTTAAATGTTAATTTGGTTGTTTTAGCACTATATATCTGTTGTTTGGCATGTGAATCTCAGTTACATATGCATATCATGTTATAGATATAATCAAACGAAAAAAATGAATGTAACTAACTTATCATATGTATTTTGTATTATAATCCTAGTTACATTTGCAAATGTAACTACCTTATCAACTTCAATTAATTATCACTCATATTTTTTTGAATTTGTATCATATGTATTTTGTATTATAATCCACGTTACATTTTCAAATGTAACTACCTTATCAACTTCAATTAATTATCACTCATATTTTTTTGAATTTGTAGGAAATAGAGTGGACTCAGTTACATGTTCATTGGAAGGTAGTCCGGAGAAGGATTTCATTATTGATGTTGAGCAGCAATGTTCAACAACAGTTGTGCCAAGTGTTGGAATGATATTTGTTAACTTCAATTAATGATCACTCATGTTTTTTTTAGTTTCTTTTCTCTCCTTTATTTTGGTTTTTCTATCTTTTTTTCCTTGCAGCAATTGTTATTCCATTTTATACACATTGAGACATATATCCACTATAATGCATTTTAATACTAAATGACTTATTACACATCAAACACTATAATGCATTTTGTATTTTAAACCAAGTTACATTTTTAAATGTAACTATCTTTGTTGTAATGGTAGGGAACATTGAGGACTCAGCTACATGTTCCTTGAAAGGCAGTCCGGAGGCAGATTTCATTGTTGATGTTGAGCAGCAATAGTTAGTTACATTTTCTGCATATAAACAACAACCAATAAATTAAATGCAGCTTACATTGAATATGAAATAGTTACAATGGACTAAATTAATTACATTTTGTACAATAGTAACTACAAATAACATATATAATGATAACAAAAAAGACAAATGATGAAAAACAAACTCATAAAAATGTTAGAAGTAAAGATCATTGAATAAAAGTTAGTTACAAATTACACATAGTTACATTCTCTATAAATTCAACTTCTACAGAAACTAAATATGCATTCACATTACTTCACATGTGCTTACTGTCGACCAATAGTTAGTTACATTTTCCTTCAAACGCGGTTTGGAGAAAGTAATCCATTTTTTTCAAGCTGAAGAAATTGATTTTACATGTCATTCAAATGTAAACATACAAACATCATAATATTTGACTGCACATACATACAAATAGTGTGCACACTTATAAATACATAAAGTTAGTTACATTCAAATAAAGTTACATTTATAACTTTATGAAAGTAGTTAAAATACATATTCATATTTTTGAATAGTGAGTTACATTGTCCTGAAAAAAAAATGATAACATATAATCACATCTAAACGATTTAACTAATATATTGTTGCCCAATAAAGTCAGTTATTTTCTAAACAAATTTCTAATAAATAAATAATAGTCCAACAATTTAAAGATTATAATATGAATCTCAAATAAAAATCCAACATTCACACAAAAAACATCAAATAACACATATTTCACATTTTTCAATCCATCTTTTCGTCACAAAAATAGAAAAAAATTTCGAGCAAAAACCAAAAAGGGTTGCTTACCTATTTTTGGATTGTTTTTAATCTTCGGAAGACCCAAATAACCTTCAAATCGAAGCCAAAATTTTTTTTTCGTTTTTGAGCTGCCGTTTACAAGAAGAGGAGGATTACTTTTGATGGTGGGTTTTAGTTTTTTTTTCTTTTTGAAACCTTAAAACCAATTAAATGAAATGGGGTTTTGGTTAGCACGAGGGTCGGGGAAAATGCGGAAATCAAGGGAAATGGGGTGACAGATTGTGTGTTTTAAATGAGGGGTATATATGTATTTTGCTTTCTTGCCTTTTTGAAAAAAAACCAGGCATCCAATCACATTTTGACAACTCAATGAGCCTATGGGTAGGGCTTATATCCTGGGACCTGTGTAGCAAAGCTCTTTTCATAAAAGAAAATGATTGACAAACCCCAATTCATAAGCCCCAAGTAAGCCCCATGACGTGGCATGAGGTGAATTTCCTTTTGTACCCTTTAATTGTGTTTTCTGAGTTTTTCCAAAATGAATTAATGCAGTCAGTTAGTGTTGCCTTCGTTGGAACCGGGCATGCATTAATTGCCGTTATTTCCTTCCTTTTTTGACTTTTCTCTCTTTTGATTTGTTAATAATCATACGAATTCATCATATTCGTTGTTTTTTTGTAGATTTTTTTTTGAGAATGCATGTTGATTTGTTTTTTTGAAGAATTTATAAGAGACTAATACTATCGAAAGGAAAAATTGAACACTTGGGATACTGTTGAAATGTCTCCCGATTCAGGTGTGTTGTTTTTTTTTGTTTTGTGTGTTTTTCAATTGTTTCATTTTTTATCTTTTTTTAATGTTATTTTGGTTGTTTTTCTTATGTCAAATGTGTTATTTCAATTCGGTGTATCTGTTTTTTTTTTAAATGTGGATGTGAATTATAGTTACATTCCATGTTACAAATAATGTAACTAACTATTGTATTTATGTTTTGTATTAGACTTTGTAACTAGCTTCATTTTTTTTGAATGTAATTATCTATTATATTGATGTTTTATATTAGACTTTGTGACTATTTTTCATGCTTTTTTTTTAATGTAACTAACCTATTAAATGGCAGCTGTTATTGAAAAAGTAGTTACATTTATTAATGTAACTTAGTTTTTGTAGAATTTACTTATCATTGATATATTTTTGTATTTGTAGGAAATATAGGGGACTCAGTTATATGTTCTTTAGAATGTAGTTCGAAGAAAGATTTAACTGTTGATGAGCAGCAATGTTCAGAAACAAAATGTGCCTAGTGTTGGAATGATTTTTTATTTAGAAGAAGATGTGTGTATGTTTTATCACAACTTTGCTCATAGGGAAGATTTTGGTATTGCAAAGATTCACGGAAAAATGGTGAAAATGGAAAGCTGATGTATTTTTCTCTAGCTTGTAGGAATGGAAAACCTGTTTCAAATGGGAAGAATTCTTTTAATGCCAGGTCGTCTATGCAGACTAGTTGTGGAGCTAGGATTAATATCAATGTTAAGGACGGCGAGTTGTTTATGATTTCTAAGCAATTGAAAAGGTTTCAGAATGGTGTTTTCTTCAACAAATCCACATGCCTTTGTTTAAGTGTTAGTTTGAAAAATGTCTTAAAGATCCTCTGCAATGAAGATCTGAACTGTTGATAATATTTTATTTCCTCTCCTTTCTTTTGGTTTCTCTATCTTTTTTTTCCTTGTAGCAATTTTTATAACAATTTCATTCTAATACTGAATGAATTATTACACATCATTGAATACTGATATGTAACATTTTCGTACACTGTAACCTAGATACATTGTCTATTGTTAGTTACACTTTCTGCATATACAGATCTACCAAAACAAAAGAGCATATCAACTGTTGGAAGAATTCAGTTACATTGCACAAAAATTAATTACATTCACTACAACAGTAACATCAGAAAACATATGATGTTGACAGGAAGACAAATAATTACAATCAAACTTGCATAAATGTTAATAGTTAGTTTATTGTATGAAAGTTAGTTACAATTTAAACATAGTTACATTCGATACAACATGAAAATATGAAGAGGCTTCATATTTACACACTACTGAATATGAATAAACATTCAGCAAATAGTTAGTTACACTTCTATGAACATAGTTGCATTCCATATTACTTTGAAACCCACATAAACAGATTTGTAATCCAATTTTTACAAGATGAAGAAATTGTTATTATGATTCAAACAAATGTAGACATACAATAAATCATAATGCACAAGTTCTCATACATAATAGAATTCAAATATTGTTTACAGTTGTGAATACACAAAGTTAGCTACATTGATAGAAAGTTACATTTTGTATTCATAAAACAATGAAAACACATAAATTTTAATTTTAATAGTTGGTTACATTTCCCTTGCAAAAAGGAAGAAAATGTAAATATATCATCACCTGTAATCAAGATTCATAAAATAATTTCTGAAAAAATAATACTCGGTTACTTTTCAACAAACTCTAAAAAAATTTCGGTCCAACATTTGAAGATCGTAATAAAAATCATGAAAATCATCGAAATTTAGCATAGACACATAAAAAAACAGAATATTAGACTTTTACTTTCTTCAAATCTTCTCAAAATAGAAAAAAATTAGGTTGGAAATACCAAAATAAGGTTTGCGTACCCATTTTTTATGGTTTTTGATTCTTTGGATGCATAGAAAAATCTTAAACCGACTCCCATTTTTTATAACTTGTGATGGCGTAATTTTTTTTTTGAAACTTCAATTAATGTTTGAAAGAGTGGGTTTGAGTTCTCGAGAGAGATGGGATACAAATGGAAAAAAACGCAAAATGAGAAAAAATTGGGTGAGAGAATGTGTGTTTTAAATAAGGGGTAAATATGTATTTTGCTTTTTTGTCATTTTGAAAAAAAGAACCAGCCAGCCAATCATAGTTTGACAGCTCAAGGGGCCTAGTCAATAAAATAGGTTCAATTTTTTTTTAGAGATATATGGGTTCTATAAGTTGGCTAAAGATCATTGTTTGTCAATAACCTTGACAAAGCAATTGTCCCAACGTATTGTCATTCTCTCCAAATAATCCATATAATGAAAATAATTGATATTCAAATATCAAGAGTGTGGATATGTACATATATACGATTCAAATTCAATTATTCTGCATGATTAATTAAAATCCTAAAATTTTAAACAATTTTTTTTCTTTTTATGAGAATATTCAAAGTCTAATTCTTTCATCTATATAATATATTAAATATCATCTATTTTAGTTTATTTCTATAATTAGACATAATATTTATCTAAAAAATATCTACATTTGTTATGAATTCAAAAAAATAGATTCAAATATTGATATATGATATCCAATTCATTGATAGGTTTATAGCTATGTCTTACAAAAAATTTACTGACATGAAAAACCTTATTCTGTTTACTAAGCAAAAGTGTTCAAGTTTTCAAATCCATTTCTTTGTAATATTTTTATTTTTGAATTATCCTTAGTTATTAATTATCTTTGATTTTAAATTAATGTTAAGAATGCAAAAATAATTTTATTAGTTTTATATTGGGAAAAAAGATTAAAAAATCTATTTATTTATATATTTATAGATATATAAATTGAATAATATCATATTCATATTCACCAAATTAATCTCAATATTTTTAATGACTTTTTAAAGATATATTGAATGTATGGTGGTGATCGTGCAACATCATCATATTTATTTTTTTGTTATTATTTTTTAATAGATTTAAGTTTAGATAATCATGGAATATATATGATAAATGGATAATTTTGGGTCATATGAGTTTCAATGTTAGATCTAATTTTTCATCATGAATTAGTCATTTTATGAAATACTTATTTCACAATTATAATTCTTGATTTTTTTTACTTTTTTTTACATTGGGTAATAACATCAAAGTCCACCAAATTTTAAGTATTTTTTATATACCCCTAAAAAAATCACATTTTAGCAAATTATTCATGATGATATGTTATTTCCAATAATACTTTTGAAAGGGTTTAAATTGTACATGAACATTATTTTTTTTATCCATTCAATCAATATTGTTTTTTTTAGAATTTAAATTGAAATATTTTTACAATATAAAGTTGGTTGAGAGGTATATATACAAAAACTTATTTTCAATTGTAACATATTTTTTCTATGTGTAATTTCATAATAAACTATACAAATAATTTATTCAATAATTATTATAAAATTTAATATAATATTTATATATATGAAATATTACTACTTATTTATTTCAGAATTTGGATGAAAGAAGCAAATGGATCATAGAAACAATTTTTGTAAGTTAAACTAAAGTAATATACATTTGTTTTTTTTAAAATGTAATTTGAATTTTTCAAATATTTTAAATAAAAATTTGTACTATTTGAATTTTATTTATTAAATATTTTATATAATTGTCTTTTTTAAATATATTTACATATTTTATTAATAATATTTTAATTATCACACACATCCTACGTGGGAGAATAGTTATATACTATCCAAATTACATTAAAAAAAGGGCACGTCTACACCCACCAACCACTTACCTATTCACACCAACCAAAACATAAAAAAATATATATTTAAATTTAATTTCAACATCACTATTCTCACCAACCATTCAACGGTCGATCTGTCAACCTTCCTTTACAACATTCGACAGTCTCTCTGTCAACATTCTTTTATGACATTCGACAGAATCCCTGTCATCATTCCTTTACGACATTCGACAGAATCACTGTCAACCTTCCTTTATGACCTTCGACCTTAGCAGTGTCGACTGGTTTTAAAAATGTGAAAATTTTGAGATAGATATAGTTTTTAAAAAATGTTTGTTTAATGTGAGATTTTGATTTTAGATTAGAGCATGCAGATTAAATTAATTGGTTTTGATTTTCTTCAATAGCTTTGTATGTAAATGCAATGAGGTTAAAAGAATTAACTATTGCTTCTAGGTCAAGTGTTTTTATTGAAATGTGGTAATTGTAATGTGAGTATTGAATGTAACGCGAATGTGTTAACATTTTGATGTACGTTGAATGTTAAATGTGATCGAATGTGTCTAAAGTCTTCATTTGAAAAAATATTCAGTTCGACACTGCTACGGTCGAGCATACCCTCCCAGGTCGACAGACGAACTGTCGAATGTTGTAAATAAAAGTTGACAGAGCTATTGTCGAAGTTTGTAAAGGAAGGTTGACAGAGAGACTGTCGAAGGTTGTAAAAGAAGATTGACAGAACAACCGTCGAATGGTTGGTGAGAATAGTGATGTTCTAATTTAATTTAAATAATTTTTTTTATTATTTTAGTTGGTGATAATAGGGAAACGGTGTGTGGGGATAGACGTGCCCTAAAAAATATTGAATAGCCCGATTAAATCAGAATGGACGGTTTGAGATGACTGGTACAAAAACATAAAGCGTCACATCAACACGTATATACGTGTCCCTGTGCCCTGTATATCTCATCCAACGGTCACAATTTTGTCTGAAAGTGATTCATTTTTTTTCACTCACTAAATAATACGCCACCATAAAATCCACAACAGAAAATCTATCAATCTTTACTTTCTCCCTACATTTGATTCAAAACCTTCTCTACAAATCGTTTTGTCCAGCTTCAGTCTTTATCAATATGGGAATCAGAAAGAGAGAGACAAACAGAGATTTGGAAGATATGAAGATCTGTGAGACTCATTTTCATCTTATAATTTTTTTTTTGGGAATTTCTTGATATTGAATTTATCGAAATGAGTCATTTTTAATTCTTGTGTTTGATCTTCGTATGTATTTTTTTTTCTTGTTGGGTTTTTTCTTTGGTTGAGATTAGGTTTGGTTGGTCGAATCCGCACGACCGCACGCTATCACTCGACTATATATATATATATATACACGCGAGCGATTACGTGCGGTCACGTCCGTTCGCTCACGGATCCATCAATATATATATATATATAGGGAAGTGATTCGGTGCGGGAAGCGATCACGGGCCGTCGATCACGGGTCCATCGCATCGGACGGTCGGGTGCGATTCACATCGACCGTTGGATGCGATGGACCCGCGATCGAACGACCGACGTCGTTTTCTGCATTCCCGCACTGAATCACTCGACTATATATATATATATATATATATATATATATATATAATCGCGATTACGTGCGGTATGCGGTCGGTGCGGTTTACGATGTGGGTCGTCCGATCGCGGGTCCATCGCATCCAACGGTCGACGTGAATCGCACCCGACCGTCCGATGCGATGGACCCGTGATCGACGGCCCGTGATCGCGCACCGCACCGACCGTAAACCGTACCTAATCGGCTCCCTATATATATATATATATATATATATATATATATATATATATATATATATATATATATAATGGGTTCTTGTTGTTGACCCTTTTTTAGCTGTAAAAATCGGATCTGTCACTGATTTTTCATCTGGGTTTTTTTTTTGGGTTTTTTAGTTTTAACTCCCTGCAAACTATCGTATTTAGCGATCGCCCCCTCCATTCTTCGTATTTGGGTTTTACTCCCCACATTCAAAGGATAATTCATTTTTACTCCCTATCAGGGACTAAAAAGAAAATTAAATAATTTACAGATAGGTCCCTCACAGGGAGTAAAAAGGAATTATCCTTTGAATGTGGGGAGTAAAACCCAAATACGTAGAATGGAGGGGGCGATCGCTAAATACGATGGTTTGCGGGGAGTTAAAAATAAAAATCCCTTTTTTTTTACTTCAGCTCTCAATTTGACGTCTTTTTCTTCAGTTCAATGGGGTTTTGGTTGTTGGGGGTTTGAATGAATTGGAAGGGCTGTTTTTGTTGTTTTGAGGGGTTTCGACGAGATGGGTTAGTTTCGAATCGGGGAATTAAGGAGTAGACATGGATTTCTGGGTGGTGGCGGCGGCAGCTGGGGCGGGCTGTGTAGCAAAGTCTCTGCAGGGTGTGTCGAAGGAGAGGGTGGGCTTGAACAGACCACTGTCTGTGGGCGCGGATTCTGAGGCATCCATGCCGTGTCTTGAGGATCGTAGAAGGCCTGAGGGTGATGACCCGGGTTGTGTTTTCCTGAGGTTCGTCCGGAGACAGTTAGGCGGAGATTCGTCTTTGAATGGAACAGAAGAGGCTGAATCGAGAGAAGTAACAGATTCTCCAAGTGGGGTTGATGAGGGAGATGAAAGAGAAGATTATGGCTGTGATGAAAATCATGAAATGTATGCAGAGCTTTCTCCGAGAAATGTTACTCTCAATTACAGATTTGGTAGGAGCAGAAGGTACATTAGTAGAAGAAGGTCTGATATGAATGTCGTAAAGCCTCTGAATTCTTTGGAGAGTTGTGTTGTTTCACAGCTTTATAACGAGCACGCGAGAATGGAAGAGCTTTTAATTGGTTCTCTGCAGAATCTATCTTCTCCTGTTATAAGACCGTTTTTCATCACTGATGGGAAGCGGATAATCAGCAGATCGAGTTATGAAGCTCCAGGAACATGGTTTGAGGCGGTGAATCCAAAAGGAAAGGAAACAGTGGTTGGTGTATCGCCTCTGCCTGATACGGGTTTGGAGCGGCTGAAGAAAATGAAGAGGAGTGGGAAGGCGGAGCATGAACGATCAGTGCTTTCTAATTCATGCCACTCTCGCAAGCTCTCCTTCTCAGGAGGTATTTTGTTGTCTCCATCTTTTCTATGCATAATGTTGTGGTTTTTCGTTTTCATTTATATTGTGATACCTTTTTTGGACTGAAAAATTATCTAGAAGGATGAGAAGTTTAGAGTCCAGTTTTAAATTGTGAAACAAGTGAAGTATTTGTTCTTTTTTTTGAACTATTATTTTGCGTGTGAATTCTCTCCATTTTAATATAAACCTTAGTCAAGTTTTTGTATGCTATGTATAATGAGGATGGGTTTATCTGAATTATTCTTTCATCATGAAGAATAGTTTATGTTATGTTCCTGTTATCCAACAGTACCTATTTCTAGAAGAAAACTTTCTTATGAACTAATACTAGAGCATTATGAAAGTGCATTGGATACACAGAAGATGTTACATTTCTATGGGAAGGTAATAGAATCAATAGAGAGTGATTATGGATCTGATCAAACTTCAGTATTTGTTTTTTGATAATGTATAGAAAATGAGCTGTGGGGATAGTTAAACTTGGCTGGTTATGTAAACTGTAAAGACAAAATAGTTACCCAAAATTTAAAATATTAGATGGTATGAAATTTATCAATAGTACTTAAAATTAGAAATCTCATCAGATGCAATGGTTTTGCTCTCAAACAGTGGTTATATTAGCCTTACTTGGTTGGTTTATTGTTCAATTTGATAAATTGCCTAATAAACTAATGCAGGCCCTATATCAAATATGCTTGCATGAACATAATTTATGTAAATCTTTGGGAGATTTTCCCACCTACCAACTGATCATCCATACAAGCACTAATTTGAAGGCCACTCTCCAAAGAATTTGAATTAATTTAATGGAGGGTCGGCATCAAGTGGACAACTTGTTGTAAAACTATATAAATCTTGCGTTTTCAATTCTTTGAGAAGTCAAACTAACTGATCCCCATTTTGATGGGATCAAGCCGCTATTTCTGGTGGACACCACAGCTGCACCTCACTGAATTGATGAATTCTATGATTTGTATGTTTCGGTTTCTAAGCATAAGAAAAGTTGTGATACTTTATAATAAATCTACATTAACATTAATGTAGATTGATCATATTTGTATCATATGCTATACTCACAACTTTTTAGTACAAGACTATGAAATGTTTCTTGTTGTGTCTTGTAAAAAGACTTACACTATTTTTGAGAATAATCGCCTAATTTTATATTCCTAGTTAGTACCTTGATAGTTTGATTGCATTATCACATGCCTGCAACTTTTTTCTATCTTACATTTGGATGTCAGAGAGAAGATAGGACTCTATTCTTCTGTCATCACAAATATTCAGATATGTTTTCTATATTTTAAACCCACTGGTGCTTCGTTGTGCTTCATCCACAGGACTGCATGACGGATTGCTGCTCGTTTTGCTTGGAATCAGTATTGGTGTAATGTCAACCCTTCATTCGAGTAAAAGAGAAGTTGATAAGTTGAATGACATGTTGAAGCAAAGTGAAAACTTGGTGCAAGACCTACAAGATGAACTTGAGATGAAGGATTCATTAACCGTGAGGGAGCTTGCTGATGAAATATGCATAATTCAAGAGATCGATGATTGTTCTGTTGACACAAAGCAACAAGTTGAGGAGCGAAGAGATGAATGTGGCCAATATGGTTCCAATGAACAAGTACTTAATCCCGGCAATGATTCAGATTTGAGTAAGATTGAGGCAGAGCTTGAGGCCGAACTAGAGAGATTGGAGCTAAACATGAATGCTTCTAGTCTTGAGAGACAATTATCGGCCTTGAATGAGGTAAGCCAACATTTTGGTTTCAATCATTACTTTATAGATGTTTCAAAGATTTGATTATATATTCATTTGAAAAGGAAGTGGAGAAATTCTTGTTGGTCAGTCGTGCTTGTATTCCAATACTGACTTCTCTTGTGATTGTACTACGCCCTTGTAGTAGTTGATTGGTTTGTCTTGGGCTATTTTATGTTATCTCAGAATGTTTATCCTTCTGTTGGTTATGTTCACGATTTGTAGTATTATATCTTAGCTCTACTTGATGGAAAGCTTTCTGGTATAATGAAGTCCAAAAGACAACTGGCAAATATGACCTTGATCATAATAAATATCCCAAGCTTTTTACTTGATTTTTTTCTCTGTGGAATTTGATTGAAAAATATTTTAGCTATCTAGAATGGCTAGATTATTTCCACTGCTAGAGGAGTAATCATATTAAATTGGTTTTCTACAGTGCAGTCTTCCCACATTACATTAAGCCAAAAACGTGTCATATTTTCCTTCCTTAATTCAAAATTTTACCCTCAACGAGATGCAAGGTGGCATGATGTCATTGTATAGGAACTAAAAGTGAAGCCCACTTGAGAGTTTGCATCAGTGCACAAGGATTTTAAAATCATTCGAAAACCAGATACCACAGATCATGTATGTTGGTTTAGTTGGAAGAGTGTCTCATGAAGATTGATCTTCGTATGTTCTTTTGACCCTAGAAAATGATATAATTGACACGCTTCCAATAAACTTCAATGGTGAATGTATAGGGAAGCTCTCAAGAGTGCAGTATCTGGTCATCACATACTGGATGAAAAGCACTTGTCTAGTGGTCTTATACAATAATTCACGTATAAAATAAATTCAATATGCATTGAATGTAAATACGTATTTTACTAGTGCAACAAAATTAAAACAAAAAAGGAAAAGAAATTCTCAACTAGGCTTGTCATAAAATTTTCCATTTTTGTAATTTTTTATATTTCCAAAAATTTCGTGACATTTCCCGAACTTTACCTGAAGTATATGGATTGCGGATTTTTTTTTCTTTTCCAAATTATTCTGAATTCCAAACCGGTAACAAGGGTGGTTACTTGGTCACATGTAGGTTACATAACAATGTTGTGCATTATATTTTCTCATATGCCACAGATTCATGTAGTTAAAATCATGATTCAAATGGAATATCTTCATTTCCAGATTGATCCAGACCTCACAGCAGATGTCGTTCACGGGGAACTAAGGGCAGACACTTTGGGAGCTGCAGGTGAATCCGACTCAAACGACAATGCCAATGACTCCTCCACAACTCACACACACGATGGAAACGACGCAGTCTCACCAAGGGAGCTAAGCCTACGCCTCCATGAGCTTCTACAATCAAGGCTCGAAGAGCAGATCGAGGAACTTGAGACCGCTCTCCAAAACAGCCAAGTGCGCATTCACCACATGGAATCAGAGCAGTTGAAGAGCGGATCCTCATCAACTCTAGGAAGCCCTATAGTGATGGAGAAGAGCGAAGCTTTCGTACAGCCTTTGCAACTTAATCTTGGTGGAGACACTCTAAATGCATACAATGAGGCGTGTGAGGAGTTTTTGAGGATGACGGAATCAGAAGAAGAGAACCCACCTCCAACAGCCAGTACGAGCGGAGACGCCACTGCTCGATCTTATGAGCAAATATTGTGGAATCAGAATTGGCAAAGCTTAGGTTATGAGAATGATGAGAGTGATACGGATGATGAAGCAGGGAAGCTTTTGATTCAACAGATTTTGGAGAAAACAAGGCAAGGTTCACCTGTAGTGTTGAATGCTCAAAGAATGCTCTTTTCAATGGATGACTGAACCCCTCCCCCAACTTGCTGTCTGAGTAGGGAAATTTTTGACTGAAACAGAATTACAAGAATCTGTACTGATTATTATTATTCTTCATAGTTGAAATAAACAGTGAAGCTATAGATGCAACTTCTTTTTTGTCATTAGTTATTATTTGTCTTTTAATGCTTGTATAGTTGTGAATGCTTTAATGGACAGGCTCTGAGCCTGGAAGTTTTATTTACAGTGTTTAAGGGAAATGTAAGCAACATTTTTTTTTTGGCTGTAAGTGTTTTATTTATTTATTTTGTTTATATCTTATTCCATCAACAAGAGGGAAACATACTCAGGGACTCTTCAGGGAAGAGGGGATATCTCTGTTAATTTATCAAGAGGGGATTCAGTTTGACAACCATTATACACTCAATTCATTTGTTTTATTTGCAGTCATCACTCACTAACACAATATATGTATACAATCATCACATCATTAACATAATATATGAAATTATCTAATAGATTGTATAATTTACTATTTCAGTATATACGCCATTACAAAAACGTAAAAAAAAATTATGCAAAGAATGACCAAGTGTGATTTTAAATAATAATAATTACATTATTTGTATTACAGTTTCAAAAAGAACATGTAAACAATTAACTGTAAAATTATTGTAAACTACTCTTTCTAAATAAATAATGTTGGATGTTCTTTTCTAACATAGTTTTCCAATTAATTAATCTATATAAATGTCATTGCCTAAAACACTCTAAATTCTCACTTAAAAACACAATATTTTCACATGTATAGGACAGGAAGCAATTGATCCATAACCAGCTCTTAAGTGTCCGTTTAAGTAGAGACACAAGTTATTCTAGGTTTTATACTTATTGCAGGAATAAATAATTTTATTAATAGAATAAGTGATTTTCTGTTTGGTTGTATTTTTTGTTATTCTCATTAGGAAACATAATAATAAAGGTTGAGTTGTTTGTTCGATGAAGAATAAAATGTGAATAAGATGTAAAAAGTTGATTTGACATGTGGACCCCATTGATGTATAAGAGTGATGATGTGATGATTGACATGTGATTTGATAAGTGAATCCACTAATACCAATGGAGAAATAACACAATTCTATAGGGGGACTTAAAATACAAATATCAGCTTATTCTCACATAAATTTGCATAGCTATACCCGCTTATTCTCTCCACCCAAACACTTTTTTTCCTTATTCTCCTCTATTCCCACCTATTCCACCATTTATTCTCAATCCAAACGGGGCATAAGAGTCCTACAAAAATTAAGTATATCCTGGGAAAGTTATCACCAAGCCACTGCACATATTTGCTCCTTAAAATATAATATAATATATATATATATATATGTAATCATGGAATAAAATCATTTTTCATGTGACCCAAACTGAGCAGAATAACATCCAATTCAATTCATTCACAATTGAATTGCATAGCTGGAGCAGCTGTGACAGTCTGATAGACAAGTTAGAAACTGTGGAGAGAATACAAAATAAACTAACAAACAAAAAAAGTCTCTAAAATTGTAATCCAAGAATTCCAAAAACAACTATTACAGGCTGAGCACTTTAAAAGCACTCCTACCCCCAACCACCTCCAACCGACCATTTTCTTCAGCCTTGCTTAGCGGCGTAGCCGTCATGCTCGTCGTTGTTGTCATCATTCACATTGAACTGGTCGTTCTGCTCGTAGCCAGCAGAGGTGCCACCCCCACTATAGTTGGTAGATGCACTGCCGGCGAATTCACCACCTCCGGCAACACTGTTGGAAGGCACACCAAGGTCACCACCACTTACGCCATAACCACCACCACCACCATAGCCACCACCTCCGCCACCTCCGCCACCACCTCCGCCACCATAGCCACCACCACCGTAGCCACCACGGAAACCGCCTGTCCGATCTGTAGCATAGTTCACTCTCACCACTCGGCCATGGAGCTCCTACAACTCGAGAGACATCAAAAACAAAATCAGGATGCATTTGTCTCGGCAACCAATTATGTGCAAGTCATTGTCACAAAATGATAATAATAATAAAGAAATAACGTCTTGAACATAGGACTCGTTTGTTTCAAGAATAAGAGTGATTAAGGAAACAATGTGACTAATCTTTACAAAAAGAAAAAGAAAAATTGTAATAGTCATCCCTTGATAAGTTAGAATAAACCTTGATAAATTATACATGGGAAAGTGGATATGGTTATTCCTACTTATCTATCCAAAACTATAACTATATCCTAACAAGAAAAACACAAGAATTTTTTTTTATCAAAATTGATAAAGAAATAGCAACCAAACACAAAAAATCTAATTCTATTCTATCACGCTCAGATAAGCTAACTGTGAATCAAATGTGGGGAGACAGTATAGAATCAAACCTAGATATCACAATCAATGATTTTAATGTATTAACATAACCTACGACAACTTAGTTTGTTCACAGCAGCAAGATGTTTATGACCAGATGAAGGATGGATAAAGCGAAGTAGACATGGCATGAGATGTCATGGGATGACATAAACACTGATTTTATAACTACAAGATGGAGTTATCCGAAGGAAATCTGTTCTTGTGAATGATTAGATGGCACAGTTTTTATGTGCTCCGTTCTTACTAGTGATATTTAAATCAACACAATACATGAATGCATGAACCACATATAAGCACATCAATTATTAATAAGTTGAGCTTTAAAAAAATACAGCACCATTTTCACATGGCCAAATTTTCAAGAAAGGTCTCATGGACAACTGATGTTCACAGTAAGCAAAACAATATAACTTGCCATTTTACAGTGAAAAAAAAAATCTTAAATTTGCATTACATTTTAACAACGAAGAAGAGCAACATGATGAAGCTAGTGAGACAAAATTGCACAAGAAAAAGATTTTCTTCAATTTCAATCTCGACATCCATGTAAGGTTGGTGATGTATCTCTTATGTTAAGAAGGCACAAGGTGTGTGTCAAAGCTTATTCTAACCCATTATAATAGAGAATTTCATAGAGAAAGTATCCTGTTGAAACAGATCCTTCGACTTAATTAAGATTGAGGAAAAATTGGCAGTACTCCACCACAGTTAACATAAACTTCAACAAACAGTTGATTCTGATAACTCCCTCTTCAGTTAGAAGACTGTACTTTTATATATCAGATTATGAGATCAACAGTAGCTCTAAATCTTGCTTCCCAAGTTCCCCATTTACTAGACCTATCTTTCGAGTCTGCCCTCCAAGCTCTCATGTATAAACATGTGCTTCATAGTATATTATTTTTTTTTATAATAAACAGGATCATATAAAGGTGGCCGGGCTTAACAAATACGATCCTCGTTCCTCAACCTCCCCCCACTATGCCTTTTCTAGAAAAGATAATCATAAAAATATAAAAGGTTTATAATCAATTTAAAAACAAACTAATCATTTCCCCATGCTACTAAAATTATGCTACATTTTTTACTTTTTTAAATTCCAACAAACTCACATTTAGTTGACTCAAACACAGAAAAACCATCACTCTGTACCATTTATACTTCATAAAATACACATATTCACATGCCTAACATTAGTTAAAAATATCACAACTTACCAATATATAACTTTGATTGTTCCAAACTGAAAACATATACAATTTCTCACTACCAAGGAAAAGCAATGAGATGGTAGAAAAAGTCAAACCTTTCCATCTTGGACACTAATGGCAGTCTGAGCCTCCTCAGAATTTGCAAAAGTAACAAACCCAAAGCCTCTAGATCGTCCTGTATCACGATCTACAACGACTCTTGCTGCAAGGAAAGAAAATCTCAACACTCCAATATAACATTAAAAGGCACCATCCAGAAAGCAATAAGAAGAAAAAATTGTGCATCTTATTATACCTTCTACAACATCTCCATGTTGTGCAAATGCTTCCTTCAGACTCTGTTCATCTGTCTGATAGGAGAGTCCTGAAACATATGGGTAAAGCATAAATCAAGATAATGAATGGGAAATCACTTATAAATAGAAATGCACCATCTACATATATGCGTGTGTCATTAGGGGAGAAAAGGGGAGAGCATCAAACCTCCAATAAAAACTTTGGAAGATGACATGCAGCATACAGATTGGTACGCATATGGACTGGATTTAATCGCTTGCTTGAGCACATTCCCGATTTTATTTGCAAAAGCCATTTCAACACCCTGAGTAAAAGGCACATAAACAATAGGCAAACTGTCAAATAAGTCGCACCAAATCATACCAATCCCAAAAAAATTAACTCTAAAGTTCACAAAGAGCGTCGATTAGGAACCAAAAGCCAGAGTAAATCATTTTGCTCAGAATCATAACCAATTTCGTTCTCAATAAATACTCCAATTCTAGACTAACAGCCATAAGTCCTACTAATGAAGCAAATCGTGAAGAAATCTTCTGTTCAACTATGCAAACCAATGTAGTAAAGATTCCAGAACATTCATCCTTATAACATTATTTATGTCATCCAATAACTCATACTCATACGATATCTCACATCAAAGATTTTCTTGTTACACAATATAAAAACAAGCATCATAAACTGAACAGCAGCACAATCCAACTATAAAAAAAAGCACAAACCCTAACTAAATCAGCACAAACACAGCCAATTCAGACACTATTATACTCCACATATGGAGAAACCCTAAAAAACCGATCGACGCTCAAACGAGACCGTACGACAATCAAAACGCAACGAAACATATAAAAACCTTACCATTACCACAAAACAAACAAAAAACTTTGTAACCAAACAAAACCCTAATTTTCCCGAAAAATGAGAGAAATCAGAGTAAGGGAACTCGCGAGGACCTATCGATACTATGAAATCAAATAATAGGTTTCAGGATTCAACAGAGAGTCCGACGTACCTTCGGAGAGTCTCTGACTCTCTCTCTCACAGTCTCTACTGAAAAAATACAACAAAACCTCCGAAGAAGGGTTTATGAAAATGAAATCAGTGTATACTTGTAGGAACCAGCGACGAATCTAATCCGTCTAATCGTTTAAAGAAAGCTCTGGGCCGTTGGATTCAGAAGATATTATCGAAAACATGGTCGTGTCCCCAGCACAATCGCGAACTTCGCATGAATTGGATCCATTGATCAGACGGTTTACAATGTATCTGGTTTATTTATCTCAGAGTTTCACTATCTACGAATGAATCCCTCGAGTTCCTTTTTATTCATTTTTAAGCCCATATAAATTATAAATAGTGAGTCCGCATTTTAACATTTTCTAATCTACCAATTCTTAATGATTGTGCGTTTGGTTGCGCGATTGCGCTGCGATTGCGATTGTAGAAAGCTGCATTTGTAATCGTGCAACCAAACAGTTTTGTAATCGCAGTTTTAAACCCAGCGATTGCAGACAAATAGTACCCAAAAGCTGTGATTTCAAAAAGCTGAGAAAGTGAGCTTCCTGCAGAATCAGGTTTGCAATCGCAGATTCCTGCAGAATCAGTTTTGCAATCGCGCAACCAAACGCACCCTAAGAAAAACAAAATATGTTTGATTCTTTGATTTGATTGGTTTTTTTTATATAATACGGTAGGCAATCAGCCTTCAAAATTTTATAAATTGAAGAGGGATGCCTAATACAAAGCAGGAAAAAAAAAGAAAAAAAAAGTAAAATACATAGCTCGAGAAAACACTTCCCGGTGGAGGAGAACTCTACCGTAGAACAGACATCGGAGCGAGCACTAGTACCTACTCGCAAATCTAGATCACTTTCCTATTCATCTGAATCGAGCTCGCCAAGGCAAAAAAATAGCCCCACTCCTGGATAAGAGCTATTACGGACTCCCATATATTTTTCATGTACAGTGACCCTCTTAAGCAAGACTTGACCTTAGATATCATTTTATAAAAACCGTTTATAAGGCTAATTGGCCTATAATCACCAATCTTCGCAACTCCCGCCTTCTTTGGAATCAGAGTAATGAAATTCGCATTTAGGCCTCCAATGCTCCAAGAACTCATGTAGAATTCACCAAAAACTTCCATGACTTCGTCCTTTAGAATACCCCAAATTCCTTAAAAAAAACGCAACCCAAAACCATCGGGACCAGGGGCCTTGTCCGCCTCGGCTCCGAAGATTGCTGCATTCACCTCCTCTTCATTGAAAGTCACTCCAAATTGGGAAGAAATTGATCAAAAATGCAGGGGAGGTCTTCGTCATACCACTTCAGAATACCCCGACGACTAGATATGGTGGACCAGATCCCAGACCCATCCATACCCCCACCTTGATCAATGGGAACTCATCATCTCCACAAGTAGGGCTGGTAAATGAGCTGAGCAGCTCGGGCTCGGCTCGGTAAAAGCTCGTTCAAGCTCGTTCGATTAGCTAAACGAGCCGAGATTGAATAAATTTTAAAGATCGGTTTGTAAACAAGCCGAGCCCGAGCCTCAGTGGAGCTCGTTTACCCTGCACACTAACCCGTTTAGCCCAGCCCGAGTACCCGATTGCCCAGCCCGAGCCCTGACTACCTAGCTTTTCTTGACTTGAATTTCTCTCTCTCGACTCTCATCTCATCTTTCACTCTGCAACCGTGAGACCGCGATTGCAATGAAACCTAATCCTAGCCTTCTCTCGGGCAACACCATCTCCCTCTCTCGTCGTCTCTCTCTCTCGGCGACACCGTCTCCCTCTCTCGCCGTCTCTCTCTCTCAGCGACACCGTCTCCCTCTCTCGCCGTCTCGCGACAATCTCTCGGCAATCTCTCTCTCTCTCTCTCGGAAGCCTCTCTCAGATATGATTTATTGAACTTCCGATTGTGGAGATGAAGCCTCTCTCGCATCTCTCTCTGACTTTCTCCTGACCGTTTAAAGTCGTCCTTGCATAACTGCGTTTTCACTCTTTAAGTTCTCTCACTTTCAGGAGACTCACGGATCGGCAATTCCTCAGCTATTTTTCTTTGGATTCGGATCTGAATCTCTACTCCTAGGGATTTCGATTTTCTCGGTTAGTTATTTATCCCAATGTTTTAATTTGTTTATTAGTTGATTTGGTTCGCAAATCTGTTGATGTAATCAAACAAGATTGGTTTCTGAAAGTTAGGGTTTTTTTTATTGTGGTGTAGAGATCTAATAAAATATCTCTGAGATGCAGAGATGCAAAGATCTAATAAAATCAGATCTAATATTGTTAGGGTTTTTTATTGTTAGGGTTTCTGAAAGTTAGGGTTTTTTTTGTTTATGATGGTGCATTGCTGCTTTTGTTCCCAGAGTGATGCTCTTCATGAGTGCATTGCCTTCTCTTTCTTGACTAGGTGAATCAGTACCCTTAGCATTTATTGACTAGATTGCTATGGTCTTGCATTATATGTATCTCATTTATCTTATATGTTATATGTACAGACTGAGGAAGAATTCATACAAGTTATTTTTGAAGCTGGAGAGACTGCTACAAAGATATATCTCATTTTGTGATGGTTGTAATATAATTTATTTTGTTGATCTTTATCTTTTCTTTTCTTTATATAGTCGACAACCGACCTAAATCTTTTCTTTATTGTTGAGAGTTGAGGCAAATAGCATTCAATCATTGCATATGCAAATCCTCGCCATTGGAATCAAGTAGTCATGTATCATCATTGTGCAAAAGTTGGTAAGCTTTACAATTTGCCCACTACAAGAAAAATCATTTTTTACGACGGTTTCAAACCGTCGCAAATAGTCTCCATAACTGTCGCAAATACCCTTTGGAGACGATTCTGTGACGGATTTGGTTCCGTCGTATCAAACGGCGTCGCAAAAGATTAGCAGCAATTTTTAACTGTCGCAAAAGTCTTTTATAGCAATTTTTGTACCGTCGCAAATAATCCATCGCAAAAACTTACTTTTTGCTATAAACGTGTAAACTCTATCTTTTGCGACGGATAAACTAGCCATCGTAAAAAACTTTTTATTTTTATTTTTTGGCTTTTGCGACATGGTCCTAAACAGTCGCAAATAATTCTTTCGATCTTCTCATTATTTCTTTATATAGATTTAAAATTTTTTCATATGTAACCTATAAAAATGATTGATGAAAAATATTTAAAGAGTAATATGAACTCATGTTAATTCCATCCACCTAATTCATGATAAAAACAAGGGAAAAATCTATATAACCCCCCTCAAACATATGAAAATCCAGATAACCCCCTATATTTTTTCAAAATCCAAATAACCCCCCACAAACATATGAAAAATCCAAATCACCCCCTTGAGTTAATTCACCTCTAACAGAATTGGTATATTCCTCGAATATTCTGTCAAATGCAAAATATAAAAATGCAATTAGGCCCCTATAAAGTAGTAAAAATTCAAATAACCCCCTACCAATTACTGTTTTACCCCTCCATCCATTTTAGCCGATATTCTTCTTCCTCTCGACTTCGCGTGGGGCTCGGGATCTGCCTCTCCGTTCAGTTCGTCTGCGTCGACTCCCTCTCCCCCGCCTCCATCCACCCCTACCCCGGCGAGCCCGTCGCCATTAGCCTCTCCTCCACGGTCTTCCGCCGGCTCGATTCCTCGCCGGAGTCCACAGCAGGGCTCCTCCGCCTCGTCCGCTCGATCTCGCTGTGGATCATTGGTTCATGTCGGTTCATCGACCACGAGTGCAAGCGAAGCGAAGGACTCCTCCACTCCCACAGCCCACTCCTTCAAGTGGGGCCTCTCCTCCCCACCCGGCGTCATCGTCGGCACCTCCCTCGTCGGCATGTACGCTACGTCTGGACGCGCGGACCTCGTATTTTATTCAGGATAAGTGATCATCAGCTTATGATGTGAGAACAATACTACTCTCTATTCAGAGTCTCTTGGGTGGTAATAGCCTAGACTCACAACTTCTATTGTTAGATTAATGGAAGTTTAAAAATCCATAATTGGATATGAATTCATTCAGTTTGATTTGATTATGCAGAACCAAATAATGATTCTCCTCTTAATACCCAAGCAGCTGCACTCTGGAGCAACCAAGAAGGTGATCCAGTTTGTTTATTTGATCGTTTGTTTTGTGAGAATAACTTCAAATTCTCCTGTTCTGCCCAAAGTTAAAATATTGTCATTATTTATTGATCATAGAATACAAGAAGATGGTGGAGAAGCTTTACAAGCCAGCTTAATTCCTTTTGGGATGACTACAATTTCATTTTCATAAGCTGTTATTTGTACTGACAAAGCTGTTACTTGTATGAGTACAATTCATTTTCCATATAAATGAGATCTTTTTCTGTGACATTTGAAATTTACATCTCTCAGTAATTGGTTTGCATAAGAACTTTATTGAGGATTTGACATTCATGCATTTATTTGTCTAACTTCAACAATTATCAATGGAATTAGTAATGGATTTGCCATTGATATTTATCAATGGAACTATTTGTAGAATTATGAATGAATGAATCTGACTAACTATTAACTAAGCCTAATTCAGGTGATATCAGTGGATTTAACACTGAATCTTTCAAATTAAGTTATTATTCATGTGCTTGTTGTGATTGAATTTTCCATCTCTTCTTTTCTTTCTTTCCTCACCCACTACATATTAAGACCTCAACATACAAAATTGAGCTTTCTATAATCATGGAGTTTCATTAAAACTAAGTCATTTTCTACAAAACATACTTTTTCATAACCATTTAAATATTCAAATCTAATGCGTCAATCTCCAAAAGTTACAATTTAAATCAAAACCATCAAATATTTAAATGCCAGATCTGGAAACACAACTGCATTCCTTATATAGAGTAAAAATTGTTGGTAAATAAGCAGTAGAAACACGTACTGCGGCGGAAGCGTTGATCACGAACCGGAGTTGGATTCACGTCCAAAAATAACCACTCAATCAAGGTAGATAACAGTGAATATCCCACTTAATTAGTCTCCACTAAACGAGAGACTAACAATGTATATCCACCCCTCAAGATCTTAGGTTAAAGATGAAAAACCCTTTTAAATATTACTCAAAATGGAGATGGATTTTAATGGAGTGGGAGAACTTCTCTTTCTCACATATACACACCTCTGTTGAGGCCACCTAATCATCTCATATTTTTGTGGTCGTCCATGCATGCATATTTATAGTGTGTAATAGCGGTGAATTAACAAGTGATATATTAAGGTCGGTGGGATAATTTGATTGGATCAAATAGTGGCTGAGAATACTTTCTTCACAAGCATGCATGCATAAGGCGGTGGAGGCAAGGACGTCCAAACAAGCAATCTTCAATAGGTATGACACGTAGATCATACTCCTCGTAGTAAGTAATTGTTTTAATTGGTTAGGACAGGTGGTATAGTTTAATTTAAACAAATAATATATCAAGTCGGTAAGAAAGGACTGGCTGATATAGGTAATACACAGGGACTTGCTATATAAGTAAATATGGGGCGGTGAAGTCAATGTTTATCCAATATAGGTAAATGATAAAATACCCTCTGTGAAAATAATAATAATAGCAGGGAAGGCTGGATAAACTAACAATCTCCCACTCAGACTTCACTGGTATATAGGATTAGTCTGTTCCATCTCCATCTCAAGTAATAAATACACACAATAACAGACCTGAGGGGTGAGACCAATGGGAATTCACATATATCCTAAAGGTAGGTAACGCACCAAATCTCCATCTGACCAGCGCGAAACTTCCCATCCTCAATTAGCCTGCCCTAGACTCGCATGACATACACCAGAGTAAGACTGCTCTAGTCCCATTAGAGCACTACGATCTCACTTGGCTCATGTATGCACTTCTTCACTTATCAGAAAACATTTCACAAAACTTATCCATTTTCAATCATGTTTTAATAAGAAAATAATAATATGTATAATATCAGTAAAATCTCATTGAAAACGTGATCCCCGGGGAGGATAAGTAATCAAAGTGCATACAAAAATGACCTCAGCGTCAAGGTGTAGTCATCAAGGAGTCTTCCCCTCGCACAAATGCTCGTCAGCTTTGATCCGGCCGCTTTCCCAGCAGTGCATGTGACCCAGCCGCATTATCTCATGGCTTTAACATTGCACACCAAAGTAGCGTCACCAGATCTCAGCTTCTTAACACAGTGAAGAGTACATAAGGGCACTAGAGTCACCTACGGGACTGGCTCTGCTCGCACAACGATAGAAATAGGACTCTATCGCAGTAGGTAAGTGGTCTATAGCACGTACAACTTCTCTTGCACGCCGTGATACTGGAAAAATAATATATTGTCGGTTCCTGTATCACGTAGATCCCTTAATCGTCTCAGTCGACTAAGGTGGTCCTCCCAGTGACCAGATCTAGCTTAATTTTCAGGCCTCAGTATATATGATCTCGGAGAGATCTCATCTTGATTATTTAAATAACCAAGGCGACATCAACACCTACTCGTGTGTGTCTCATCCCCTGCATCCCAGTACAGGAGGTTGTCCTGCCCGTGCGACTAGGCGGACACGGCCTGCCGACAGTTAATGATAATCACTTAAATTTCACAAATTCATTAGTTAAATCAGTCACATGATCATGATGCATGCATGTCAACAACAGATATATAAAGATGTGCAAAATATCTCATTCATTCATACACAAGCAGTAACTACATGTACACAAAAGAAGACCCTCCCACTGAAAACAAGGACTACAACTACCAGTATTGCAATCCCATGCCTCTCACATGGCTCACAAAAACCTCTCGAGGCACTGCTTTAGTCAGTGGGTCTGCAACCATGTCTCTAGAGGGAAGATAGGACACAACTATCTGGTTCTCAGCAACCTTATCCCTCACAATATGATACATGGACTCAATATGCTTGGATCTCTCATGAAATTTAGGGTCTTTGGAGAGTGCAATGGCAGAGTTATTATCACAATATAGCGGTACTGGCTCTTCTGCACTTCTAATGATTTGCATATCCCGCAAAAATCGCCGAATCCACACAGCTTCTCTTGTAGCATGACTACAAGCCACATACTCAGACTTCATGCTAGAGTAGGCTGTAGACTTTGCTTTCGGCTAGCCCAAGAGAAGGCTCCACCAGCCAATAAAAATACAAAGCCAGATGTGGACTTGCGAGAATCAAGATCACCTGCATGATCAGCATCAGAATAACCTTGAACTTTAAGTTCACCACATCCTTGATAGCAAAGAGTCAGGTCTTTTGTGCCTTTCAAATACCGAAGTATTCGCTTCACGGCCTGCCAATGACCTTGACCAGGGTTACTCTGATATCTGCTAACCAGCCCCACAGCAAAGCAAATATCTGGACGTGTGCAAACATTAGCATACATCAGACTTCCAACTGCACTGGAGTAAGGAACTCTCTTCATCTTCTCTTTTTCATCATCAGTCTGTGGGCACATTCTGAGGCTCAGCTTCTGATTCTTGTCAACAGGAGTATCGATGGGTTTACAATCTTTCATGCCAAACCGATCTAATACCTTTTCAATATATGCTGACTGAGATAAGCCAATCTTTCTCTTAGCTCGATCTCTCTGAATCTTGATGCCGAGCACATAACTAGCTTCTCCCATGTCCTTCATATCGAAGTTGAGAGAAAGCCATTGTTGAGTGAGATTCAACAACTCCATGTTATTTGTGGCTAGAAGAATATCATCAACATACAAGCAGAGAATAATAAAACTCTTGTCCAGCCACTTCATATATATGCAATGGTCCTCTTCAATCATAGTAAAGCCAAAAGATTTTATGGCATTGTGAAATTTAAAGTACCACTGCCTCGAAGACTGCTTCAGCCCATATATGGATTTCTTGAGTTTGCATACCTTCTGATCATGTCCCTTTATTTCATATCCAGATGGCTGCAACATATAAATTTCTTCGTCAAGATCTCCATTCAGAAAAGCTGTCTTCACATCCATCTGATATAATTCCAAGTCCAGGCTTGCAGTTATGGCTAGAATCATCCGGATAGATGTGAATCTGGCAACTGGTGAGAAAGTTTCTTGATAATCTAAACCTTCCACCTGACTGTACCCTTTAGCCACGAGCCTTGCCTTGAACTTGTCAATGGATCCATCAGCTTTCCTTTTAATTTTCAACACCCACTTATTACCAATGGGTTTTCTTCCAGCAGGAAGATCTACAAGCTCCCAGACTTTGTTTTTCATCATGGAAGTGATCTCCTCATTCATTGCAACAATCCATTCCTTCGATCTTGGACCAGATAAAGCTTCTTGATAAGAATCTGGTTCATCATCGTCCATGGAGATGCAGGTATAGCATTCCCCTTCGATATCAAAATATCTACGGGGAATCCTACCACGAAGGCTTCTCCGAATATTCTGACTCTCTGAAGTGCTCCCACTGTTTTCAGCATTCTCTGGAACACTCCCACTTTTATCAGCATCCATAGACAAGCTGTCTTGAACACCAACACTGGGAGACTGGCTTGTGCTAGGAGTGGAGGAGTCAGGAACTTCATGCAGTTCTACTGAGAATTTGGCCCTTTTCCTTTGTGGAAATCTTTCTTCAATGAAATCAGCATGTGGAACCTCCTTTTCAACTATTCCTCCTTTTTCAGTCTCATGGATTACAACATATCCCTTGGACTGAGAAGGGTATCTGATAAATATGCATTCCACAGCTTTTGGCTCCAGCTTGGTTCTGTCAACTGAAGGAATTAGTGCATAACAAGCAGATCCCCATGGGCGCAAATGATCAAGCTTTACTCTACCGCTTGTCCACAATTCATATGGAGTTTTTGGGACTGATTTTGAAGGCACTCTATTTAAAATATATGTCGCTGTTAAGAGTGCATCACCCCAAAATTCCATAGGCAAATTTGCATGGGCCAACATACTTCTTACCATGTCAAGGAGTGTACGATTCCTTCTTTCTGCCACACCATTCTGCTCAGGACTGTAAGGCATTGTGAACTGTCTGACTATTCCATTCTGCTCACAGAATTCTTTGAATAAGGTAGACATGTATTCACCTCCTCTATCTGACCTGAGCACCTTAATTGTTCTCCCCAACTGATTCTCAACTTCATTTTTATATTTGATGAAGCAATCTAACACATTAGACTTGTAGGAGATGAGATATACATATCCATACCGAGAATAGTCATCAATGAATGTGACAAAATAGTATGAACCATTTCTGGCTCTTACATTCATAGGCCCACAAACATCAGAATGAATGATACTCAACAGTTCAGTTGATCGGGTTGCCTTCCGAAATGGTTTCTTGGTTGCCTTTCCACATATGCAGTACTCGCATGTAGGGAAATCAACATCTTTCAAGGAACCCAGTAAACCATCTCTACATAAGCGTTTCATTCTGTCTTTACCAATATGGCCCAGCCTCGCATGCCAATTCAGACATTCAGAAACACTGAAATTTTCATAATTCACTATTGATGAGGTGATAGGAAAGGAGCAAGATTTGCATTCAACTTCTAACTTGAAAAGATTTTCATACAATCTGCCCCAGGCAAAAATTACATTGTTCAGCCTTATGGACACCTTTTCACCAGAAAATCGAACATCAAAATTATTTTTACATAACTGGGAGACAGACACAAGATTCTTTCTAATATTGGGAACATACAAAATGTCACGAAGCTCCAAAACACGTCCAGTCTGCATGTGTAACTGGTACGTGCCGATCCCCAAAACATCCTCCGCGGCATTGTTCCCCATATATAACTTGTGTTGTCCTTCAGAAATCTGGTGAAACTCTACAAAACCTTCCCTTTCCTTCGTCACGTGCTTGGTTGCCCCTGAATCCAGAAACCAATCAGGGCAAGCCTCATCAGTAAGGAGAACCTCAGAACAAACATTAACAGAATATGAGGGAGAGACAGGAGGACATACTGTTTTCTTGTCCCTGCATTCTCTAGCAAAATGTCCTCGTTGACCACAAACAAAGCATGTGATCTTGGACTTGTCAACTCTGCCCTGAAAACCTCCTCTCGGCCTAAACTGTTGTTTTCCCTTAAAGGTATTATCAGGCTCGGTCCTCTTCTCATAAGGCTTCTTCTTATTTTTGAACTTTCTTTTCTTCTTAAACTTCTTAGGCCCCTTTTCTTCTACATTCATGACCACTTCAGAAGAGCTACCCATTCTTCGTTCAGCTTCAATTTCTAAAGCAGTTCTCAAATCCTCAAAAGTCTTAACAGACTTATCATGGGTCATCAAGAGCTTCATCTGCTCCCACGATGGAGGAAGTGACCTTAATACAGCTAGAATTTTCTGATCTTCACTCAGTTTATTCCCAGCTGCAGCTAAGTCACGAATCATTTGGGACATTTTTCTCAAATGATCTGACATGGACTGACTATGAGGCATTCTATAGTTCTCAAACTGCACACTCATTACTCTGAGTCTTGCAGCACTATAGCCTGAATAGGCCTTTTTCAATGCATCCCACATTTCTTTTGCAGTTTCATAAACCTCATATTCCCCAATCAGATCATACATCATACTGCTCAACAGAGTATATCTAGCAGTTGTGTTATCATGCACCCAATTATTATAGGCTTCTACAAGTGCATCAGAAGAGCCACTACCAGGTTTAGTCTTAACTTCTCGCAGTGTATATTCAACATGTTGTTCATGTAACAAATATGTCATCTTTCTCTGCCACTGATCATAATTGGTGCCATCTAATTTATCCCCCTTGATTAAGTCCGAGATAATATTTTTAGATGCCATATATTACTGCAAATAAATGAATATGCACATCCATCAACAAATCATGCATGCTGTGACTGATTTCTACATTTATCTCATAGTGATTATCATTTTCACACAACATGACCTATATGACTTATGGGAAATAGAATTAAAATTTATCATCAAGACAACTGCACCAAAATCAACACTATGTGCAGAAATCAAATGCAATCAATCAAGATAATAAAATTAATTCATTTTCTTAAAATCACATAAGCCTATTTCACGATTATTACACATAGCGGGAGTGGTAAAATAAAAATTACCTGTTGCGAGGAAAGCACTGTAATTCCCTCGCTTACTCCACAAAGAACGAAATCCAACTCACAACGGCTCTGATACCACTGTTGGTAAATAAGCAGTAGAAACACGTACTGCGGCGGAAGCGTTGATCACGAACCGGAGTTGGATTCACGTCCAAAAATAACCACTCAATCAAGGTAGATAACAGTGAATATCCCACTTAATTAGTCTCCACTAAACGAGAGACTAACAATGTATATCCACCCCTCAAGATCTTAGGTTAAAGATGAAAAACCCTTTTAAATATTACTCAAAATGGAGATGGATTTTAATGGAGTGGGAGAACTTCTCTTTCTCACATATACACACCTCTGTTGAGGCCACCTAATCATCTCATATTTTTGTGGTCGTCCATGCATGCATATTTATAGTGTGTAATAGCGGTGAATTAACAAGTGATATATTAAGGTCGGTGGGATAATTTGATTGGATCAAATAGTGGCTGAGAATACTTTCTTCACAAGCATGCATGCATAAGGCGGTGGAGGCAAGGACGTCCAAACAAGCAATCTTCAATAGGTATGACACGTAGATCATACTCCTCGTAGTAAGTAATTGTTTTAATTGGTTAGGACAGGTGGTATAGTTTAATTTAAACAAATAATATATCAAGTCGGTAAGAAAGGACTGGCTGATATAGGTAATACACAGGGACTTGCTATATAAGTAAATATGGGGCGGTGAAGTCAATGTTTATCCAATATAGGTAAATGATAAAATACCCTCTGTGAAAATAATAATAATAGCAGGGAAGGCTGGATAAACTAACAAAAATTATCCATATCCTAGAATAACATAAGTTTTTAGAGTTTAGAAACACATAATTTTTTTTTTGTGGGGTGTAATTGTATCTACTTGTCTCGTGTGGGGGTTGTCATGCATATCGTTATGCACAACATGATATGGTTGTAAATTCATAAAGTAAATTCGATATTTTTTTTTCTTATTTTTAGATTTTACATGCATTTACAACCTTTTCAATGTGATGATATTATAATCCCACAATGCCCAAAAGAAACACTCGTTTGTGGAATGCGATGATCGACAGCTGCAGGGGTCTTCTTCTTCCTTAAAACTTGACATGCAACCTGGAACAGAGACTGAAAATGCAAATGCAATATGAGTTTATAAAATGCAAATGTGGAATTCAAACTTCACATGGAATTTGGAAATGACATAAAAATGGACTTGCTTACAAACCTGGAATGTCTTCATTATCATAAAACATGTCTGAATAATTGCATCCAAACCACAAACTGCATACATTGTCCTAAAAACATGTTTGAAAAATGCATTCATTGCCATTACAACATCATACATTGCATTAGACTATTAGTTCCTGTCTGACCTACTGATATTGCTACAACATGAGAGGCCAATCAAGTCCATTCCAGGGAGGCTACCCGCACGCCTAAGCGAGCCCTGCGTGTTCTAAGTTCTCGCTTTTATAGAGGAACCCAATGAGGGTGTTGTATGTGACGAGCGTATGCAGGACCTTTAGTTGAAGCATTTCGTCGAACATCTTCATTGCGTCTTGCCAACCGCGGTTCAAGCACGCATCTTTCAAGATGATGTTTTGGTGTAGCCCCCCAATGAAGAGGCCTCGCAGAGGAGGCTCTCGACGGCAGAGAAGTGACCGTTCTCGACGAGCATGTCGAGGATGGCATTGAGGGAGGTGGCGGAGGGGGAGTTCGGGCAATCGAAGAAGTAGGAGATGCGGTAGAAGAGAAGCCAAAGAGAGCATCGGTATTATGGTGACGAGGAGGACCAAAGGGGAGCAACGGGTGATGAGGGTGACAGAGGTGCTTGAGGAGAGAATGAATGAAGGGATGAAAGGGTGTTGTATGGTTTTTAGGGTTTCTCATTGGGATAAATTGGGGGAGGATATAATGGTAACTTCACACCTTGGGTTTAAGTCAGGTTTAACTTGAGTTACCTTAACTAACAGAAGGGGTGATTTGAATTTTTCATATGTTTGTGAGGGGTTATTTGGATTTTGAAAAAATATAGGGGGTTATATGGATTTTCATATGTTTGCAGGGGTTTATATGGATTTTTCCCTAAAAACAATTATATGAACAAAAGGAAGCCTTATTTTTCATAGATTTGTTTCTAACATTATTTCAAACAAAAAAATGGAAGAGCTATATCACAAACAAGAGTACTAAAGGGTTAACATTTTAATGAAAAGAGACCATTTTGCATCTCCTGCGTTCCTTTCCTGCTCTACTTCTCCAATCCCTTTAAGCCTCTAAGGCCTATAAAATTCAATCAACAGACACCCATCAAACAACATTGAATAGCATCAAACCCAAAAATTGAATAGTAGGGCATGTGAAAAATGAAAAGAAACAAGTTGATAATTCAACAGAATCAAGATCATTTTTTTAAACACATTTTAAAATTTTTAATTGCACTGGACAAAAAATCCCGAAAAGAATCAAACCTTGATGAGTCGATTTTTATGATAAACATTGAATCCTTGAACATCAATATAATCTTTAGTATCCTTCAGAAACCCAATAGTCACAACAGCAAAGATCTATAAAATAAAACACTACATGATTAGGATATGAATTACCAAAAAGTGCAATAAATTTATAAATGCCCAGTTGTGGAGTCATACATTTGGATCCTTGATAGGAATCCCATCATCACCTTTCTCATAAGTGCCTCAACCTCGTCCACCTTGCCAGCTTCACCAAGCGTTTCCACTTGCTCAAGCAATTTTTTAATTTTCTCCTCTAGCACTGATAATGTAGGTCCATCACTTGCCATTACAACGGTTTAAAAACCTTAATAAAACACAATTACAGAAAGTTTCATAAAATGATGGTATTCAGTTATCGCATTAGGATAAATTTAGGCACTACTGAAGAGTCCAACTAAGTTGGAAACAAAACCTTACATGAAGAGAGACACCATGGTAGTTGATACGTTTGGTTGTAACAATAATCATTAATATTCTATCATAATGAGTAGGGGTTGACTTTTTTATTCTGCTTTGCAATATGGTACCATACAAGGCCATATTTCTCCTGTTCACCTAATCAGCGATCCTGATCTACTCACTTCTTTTCAGTTGTGTCTCTTGATGCACATCCAGACTCATCACCTAGTTCTTCATTAGCTCACATCTCATTTCAAAGCTTAAATAAACTAAAATCCCAATATTTCTCTGTTTCCAAGTTAATCTCAAGGTCCACCACTTCAGCCACATCCAATCTATTCACATTTTTTGCTTAACAATTTAACACTCTTTTGATACTTAATTAATTACTTCGCATTGACTTCGACTACTTTCATTAGTCAGTGATGAACAATTGATCATACCAAATTACATAGTTACACAATCATTTTATCATCAATCTTCAATCATATTAATTACCCATCCACCCATTTAGCTATATGGGGTGAATCTATTCCCACAACTACACTTGAATCCTCTTTTCTTTGATAAATCTAACTACAACTGCAGTAAATCTATTCCCATTTAGCTATATGAACTTTTGAATTTAAGTGACTTCCCAACCTTTTGACCATAGTATCTGCACTAAAAAAGAGACTCATCACAAATTAAATCTTCCCTGCTAAATCTAAACATCAATCCATCAATCCCTACTTTTTTTCATTTACAAATAATAAAAATCAAGTACTCAAAATGAAAAACCATTTTTTCTTCTGCATGAAATACAATTCTGTCAGTCATGAACAATTCTGCTAAATATTTTTATTGTGGGTGTTTCTTGATCATTTGCCATATATTTGGGTTAAAGAGTGGCAGAGGGTAACCTAGGAATTGAAAGAGATTGTGAGTCTTTCAGGTTGGGTTGACTCTGTAAGAAAAAATAAAATTCCCCCAATCCCCCACCAACAGGGGTATTTATTGTTGTTTCATATAAGTTAATCCTTATATTTAATTGATGACATCCTTAAGGATCCAAAACTTAGTTTTGTATAGGATCTTGGGGTTCACATCTGACCAGAAATGCTAAGATTGTGCTACAAAATATAAAATTATCTAATAAAGCCTCAATTCACAATAACTAATGCAACACACATAGGGCAGTATGCACGCGGGCACGCTGACACCCCTACACCCAAGCAACCAAGCACACACACACACCACACAAACATAATTACAAACACATGGCACATACCATATCCCAACACACCAAATGTGCTAAAAAACTAGAAAAAGAAGAGGGGAAAGCTTACCAAGAGAGGGGGAGGGAAGGGGGAGGGAAGGGGGCTAGCAAGCACGCCCACGACTACCTCAACCACTACTACCACTATCTCAGCCTTCACTTCTCTTCTTCTCGCTAAACCAGAGTGGAGGGGGATCCATGGAATTCAAGTGGGGAAGTTAGAGGAGGAGGAGAGCGAAGATATAACAACAATGGCACACCACCTTCTCTTCTTTGCTCCTCCAAGCACTTCTCCATCATCTTCTCCCCTAAAACATGCACACAAAGGGCTGGACCAGAGGGAAAGAGAGGAGATTTGGGGCATTATGTAGCCAAAAGAGGGGTCCAAATGAAAAAACATCCCTGACCCAAAATTCTGGACATGCTTCACTAGAATAGCCATAGCTTTCACAATATAGCTCCGAATTGCACAATTCAAAAACCATTGGAACCAAGAAGATTATCTACAATTTTCATGTTTATACTCAGATCAAATAGCCCCTCCAGCTATTTTAAAATGTGAGCTAAACATCAAACAGAGCTGCTACTAGGATTTTCTCATCCTCGGGGTATACTTGGAAAAATATCCATAACTTTTTCTATATGAATCCAGTTGATCTAATTCTAATTTTGAATAAAAGCTAACTCAAAACTGAACTTATCATGATAAAATTATATTTAAACCTTTTCATCTTAGATTTTTAAAAAATTAAATCCAAATACCAATCAGAATTGTATAACTTCTAAAACATTATCGGAATTTGATGAAATTTTTATGGGTAGTACAAAATGGTACTATGACCCATAATGTGCAGTGAGATTCTCAATCAAAGTACTCTAACTTCCGCAGGAAGCTAAAAATAAAAAAATTTAGCGACTTCAATAAAAAATAAGGCTCTAAGTGACACAGGCCTAACATTTCTATTCAGGATTTCCTTCTTCACCAACGACGACTCCTGTAACAGCCATCGGGTTTTCATTTGGTTTGGTTTCATAAATCTTTTCTTAATCATTGTCCATCATCACTTTTTCATTGTTTTGTTGTCCTCTTGAACTCTTTTCTATCTGATTATACCATTTAAAATTTTCAATTTTGGTGTCTCTTAAATTCATTTATTCCCAACTCTTTCAACTCTTTTGGTTTTCATCTCTCTTTGGGTTTTCTACAGGACTAACCAAGAACTTCACATCACCTCAAGGCACGGCCGACCGTGATCCTTGAGAAGAAAACTCATAATTTCCCCGCGAGGCGATCAATTCATTTTCTTGCTTTTGAGTAAAAGCAAGTAGCGATCACAATTTGAGTCCTAGTGAGAAGTCGAGCAAACTTGGACTATCTCTCGAACGGTTATTCGATATGCCGCGCGCAGACCAGAACTAAGTTTGAAAGAACCAGATTACAACCACACCGTGTCAAAAATCCACATCGACATCCATAAACAAAGCACTTCTAGCAAATGATTATGGAGCTGGTGTGCTAAGCCATCGCAGCTGTGGGGTTAAGTTGTTTAAAGAGCATTATGAGGTTGCAGGGTCGGCCTCTATCTTCCTTGTCCCATCACCAAAAATATTTTTCTTAAGTAAAGGCTGGTTTGGTCATTGCAAACTCGACTTCTTGAAAATTGGGGAGGGGAAACCGAGTCAATTATCGGATAGATGGTGTGGTGTTCAATTGCTCATGGAGAACTTTGCTCACATTTTTAAACTGGCAGAGCACAAGGAAGGGCAAGTAGTTGAATTTTGGTCAATCGAGGAAGATGATTGGTGTGTGCAGTTGTGAAGGATCTCGTTATAAGAGGAAGTCGAGAAAATCGCGAGTTTGTTGGACAGACTCAAGGATCACATGCTAGGGGCGAAGGAAGATTTGGTCTATTGGGGTGCAAAGGAAGTCAGAAAACTTCAAGGTAAAGGAGTGCTATGGGTGGTGGCCTAGATCTCCTACATTACAACAAACGGTGGCTCCAAAGTTAGGTAGGATTTGGAAGTGGAAAATGCCACTTAAAATAAAGATTTTCCTATGGTTGCTCCTCCAAGACAGGCTACTCACAAAGTCCTATCGGGCTAATCCGGTGGCGTCCGTGACCTGCGAATTCTGTGATCAAGTGGAATCGATCGACCATTTATTTTGCCTGTGCACGTCCACCTCGAACTTGTGGCGGCAGCCGTCTTCATCTTTAGGCATAGATTGGGCTGTCCAAAATCACGAGGATCTCTGGAAAAGGATTGTTCAGTGCATGCCAAAGGTGGACATAAGTGCTCAAGCGTGCTTGACGCAGATGGGTCATTTGGAAGGCGTGAAACGACAAGCTATTCAAGGGCCAAAAGTTATATGTGGAAAACTTATGGAAAGTGATGGTCCACTTAATTGTTCATTGGGGTCAGGTTCTCTATCGAGGGCGAAGAATATTCAGATGATGGGGAGTAGCCTAAGGATCAAGTCATAGAGCTATTTGGTTGAGAAGTGTGTCTATGCCATCTCAGCTGAGGGCTTTGTGTTTGTTGAAGTTTCACTTGGTTCTTTGTTTTTTTTCGATTAATTTTCTCCCCCCTTCCCTAATCCTGGCCCTTATGCACCACCCCCCATTTAGGCCATTTTGTAACACTTTTTCAGGCTATAAAATGGACTACATTTCCCCCGCAAAAAAAAAAAAAAAAATGATACTCTACCAGCATAATGAATTGAAATCATCACATCAACAATTTCACAAGACAACTTGCACTAACAAAGGTAAAATTGTCTTAACTACCTAAAAAAATTTCTTGACCAAACAATTTTGTTAGCATAACTAAATAAATATAAACTTTATTTCAAAAATTATTGCATTATACATGGAAATGGATATCCCCACATATCATTTTACCGATCCCACCACCCATACTTTTTTGTTATTCCTAAACCCATCATCTTTTAATTTATGATCATATTTGTTGCAACTTAAATTTATAGATTATAGATTATAGCTTTTTTGATAAGTTGTAGACATGTTTGTTGTAACTATTTAAAAGTAGTAAATAAGCAGCAGTGAATGTTTGTTTAATAAGTTGTAAAACATCTTTTTGATGTACGATTGTCAAAAATACCCTTATATTGTAAAAGTAAAAAATCGATTTATGTTTGATTAAATAAGTTGATTTTTACTTATAAAATTAATTTCATAAATATTTTAAAAAAATAAATTAACATAAATGATATTTTAAAATCACTACAATATTTTTCAAATATTACATTCTAGAATTTTAATAAATTGAGTGACAAATGAAATTATAAAAAAATTGCTAAGTATTTTTTGTAATAGTAAAAAAATTGAGATGATGAAATGTGGTTTAGTGATTTTTGTTGTAATAGTATAAAAATAGATACACATGTTATTAGTAAAAAAGATCGAGAACATGAGTGTCCAAAATAAAAAAATTAATGCATTTTATAAGCTATAATATTAAAAGCTTTCTTTTCACAGCTTAGAGATTATGATTTTTTAAAGTTGTTTTTAACTTACCCGTTTGGTAACACGATTTGGGTGCGATTCTGATTTTAATTAAACCAGAAAGCTCAAACGTGTTATCAAACGGGTTTCAAGAAACCAACTTAATGAAAAAACTAATTTACAATTTTTAGTGCAAAAATATTATTTTTAAAACGCACAGAAAATGCATTTTTCAATAATTAAAGCTTATTTAAGCTACTTTATTCAAATCTTATTTTTTTAAACTTGTTTTCAAACGGGCCTATAAGTTTAAAAAAACATGCAACAATTATTTATTTTAAACTAAAATGTATAATTCACGGTTTATAAGTTTTAACAAACATACATTATACACAAAACATATATATGAACAATTAAACTCACCACTCTCTTTCTCATAGTTTCTTTCTTTCTCCCTCCCTTCCGCCCTCCTCGGCTGCCGCACACCACTAACCAGTGGCGGCTACAGGAATTTTCATGGATGGGGTTATTAAAAAAATAAATTTCATAAAATTTTTAAAAAATCTTATCACGAAAAGCTATCCCTTGAAACAAAATGAATCTTACGCAATCAACCGAACCATTTAAACGAGTTTGATATTGAATATTCATTTGTTTTGATTGTTTAGAAAAATAACTTTGAATATATTGCTTTTGATTAATTAGATCTTCACATTTCTTCCAAGCTTGGTTATGGGCACTATTTGACCCCCCAACATGAACTCCCAACCTTCTTTTTTATTCCAAGTTGTGAATCCTCCCATAACAAAAACATCACTTCTCATTTGAAAATTGGTATCAGACCTGAATTAAATAATAACAACATAAGCAAAATATTGCATTATTTTCAATGTTGTATTCCAACCAATTACCATATTCTTTAAAAATGGCGTAGTGGTCCCACTATTTACGTACAATCCATTTTTCAACCCCAATTCCAATCTATACGTATTTTGAATTTTTTAAAAATAGTATCTCATCTAATGAGATACATATTTTTACAAAAAATAAAGCATATGCTTCAATGAATTGAATGAATGAATTTTAAAAAAATGTGAAAATTTTCTATCGAAGCATATACCTCATTAATGTGAATATATACTTCGATAATTTTCTATTGACGCATATGATACTGAAATTGTGGCTGAAAAAAAACAGTGTAAAAGTACTCTTTATTCATTGGAAGTGGGTGTAGGGTTTTTAATGGCTCTATGAGCCGGTTTGTTTCAAAAAAATTCAAGGGCTGGTTTGTTTTAAAACAAAATAATGGGTCAAACTCTTGGCCAAACCATATTGGCGGGCTGTTTTTATTATAAAAAAAAATTAATGGGGTCAGTTGACCCATGACTCTCAAGCTGACGCCGCCCCTGCTACTATCACACCATTACCACCACTGCGATCACCACAACATAGCCGCCACGGCCACCACCACATCACCACTACGGGTAGTCGACCACCATCTACTACCACCACGGCCTCGATCCACTCATGCTCCTCTTTCCCTTCTCGGGTCCGACCGCCTCCACCTCTTTCGCTCGTCGCTCACCTCCCCCTCACCCTCCTCCCCAAATTCTCTCTTCCTCCTCCTTTGCTGTCGTCATTGGTAGAAATGATTGGTGGGAGAAGGAGATAGTGGAATTAATGGTGAGTTGATAGTGGACTTCGAATTTTTTTTTTATGATACTGCACTCAAAAAATTGGTTGGCGGGGATAGTCGCTCCTGATTTTTAAAACATTTAAAAAAATTTAAAGGACTTGCATTTAAATAGAAAATTTTTGAGTGACCTAAAATCAAAACATCCGAAAGTAAAGGAAAAAAAAAAGGTCTCCGTTGCAATTGAAAGTCTATCTGTTCATCGTCATCTGCTCAAATTCGCCCCCCCCCCCTAAAAAAAAACCCTAATGGCGGAACAAGAGCCGAAACCCAAATCCCTAACAGAAACCCTAGGCGAAGAGATCACCCGGATTGTGACCCCGATCTCCCTCTGCATGCTCTTGGTGGTCCTCCTCGTCTCCTCCCTCAACAGCACCTCTTCATCCTCCCCAAATTCCTTCACTTCGGTGGCCACCATAGCCTACGCAGAGACCCCCTCCGACACTCTCTGGGACAAATTCAAAGGTGCCATCTTGAACTCCCTCGCTTTCATCGCTGTAGTCACAATCGCGACATTCGTTTTGGTCCTCCTCTTCTACTGGAGGTGCATCGGCTTCTTGAAATCCTACTTGGGTTTCTCCGCTTTTGTCGTGTTGGGGTTTCTGGGTGGTGAAATCTTGCTGTTTTGTATCCAAAGATTCGATCTTGGCGTGGATGTCATCACATTTGTGGTTGTGTGGTTCAATTTCACCATGGTCGGGGTTTACGCGGTGTTTCAGGGGAAGGGTTTGCCGATTCTGGTCACGCAGGGGTACTTGGTATTGATTGGGGTGATTGTGGCGTACTGGTTCACTATGTTGCCTGAGTGGACCACTTGGGTCTTGTTGGTTTCCATGGCTTTGTATGACTTGGCAGCGGTGCTTTTGCCTGGTGGTCCGTTGAGGCTCTTGGTGGAGCTTGCGATAGCCCGGGATGAGGAGATCCCGGCTTTGGTTTATGAAGCTAGGCCTGTTATTGCCGATGAGTCGGGATCCGGTGGGATTGTAGAGAGGAGAGTGTGGAGGCAGAGGATGGTTCGGGATTCAAATTCGGTTGAATCCGTGGTTGTTGTGGATGATTCGAGTCGAAATTTGAATGTTGGGGAGGTTTCGGAGTTGGAAGCACCTTTGATGGAGAGAAATGAAGGCGATGGGGAGGAGGGGATTGGGTTGGGGACGTCAGGGGCGATCAAGTTGGGGCTTGGGGACTTTATCTTCTATAGTGTTTTGGTCGGAAGGGCGGCAATGTATGATTTTATGACTGTTTATGCTTGTTATCTCGCCATCATTGCTGGACTCGGTGTCACTCTTCTGCTTCTGGTGTTGTATCGTAAAGCATTGCCGGCACTTCCCGTTTCTATATCACTCGGTTTGTTGTTTTATTTTTTGACTCGGTTATTGTTAGAAGCTTTTGTAGTTGAATGTTCGGTCAATCTGATTATGTTTTAGAATGGAAATTGTATCATTTTGGTAAGTTTTATCTTTCAATTATAGGGTTGTTGTTTTATTCATTTTGAAGACTATGTGCTTGATGTATTTAAATATCTGTTGTACTGTACTCTTCACTTGATTGAAATTACTTCATTTATTAATTTTTGGTTTCCTTGTTGTGAAAGTTCATCTTAGTTGGTGCATCTCAATTAGTACCTGTATAAACTAAAATCTGAAGGTTATTATTCAGCTGACATATACTAGTTGTTGGTTGTTTATTTATATGTTTTGAAATGTCATGTGTATATTGCTTTTGCCAGTGTGTAAATTGTGTTGATGACTTGTACTGCTGTTTTAAATTAATAGGTTATAAGTCAATCAAGGATAAGATAAATATTGTGCATATTCAGTTTATCTTCTTGTAAAGAACTTCATAGTTTCTTTACTGTGCTCACTGGAAGTTGCAAAGGACTTATAGTATCATAAGAATTATTCCATGGGTTTTCATATGAAATTATGAGCATGAAATATATTGGAATAATAAAACAGTCAAGTACTATAAAAAAAATTCACAAAGAGCATGAGCCAAAAACAACAACAATATAAATTAAAATAAGAGATAGTAACCAAGTTTCATTAGATCTATTCCCATATGATCAATCGTTGCTTTTAAACATGTTCACTGTCATTAGTGGGTTTTTTCCTCATACAACTTCTGTTGAAATAATCATAATCAATTGTTCGTATTACTGAAACACTCAGTGTTCTGTTTCATGTTTGATAATCCATTGGCAGATGAACCATGAAATATTAAATTCAAAATCATGTATCACTAGGGCACATGGTTACTGGATCATTATAAGATATGACGCTATATGCAATAAGTAAATTAAGAGTTACCGAATTGCTGTTCTTGATTCTTTTGAAGTGGAGAAGTGCATCATTTAGAATGCGTGAACCACAATATACTGGCCTTTAATACAACTGAAGAAAAAATTGTGACAGACAGATGCAATATCATGTGACTGGAGTTTCAGGTAAAAATGTTGAATACAAAGAAGTGTGATCAAAATTGGTCTTGCTTAAAGTATTCATATAGGAAGACAATGGCCTTAGAGCACCATCAATGGATTGCATGCAGGGTGACAATCCACATATGTAAAGGTAAAGATTGAGAATACACCAGTTCAATTATTTCATATCATCTGATGATCACCATGAGATTGGTTTTGATATTAAAGAAATTGTTTTTCCAGCGCAATAAGACTCCTGTATTGATTTTGCAGATATTCTAATGGTATGCATTGTACCTCAAGATTGCCAATCAACATTTCCAGGTAAAGCAGACTAATTTGTCTTTTTCAGCTCAAATGTAGATCTGTAGTGCATTTTTTAAAAATCTGGAGTATTAATTTTTTTCTTCTCAATGGAGTTTAAATTGTTTACATTACTGATTTGGCTGTCAAAAATTTAAAACTGCACTTATGATGTTTCTGTGAGGAGGTACTTCTATTGGAAAACACATTTCCTTTGTCCATTCTCTTCTTTAGCTTCGCCTTGAATAGGTTTAAAGCTCGACATGTTGTGATCCAAGCTTCATATCCTGTATGCCTATGCTGCCCACTGGTGTTTGTTGATCATTTAGACTCAATGGTATTACCCATTTTATGTTATGATTACTGTCATGCACATGAAGATATGTTTAGGAATCTTAAAGCATCAGATTTGGCATCAGTTCAATGTATTAAGCCTTTCAAGTCACATCTTAATGATACTTATTCAAAAAAAAGAAAAAGGACACACCTTATTGATGATGTCTGATACCTTATCCAATTTGATATACTGCTTTGGTGTCCTACAGCTCTAATTGGTTGTAATTGTATGCTAGGTGTGTGGATCTGTGAATTGAAAATCATTGGAAGGTTTCAATTAGGGCTGGTAAACGAGCCGAACGAGCCGAGCTTTGACATGTTTAAGCTTGGCTCGTTTATAAACGAGCCGAGCCGAGTCGAGCTCACGAGCCTCAACGAGCCTAGCGTTATTCTTTATTTTAGGGTTTTTAGGGATTGAAAATAAAATTTTAGCCTAAATGAGCTAAGTTCATGAGCTTAAATGAGCATAACTTTGCATTAATTTAATGTTCTGATTTTATAAAGTAGTTTAGTCAAGCTTCAACTAAATTTTTATAACACAAGCGAATCGAATTTGAACACAAAATGAAGCTCGATCCAGGTCCTGAGCCTAACCGAGTTTTAAATTTGTTCAAGCTCGCTCATTTATCTAAATGAACAAGTCTGAACAAGCTCAAACCGAGTCGAGCCCGAGCCGAGCCCGAGCGGCTTGGTTCGTTTACCGGCCTTAGTTTCAATATATGATTGATGATATAAAATTTCTATATAAATCATATATGCCAGGTGAAAATTAACAAATATATGTATATAAGTATAATTTGGGGCCCATAAATCATTATTGGTGTTAAGTATTGATACATTAAATCATTTATGCAATCTTATGTTTAATCCCCACTTTTTTATAACATAGTATATATATTAGGTTAGGCTAGTGTATGATTTTTTTAATAGTTTTTTTTTGTTAAAAAGATAAGCATTCAATTCTTTGAAGAACATATTTTGTTCTTTATAAAATATGCATTCATTTAACAGATGCATAATTTGAAAAAATTTACAGCAGGCGTTCTTGCAGTCCCACTTTTTCCTACAATAATTTTTTTATAATAAAGATGAGCATTTCATTAAACAGGTGTGTACTTTTATAAAAAAATTCAAAACACGGTGGAGTTGTAAAGAGACACTAGGAATGACTGTCCCAAATATTTCCATGTATACATACTTTATAAATATAATACACGGCATCACAATTTACTTATATATACTATATAGTATATGCTTATGCAGTGTATAGACAACAACCAAGTATGCATCAGTGCATATACAACCACCAAATACGCATTATCCCCTAGCCAGACTAATTAGGGTCCGTTTGGTTGCGCGTTTGGGTGGATTCCGTTTTTTGAAAAGCTGAAAATCCCCAAACGCGCAACCAAACGGGTTGGATTCCGGCGGAATCAAAAGCTGGATTCATTTTAATTTCTCTCTCGAAATCCGTGTTTTTAAAATCTCAAAAAGAACGATTTTTGGTCGGAATCGATTTTTTGAATTGAAAAGCAACTTTTTCTATCAAACATTAAATTCTTTCCAAATATTGATTCCTGAATTAAAAAAAAGCATCCCAAAAAAGTCAAGGTTTAAAATCATCTTAAAAGGCAGCTTTATTCCAAAATCTACTTTTCAATCTGTGTTTCCAAACGGAGCCGGGTGTGTGTGTGTGGTTGCTTGTTTGCAAATTAATTACAAGAATCTGAGTTTTAAAACTGATTATGTAAGAAACTCACACCATAGATTTTGCAAATCGCAGCTTTTAGGTATAATTTGCTTGAATTTTGTCTGTATGAAGCTGAAGCTACTTTTAGTTCCACACTTGCAAAAGCAATTTTATGCAATTATAAAAGCTGTGCAATTGTGTAACCAACACACCCTAAAATGTCTATTTAGAATGAATGGTTAAAGTGTTTGCTTTTATGAAATCATTTTTTAGAGAATCAGTTCTTGAGTTTCATATTTTGATTTTTATGTTTCAAGTTAATAATACAAACTTTTTATAAAAAAAAACTAGTTTGAGAGCAGTTTTTTAATAATCTATCAATTTAACCAAGTATGTTGATATGTTTTTTACAGATTTTTTTTTGTAGTCATCATGTAACTAACACAGCATATGGAACAAAGAATACGAAATTGTCTAATGCTGGTACCTAGAGTGTATCATTGCAGCGCTTATTCAGGAATTGGGGTCCCGGGGAGATGTTCATGGTGGCACCTCCAATGGTCTACCTCTTTACTTTTGTTTTATTTGTTTTTCATCTCGTTGTCTCATCCCCTTCGGACTTATAATCACACTTACGATAGCAAGAACTATTTTTTTCAAAAAAATAAATAAATAAATAATAATTTAAATATATGTAAAAAGACTGAGAATGATGTTTTCATCTAATAAAATTATCGTCTGCTTTGAAAAAAAATGATGTTCAGTCTCTTATGCAATTCTATTTGCATTCACACCGGTTTTCTTTTTTTACAAAATATTATAATATCTCATTAGAGTACATATTTTATAAAATGATGTATATATTGAGATATAATAATGTATTTTTTTTATTTAAAAAACACAAAAAAATTATATTATATGATAAATATAATATATATTGTGCTATCATAATATATGAGGTTGCGTACTACGATGTAAATCCAATTAAATATACCTCCAATAAATGTAGTAAATGAACTGTCCCGTTTGGTTCCGTTTTTTTAAAACGATTCCGTTTTTAATTAATCAGAAAGTTAAAAAGTGTTGTCAAAGCATTCTAAAATGTCGATTTAATTAAAAAATTACTTTAAGTTTTTAGTAAAAAAAATTAATTTTTAAAAAATAAAAAATCCGTTTTTTAAAAATTGAGTTTATTTAAACCACTTTATTTAAAATCTTATTTTTTATATGTGTTTTTAAATGGACCGAAATAGCCGAAATTATATCTTCTCCAGGATTTAGGATCTGACCTACAAGAAGTGATAGTTGTATCTTTTATGTAATATCCGGGCATAACATGAGAGCATCAGATATTTATTATTCTGTGACAACACAGTATCCTAACTCTTACCAGTAATGTCTCTATGAATTGGGGGACTTAATTTCACAACCACCCCAAGCATCTATCTCTTCACAGTCATAAATGAATATTTGAATTTTTACTAGGGTTGGAAGGCTTTCATGTGTTGGGTATATTTTAATTTTTTTTGTCATGTCATAAAAAAAAACTTAAAATAAGTTGACGAATGGGGTCAAGAAGCTCTGTAATGTCAAATCATCATTAAATGTTGAGTATAACCTATAACCTAAGTCTCCGTTTGAATAGCGGAATTGAGTTATTCTGGATAGATAATTATGCTAGCATAAATAACAAATCTATATGAATAAATGATTTTCTGTTTGGTTGTATTTTTTTTTTATTTTCATTGAAAAACGTAAGAATAAAGGTTGAGTTGTTTGGTTGATGAAGAATAAAATATAAATAAAGTGTAAAAAAATTGATTTGACATGTGAGTCTTTTGATGTATAAGATGTGTTAATAGGTGATTTGATGTGATAAAATGTAAAAAATTGATTTGACATGTGAACCCATGAGAATAGATAAAGTGAGTATAACTTATCCTAAGAGTTACTTAGAATTGTTATACTCTATTATACTCGTTTAAACTGACTTAGTAATACCAAGAGATACTCTGCAAAGAAACAATCATTTTTCTTATCCATTCTTATACCATCTTTATACTATCCAGTCTACCCTTATATCCGCCTATTCCACTTTCCAAACGATGCATAAATAAATAACATTTGTCCCATGCAAGTAATAAAATAAAGGAAAAAAATCATAAATCAGAAAAAAAATTAAAATAATATATCTGAGCAATGATTAAAAAATACAATAAGGGTCAGTCAAATAAATATAATAAAATCTTGAATGATACATATAAAATTAGTTAATAGGGTTATTGACAAAACAAATAGGATTATTCAAACATAATAGGCTACTCTTTGCTTGTCAGTGTAGAGCAACTTGTTTGACAAGAATAATATTTGGAGGAGTGATAAACCCACCCCATATAATGGGAAAATCACTATGTGATAAATAACTTTTATTCACCTAAAATAAAAGGAAAACCACCCCTACCAACCATATTCCATTTGAATAAAACCCACCCCGTGAACTATTTGACAAACATAGTATCGACTGATGCTATACATGTCGACACTTCTAGTGTCGAACGGAAGTGTTACACAAACATTTTCTTTTTGTTATAATATCGACACGTGTATTGTTGTTAAGTATTAAATATCACCAAACGTAGTGTCGATACTAGTAGATTATTGAAAAATAAAAAGATAAATATCAGTCGACACATGAAATGTCGAAAAAAATGTCAATGGCCGACAATGATAGTGTCGATACGAACAGATAATCGTAAGTTACTTATAGATCTGCTTGAACTTCATCATCTCGAGAACTCAATGCCATGTTATTGGAATAATTTTTTCGATTGAAAGCTGTAGGTCGAATACGTTCATTGGGAGTCATACTACATTATAAAAAATTAAGTAAATATTCGATCATATACAAGAAATTAAGAGTTATATATCCAGTGGGATCATATTTCCCAAAAAAAAAGAGTTATGCTTTACAAACTAACATCAATCATATATTTGAATAAAATGAGTCCTTGTTAGTTTATATTGCTAGCCTAGTTTGAATATAAAAAAAAACTATATTAAACTCATAATTAGCAAATAAATTAAAATCATTGATCAACTAGGATTTTAAATGATAAAATATAATAAAAATAAGGTCAACAACAAGAAGAAGAAGATAAAAAAGAAGATGGAGAAAGTATATTTACCTTACACTTGAATATTGAACAAAGGACAATGACCAGTGGGTGGAACAATATCGGAACGGCGAAGGATAGAGAGGAAAGGCGGGTGGAGCAGGAGACGGTGACCGGCGGGTGTCGTCGTCGATGATCAAAATGGTGCACGGGTGGAGATGGGTCGCAGAGAGAGAAAAAATTTGTTAACTGGGTTGGGGTGATTTTACACAATAGAATTTATTAAGGGGTGGTTTTATAGATTTCAAAAAATTGGTTGGTGGCTTTCCCATATGGTGGTTTTCCATTGAGAGGGGTTTAAATAAACGTCCCCTAATATTTGGTGTATATAACAAATTTGAAAATAAAGCGGATTAAGTATTAATATTGCCAATGATGAATACCACACACAGTAAATAGAAATATAAAAAAAAGGGTTTTCTGCATATATACCCCTGTTGGAAGTTATTTTTACATAATTACCCCTGTTACGTTCTCGATGTAAAAATATTCTCACCGCGTCCAAAAATAGTGCATCCACGCCCTTGTGATTAGTGACTGTGAGGTCTGGTTAAAATATCTCCGTTAATCGCTATTAAGTGTTAGAAAATGTCAAAAATACCCCCCAAATCAGTTTTTTTATGGCTAAAGTCTTCTTCTTCGCTCGATTTTGTGTTTCTTCTCCATGTTTTCAACATTCATAGCTCCTTCTCTTCTCATTTTTGTCCCCATTTTTGTTCCTTTTTTTACCTCACTCTTCTTTGATAGAAATCGACTAAACCTTCTAATTTTTAATTTTGTTCTTCCCCGAATCAAATGGAAATAAATAGTTCCATGAGTAATTCAAACCCAAACCCAAAGTGTTAATGTAGTTTTCCATGTAATGTAAACATCAAGCAAATTTTTTTTTGTTTGTCATGGAAATGGGGAGATGATTTAGGGTTTAGTTTTAGTTTTTTTTTTAGGGTTAGGGATTGCATGGGATGATTTTTGTTAAGGATATGGTGTAATCGGGTTAGGTTGTTTTAGGGGTTAAAAAGTAATATTTATTTGTTTGATTAACAATATAACCATGATTTTACTCTGTGTTGCTTACAGAGACTGACGGAGGGGCACACATGCACGATTTCTGAACGCAGTGGCGAGGATGCAACAGGGGTAATTCCATAAAAATGGATTCCAACAGGGTATATATGGAAAAAAAAAAACTACAAAAAATAACGTGTGAGAGTTGTAGATACCCCAATTTTGACCGTCCAGAAAGACAGAAATACTTCAAGTAACAACCAGAAATATCCCACATTTGGACATCTAATGAAGAACTAAAAGTTCAGGAAACCGGAAACCCTAACCCTAGCCCCGACCTAAAACCAGAAACCCTAACCCTAACCCCGGACCTAAACCTAAACCCTCACCCTAGCCCCAAACCCTAAAAACTAAACCTAACCCTAGCCAGACCCTGGCCCAAACCAGAACCCCACCTAAGAGAAGCTCCAAAAACCCCAAAAACTCTGAGTCCCTAGCAAGGGGCGGCTAGACCTAACTAGCCGCCCCATACCAGGCGGCTAGTTAGCACTAGCCGCCCCCCTGGCTGACCATGAACCGCTTCCCTGGATGGGACATAAAACAGCATTAAATGCTGATCATTACGACGGGTTGTGACCTTTAGCCGCCCTATCTTGACCAGATCAACCCAAGTAACCGACCCAAGCCACCGCTTATCAGAGATGGGACGTTTGGCAGGTCATGATAGGGGTGGCTACCAGGAAGTAGCCGCCCCATCCAGAGCGGCTAGTTAGCACTAGCCACCCTTCACCTGGTCCTGACTGAAGAACCAGAGAATTAATGAGGGGTCTAATCACACACACTATTAGCCAATCCACCCTTTTACCCCCTGGGTATTCCCCTACCTCTTTTTTACTATAAATAGAGGAGGTCCCAAGCCTTTAAACAACATCCACAATTCACATTTCCAATTCACATTTCCAATCCACAATCAAAACAAACATCATTCATTCCCTTTCCCTACTAGAAATCCCAAGAGAGAGAGAGAGAGCTCCTTTTGCGAGAGAAATACCCACTCCCTACATAAAATACCTTCTCATTCCACCCTCCAGAAACCCGGGCTAAACCTAGCTTAGCCTTTGTCCAAGACCAAACCCATTTCCTACCGAAATTCTGCCCAAACCAGACCAGGCCCCAGACGGCTAAACCCTAGTAGCCGCCCCATACCCGATGGCTGGATCCCACTAGCCACCCCCTATCCACACCCCATCTGCACCCCTATGTCCCAAGACTCCTTTAGTCAAGCCCCAGAAGCAGAATAGGATTACCTGTTTTTCACCTCTGTGTACGGTATATCCGTGTCTCAGAGCGGAGACCCCACAAACTCTCCACGTAGGCGATAAAATCCAACCCAACCTTTTCCTGCTTTTAGATAAAGCAGGTGGCGATCACACAAACCCTGGAATCTTCTTGAGCCGCCGTCGAGCGCCTCAACCAGGAACGACACCTCACCCTTCCGAGAAGACGATCCGACCGAGCCCGCCAGGGCACGCATCCGATCCGAATCCCCGAAGAACCCCCACACACACATGCACCCCCCCACCGGTGGATTCTTTCTGACACCGACATCGGAGATTCCGACGCACCGACAAATCTAGCGATCACGGTGGGACCTCCCTCGTGAAAAACAACAAAAAGTAATCCTCTTCTGCCCCCCTTTTACAAGCTTCACTAGAATGCTATCAACCCTCTAGGAAGGTTAGAGTTTCCCACCCCTCGAATCAGATCCTCCTCTACTTCGCATCACAGCATCCTTTACTGCTTTGTAAGTCGCACACCGCTGCGCAATCCTTTACTGCTTTGTAAGCCGCACACCGCTGCGCAATCCCTTACCATTTTATTTACTGCTTTATATCTGCATTCATTCCCTTAAACCATTTCACACGTAATGGAATCCTACATAGAGGAGGAGATACTAGAGGAAAGAATCCACCAAGAGGGTTAGGCCACGCAATTCCTGACCCATCTAGAGGAAAAGATGGCCAGTCTAGGATACTAATCCATAGAGGACATGTTTCATGACCTCGCCGACTACCGTTAGGTCAAAACCTTGAGACAGGAGGCCCCTGTCGGAACCCCTAAGACCATTCCCAAAACCCCGTCCACACCCAGCCACTCGGTCAATCCGAGCATTTTTTCGTTCACCCCCCTTTCCCCCGCGAATCCAATATTCCCAACCGTTTCCACCCTAGGCCCTTACCAGGCCACCCCAAATCCGAGACCGCTAGGCAGCCCTCCAAGGGGAGAAACACTTGATGAAACCATCCGGAGAATCCTCTCTGAGACTGGTCCCTCAGCCCCCAAGCACATGTCTCTACATAACCTGATACAAATCCCGTCAGTCCACCTACCGGAAGGATTCAAAATCCCCAAATTCCGCTGGTATAACGGTCGTTGAGACCCAGACATCCATTTAACTGCCTTTTATCTAGACGCCCACCCCTTTCTAGGTAATCAACCTTTGCTAGTCTTCCTCTTCCAGAAATCATTGGAAGGAGAAGCACTACAATGGTTCTCCACCCTTCCTGCAGATCACTTGTCGAATTTCTCGGCTGTAAGCGAGAAGTTCTTAGGCCGCTACGGTTACCAGAGGATCAGAACCCCCTCTATTTCCGATTTAACCGTGGAGAGAATGAGGCCTAGGGAGGAATTTGAACAATACATGTCTCGGTGGCGCACACTTGTCCACCGAACCGGCCTACAACTCACAGAATGTCAAGAAATTGACATGATGTTACAGAGCCTGAGTCCAGAGCTTCGTACGAGCCTTTCGTACAGAGACTGTACTACGTATCAGCTTCTAATTGACCGCCACAACAGGATTTCCCGTTGTGCAGCCCCAGTAGCCAAACCCCGTCCCCACCTATCAGCCATAGGGCTGGACAACCGCCTTGTAAGGCACAAACCCCCACGGTAGAGGGGATTATTACCCAAGTATCGGCACTCTACTCGAACGGAGCACGAGTTCTCGATCGAGGAACGGCTCTGAGATAGTACACGTCCGGTTCATCCGGGTATGCGCCGCCTCGGCCAATCCAGCAGAATTTCGCTACTCGATCAGTACCCGTCCCCGTGCCGACATAACAAAACCCGATAATCCAAAGTTCCCCGGTCCGAAGCCTTGTAATTTCAAGACAAGGCCAGCCTCGGACCCCTTTCTATTCCAGCTTCCTAAGAAGTCAGAACCTAAATCCTAGGCAGCCCACCCAAAATACTTATAATGAGGTCTCCCCTCCGACATCCTATGATTAGAGACGAATGAGAAAGAGGGACTCTTACCCTCCCCTCCCAGAAACACTAACTAGGATTTTTAGGGTACTAATGGACACAAATAGTATCTCTCTCCCAGCTGCTAAACCTCCACTCCCCGGGGCCAGCAGACTGCGTTACTGTCAATACCACCAACAGTATGGTCATACCGTAGAACAATGCATTGTTTTTCAAGATTTTATTTACGATTTAAATGATGACATGCGCCTTGATTGGGCCATGATCAAAGCCACTTAAACCAGGGCAATTCTCGAGCCTCCAAGCCACTTGGCATTTTTACTGACCCATTGCCAGGTCACAACCAAGCATCCACCTCTGGAGCCCACATGGTAAACATGGTCAGAAGAGGGAGACAACCATCAACACAACCAAGCAGTTCAGAAGACGTCACTGACGACAGTCTGTCTGAAGAATCCGAGGAGGAAGAGCAGAACGAGCCCTTCCAGCTAAACCTCGACAACCATGACCTCGCCATACTCTATGGCGAAGAAGAAGATGCAGTTCTCGCTCTGCCCGCGGTCATCAACATCGAGTCCGACGCAAGTGGACTAGAAAACCCGGGAGGAGACGAAGAAGAAGAACCCTTTGAGGAGATCCCCGAAGAAGCTAGCAAGGGACCCAAGGGAGGGGAATGTACGTCGGATGATCTGCATCCGGACGACAACAGGTCCTCCAAGAGTACCGACACTGTCGATGGCCCCTACCGCCCAATGACCATATCATTCACTGACCAAGACCTCCTGGATCCCAGACTGCGAGTCTACCCCCTACACATCCGCGGACGACTTCAAATATTGTTGCTAAACAACATCTTCGTGGACCCAGGGCCAGGAATGAACATAATGACATGCTCCACCTACCAAAGGATACCCGGACGCCATCCTCCCGTCCAACCGGCCGACCATACTATTCAAGTTTTCAACCATACCGGGAAGACTCTCTGCGGCCCCGGAACATTCGAGCTATCTGTCAGCCCTCTCATCTGTGAAGTAGCCTGCTTCGTGACCGACATCGACACAAGGTACTCATTGATGCTAGGACGACCATGGTTGGATAGCATCCAAGCTATCTGTTCCCCCCGGCACCAATACCTTCGACTGCCCTTCATGAGTGATGTACTGACAATCTGGGGAGAGGCACGCCTCCAGTACGAGAACGAGAACAACTGGGCGATACATAATATGTTCACGCTAGCCCAGCGACCGAGGAACGAGGATGAAGGTGGTAGCCCACCTGGGTCCCCTTACAATGACAACTATCCCTCAGAAGAAGCGGCCAGGACCCTGCATCCACCAAGCGATCTTACGGAGCCCAACTCGATCACCTTCCTCCCCCATGAAGTCGCAAAAGCCAGAGCACGCTCCGCACCCCTCGCAATCACGGCCATACTCGGAGGGAGGGAATTCCGGCACATTCTCATCGATACGGGAGCAGAAACTAACGTTCTTACATATTCCGCCTACCAGAAGCTAGAAGGTAGGGTTCCTAGATTGGAGCCCTCAGACGAATACATTTATGCCTTCGACAGCACACGCAAGAACACTTGCAGACTAGTCACGCTCCCACTAAAGATCGGCCCGGTCTCCACCATCGTCAACTGCATGGTAATGAACATTCGATCACCCCATCCTCTGATTGTTGGGAGGACATGGCTCAACAACATCGAAGCCGTCTCATCCACCCGACACCAATGCCTTCATTTTCCGTACCGCGGGGAAGTGATATCCATATGGGGAGAGGCACACTTTAACGAAACACGGGCCCGGAACTGGAGCATCTGTGCCATGCCCCCGGCTAGAGGTGCTTGCATGTTGGCAACCAGGCTCCACCGACGAAGAACTGCTCCATCAAAGAAGGCCCTTGAAGAGGCTCAGGGAGGAAGAGTTCGGGAATAGGGGACCCCCATTGGACATCAGCCGGCCGCCCAAACAAAGCCGACTCGAGGAAACAATACGAATTCAAGAACCAGGTACCGATCCCCCAGGGTGAGCTTTCAACATCCTGTACATATTTGTTTACAGCTTTTTTCCAAAAAAAATAAAAATAAAAAAATATCAAAATATTTGTTTACCAGCTTTCGTTTTCAACACCCTGTACATATTTGTTTACAACTTTTTTCAAAAACAAAAAAAAATCAAAAGATCAAAATATTTGTTTACTAGCTTTCGTTTTCATCGCCCTATACATAATTGTTTGCCTGCTTTCCTAAAAAGAAACCAAAATCCAAAAATACATGCTAATCAGCTCTTATTCCCAAACCCTGAACATACTTGTTTCCAGCTTTATTTCCACTCTTTTTCCAAAAAAATGTTTTCTAAAAACATGTTTTCCACACTCTCCTTCAAAACAAAAGCTTTACAAAAACCGTATTTCCATACTTCCAAACAAAATAAAACACTTTCCTAAACTTTCTCTACCTATTTACCAAACAACGAAAATATTTGCAAACTACATTTCCACACTCTTCTTCACAACAAAAATGTTTTCCAAATATGCGCTTCTTCAAAACTAATATTTTACGAAGCCGTATTTCCATGATTTCCGCCAAAAAACGTTTTACAAACTGTCTTTCCATGCATTTATTCTAAAAACAAAATCGTTTTCCAAACTTTATCTCCGTTCTTTTTTCCAAAAATATATCTATTCACCAGCGCAGCCCCTTTTTCAAAACCATAAGTATACATCTGTTTCCACACTTTCGAAAACATAAAATATCAAAAATACCGAAAGAGAGAAAAGGAAAAGACGAAAAAAAATTAAGAGCGGCAGACCATGCCCAGGCCTACCAAAGAAGGGTGGCATGGGCATTCGAAAAGAAGGTAATAAAAAGAAAATTTGAAATCGGGGAATTAATACTTAAGCAAATCATGCCATCAAGACAGCCTCACCCAAGAGGGAAGTTGCAATCCACATGGGAGGGACCTTATATGATCACCCATGCCTATTCCGGGAATGCCTACCGCCTGGCAGATGCCGAAGGAGTCGAGGTTTCAGGTTCGTGGAATGCACTTTATCTAAAGAAATTCCATGCATGCATAGTTTTCCATACTTGAGAATTATTATTCTTTTTTCCTACAATTTCCAGCGTTTAGTACTTGATGATAGAATTATAACTCTCTCAAAGATAAACTCGTATCTATTTGAATACATCTCCGCCAAATCATGCCGCTTCCTTCACACACGTATGACTGGACTAGATTTACCTGATAGAAGAGAAATTGCCTACCCCGTAGACTGAGACAATTTAAAACCCCCAAAGCAAACCTCCTTTATTTCTGCCCCACTCGTATTAACCCCAGGTCAAAATGAGGAGTTACCTAGACCTGGCATATGTCCCAAAACTGGCTCTGGCACTATACAAACACTTCTAGAGGGGAAGCATGAAAAGAATCGGGGTGAAAAACAGAAAAGCCCCCCCTCAAATAAAAAAAAATCAGGCAATGAGAGGCCAACAAAAGAAAAATAACACCCAAGTGAACGGGTTAAACTCTCTATTTTAGCAGGCTTTCACGCCTTTACGCACAAGTATATGCCAAACAAACGGCAATATTAGTACAGGGTCCAAACAACGGACTGTACTTTCCACCCGAAATAAAAAAGTAATAAAAAGAATAAAGCCAGAGGGACTAGAAAGTAGGACATATGCTAGACTGGGACAATTCTAAAATATTGCCCGAAAGAAAGATATTACTCTTATCCCATTCTCCCCCCCCTTTTATTTAGCAATGGGATTCAAAATCGAACTATGTCTACCGGGAAAGGTGAAATTTTGACCAAAGGTAGATCATTTCCAGGTTTACAACTACACACACTCACACGAGTTCACTTAGAAACTTGCATATCCGAAGGAAGCTTATTTAACTTGACTCCTGGTACACTCATGGATTTTTCAGCATGTTTAGAATAATACAATCAAGCATTTGAGAACCATGAACCTAAAAAACCGACACCTAAGCCTATGCCTTTCAAATACAACCCTGGTTTGGACATAGGTGACCACAAGGGCTCCTCCACGGGGACTTGATGGTATCTTTTACTTAAGAAAATCGAAAAACATTGCCCTCTCACGTAAAAAAAAAAACCATTGAAGAATTAAAATGCCCACTTATGCCACTCATACTTACGCATAAGTTCGCATTTTCCTTTTCCAAAATACCTAGGCATCCGATTTTCTTGAAAAAATAAAATTAACCTCCCATACCAATGATAAAATTACCCCCATCTACACTCATTCTACGCCCTTCCGCACATGCTTGAGAAGAAATTGTTCCACTTTCACACATACCTAAGAGTTTTCTTCGCTCACGCACTTGGATCCCTTCCTTGCGTACTAAAGCATGGTTTCCTGCACTTTCCTTTCTCGCATTCGATTTTCATTTTACCTTAAGATGGATTGCAGCCCTTGACAATTCAAGCAAAAAGGGCTCGAAAGTCAGTGCAGGAGCGCAATCCGGACAGATTTAACACTTGGTCCATGGAAATGATGTTTTTATAGGCCTCGAAAGTCGAAACGGTCACAAAGGCTTTCAGTAGCAACAGGCAGGAGCAACAAAACCAGAAGAATTGTCCCAGGCAAGGGGCGGCTAAACCTGACTGGCCGCCCCTCACCAGACGGCTAGACACCACTAGCCGCCCCAGCCCTTGGTTTTAGGTAAGCATGCCCCAGGAAGGGGGCGGCTAAACCTAACTAGTCGCCCCTCACTCGGCGGCTAGCTTCACTAGCCGCCCCCCACCTGCTGCCCAAAAAACTTGCTGTCAGTTCCATCTTCTCAACTTTTCGACTCCTTTGGTACCTATAGAAAACATTCTCCCCCGAAACCTGTGCACACGCATTTCATACATTCATACACACATACAAACAGTATGACTACGAATCAAATAACAACCGAAACGAAAATTATACCAAACCATGCCCCCATTCATCCTTTTCATCCACCCATACAACCTTATAAACCATTTCACATACACGACCAAATTAAAACCAATCAGCTAAAAATTAAAAACACCCATGTTTGTTCATACACCAAAGAAAGAAGGGAAAAATTGTTCATGAAAAACAGAAAATTCAGGCCTGATTAAACTAGAGGAACGTTCTAAAGCGAATAAACTAAGAATAGGCAGCTAAGGATCCGCCCAAAGCTCCCCTCTATGTGTCTTGACTCATGCATCACCGAAACAATCACCTAAACCAAAAGGAAAAGAAGAAAAGCATGAATTCCTTGCATATATACCATTCTTCTACCTAAAACCAAGACACAAAGAAGCTATACCTCAGCGTATCGTCACCCGCTGGAGGCTGAGTGGGAAGGACTTCCTGGCTTGGCTGAGAAGGGAGCGGCGACTGAGGAGAGGACTGAACCTCTGGAGCATCAGGAGCGGCAGGAGTCTCTTGAACTGAGGACGCAGCCCTAGCATATATCCCACGACTCCGAGATGCCGAAGGACGAGAAGCACGGCTGAAGGTGGCCCCAGTAGCCAAGGAAGCCGAGAGAGAATGGTCAGGCTCAAGCGGAAGAAGGTCGAGGTCCGCCTCGGTCATAGAGCCCCCTCCAACCAATTTCCCCCTCATAGTTGCTTCCCAGAGATAAACCTGCTGCATATCTCTGTCTCTCCTCTCCAACCTCTGTCGAAGGCGACTCTGTCCCTCTAGCCCGATCCTCAACAGCTCTCAACCTCTCCTCCAACTCCCGTGCCCTCGCCTCTGATGCCCTGAGCGCCTCTCGATCCCTGTCCCCGGCCGCCTGGAGAGAACGAACCAAGTCTCCCATCAAACCTCTAGGAACACCCGCTGAAGCCTCCAACTCCGACACCCTCATCTGGAGGGAGTCCCTCGCGCGGCCTAGGGTGATGAACTCCTCCTCTCTCGAAGCTATCATGGACCTCAGCCGGTCCATCTCCTCCTCATCCTGAGAAGCCCTACCCCTCACCTGGCCCAGCTCGTCAACTCGCTCCGGGCCGCGTCTAACTCCCTTGTTAGCTCAAAATCTCGCTCGGAAACCATGGAAGGAGGAGGGGCGGAAGAAGAAGTATCACCATCGGCTCTCACTCTCGACAGAGCATCCACCTGAGCCTCGAGGACCCGGACCTGGTCCTGCAAGCGTCTCCGTTGTACCCGCAACACCTCTATCTGCTTTGCCCACGCTTGGAGATGCTAATTGGCGGTCTTAAGTTTCTTCTCCATCTCATTCAAATCAACCTACAAAAGGAAGCACTGTTTAGAAGATGTTCAAGCAAAGAAGAACGAGGAAGAGAAAAAGGGTTTTTCAACTTACATAAGCGTCCGGGATCTCCTCCTCCATCGTTCCGAGGATACCCGCGTACTCCTGACGATACCAAGCCAGGTATTCACCACTCGAAGTCACCTTAGGACGACGCTCCACCAAGACGCCTCGGCCCATCCATCCCGCCACATATGTAGCGTAATTCCTCGAGAGGTTCGTATCCTGAGGAATCCCAGCCACCGGAATCGAGGGGCGCCGCGGCAGAGGATCGGACACCCACTGATGATAGCCAAGCTGGCGGACGACCCGGCTGATCGCGTGAAACACGACCTCGTTGAAATAGATCAACCAGACGTCTCGCGCCAGGGCCTCAGGAACCTCCTCAGGATAAGGCCTCCACGTCATCTAAAAGCATCGAAAGATAGGAAGAGCGCATAGCCAAAAGAAAACCAAATACAAACCAAAGAAATTCGAAGAAAAAAAGTTATATCTCTTCCTCCGACAAGACGTGGAAGGCCTCTCAGAATTGGGCGAGGCGGTACAAGCGAGAGGATCCCCGGGGTTCCCATCTCATGGCCCAAGGGAGGGCATGATCAAACGGCGCCAGAGTCGGGCGATCGATGGCGAAGTGCTCGTACCCGAAGATCTAGCAAACCAAGAGGAAAATCATCATGATCAAAGTGAGCTAAACCAAGAAAAAGACATTTACCACTTACACATACCTGAAGAAATGGCGCGAAGCCGCCATGATTCTTTCCCCCGGCCCTCTTAACTTTCTTCGAGAGCTCCGCAAAGAGATGGGTGAGCATCGCCGCTCCCCAGGCATAACGTCCCATACTCTCCAGGTTTCATCAGCAAAAGAGAATGCGAGGAAACCTTATCAGAGGCCATCGAAAAGAGGACACGGCTGAAGAAGTAAAGAAAGAACGCCCTCAACTCCCTCCGTGCCCTCTATGGGCACGCGACCGCCTCTCTCGCCTCGATCATCGCCCGTCTCCTCTCAAAGCTAGCTGCAGCTTCGCCCTTCTGACGCTCCGTAAAGGAACCGAGGCCATACTGCCCCGAAAGCCTCCCCAAAGGGATCCGGTTCAGCGTCCGCTCCCGCTCTACGAACTCCCATTCTCCAATCAACTCTCGAAACAGCCCCCTATAATCCGCAAGGGTGGCCGCAATCACCGCTCCCCCAAGACCGGAAGACCGGTGATCCGATGGACGTCCTCAAGGGTCGTCATAACGGCGCCAGTAGGGAGGATGAACGTACAACTCTCCGGGCCCATCTCTCCGCCAGTGCCTCCACATATGGGCGATGGACGTGGAACGGCTCAATCAGAAAGAAGGAACGGAAGCCCGCCCCATCCACTAAGCTCCTCTCCTCCTGCCCCAAGGCATCGTACCACCTCCTCGTCCCGTGCCATAAAGCCCGGATACGATTTGGCCGCTAAAAACAAACGAAGAAGAGATGGGTTAGTTTAAAGAGCAACACAGAGGTAAGAATCTAAAACCTAAAAATCATTTAGAGATCATGCTTAGCAAAGTAAAATTCTCATATCAAATACAAAAGCATTCATGTAAAGGTTCACCTCCCATTATTCACAAAACACTCCTCATATGACCACGCATGCAAATAAAAATATGTCAAAATCCCACCGTGGTAACCATTTACGCTCTTTCTTGCATCACGGCCTATCATGCTTATATATTTTCCCTAAACACACCCAAACATATAGAAAGTACTTGAACCCATGAAATGCATGCATACAATCTCTCATGCTCAACCACGATCAAACACATACGAAGACACGCCTTAAAGAATTATATAAAAAGGTATCGCATGCAAGCATACTAACCATGCCATTCACTTCCTTCTAAGAATAGAACAAACATGGATATATATATATATATATATATACACGAAAAATTATCCCCTTTCCTAGAAAAAAACCTATATCAGCATGCTATCCCACCATGATTACCTTATACACCAAGCATGCTTATTAACAATACACACATACAACCTATTCATACCACCAAAACACATGCATATACACCAAAATAAAAAAAGAAAAAAAAAGGAAAAAGAATGTTAGGAACATACCACGGCCCGTGTGGACCCATGAGCGCCCACCTCGGCCTCGTCGGGATCGTCCATCCCGTCGTCATCCCCCTCCTCCTCATCCTCCTCAAACACGGCCTCCTCGACCTCAGCCTCAACGCCAACACCGGCCTCTGCAGCCCCGGTACCCACACCCTCGACCTCCCCGGCCTCATCCCTAACCTCTCTAGTCCCCTCCCCTCTCCCCGCACCGGAGATAAACTCCGCAAAGCCCCCCATAGCCCTGCTTTCTTCCTTCTCAGCCCTTGCCTCTGTGGCCTCCCAATCCAACATCCCAACAAGGGCATCCAATGATGCCCTCACATCTTCACTAACTCCCTCAGCCCCCACTCCCTCGGTTGCACCCTCAACCGGTCCTTCGACCCCCAAAACCACCTTCTCGGCCACCACCGGTCGATCCTCACGCCTCCTCTTGCGTGTATATCCTATCATACTACTCCCAACCTCCGGGGCAGCCCCCAAAGGCAAGTCTCCAACCTCACCCGCGCCGATGTCCACCGGCGGCACCTCCACCACACTCATAACTTCTCCCACGGCCTCTACCTCCGGCCTACCACTATCCGACGATAAAGAGCTCGGGCTACGCTCTCCACGAGCCACCCGTGGTCGTTTCCCCCTTGAAGCAATCGCCTTCGACCTCGTCCTCTTCCTCGGATTGAAAAAAAAAAGAGGACCCAAAACTAGGGTTTCAAAATCAAGAGAGAAGGACGGATCTAGGTCGAAATGGAGAAAGAAAGGGCAAAGGAATCAAGGTTTCACTGTTTAAAACGAAGAAGAAGGAGTAATGGAGGGAGAGAAACCGTTTTGAAACGTATAGAGAGAGAGAGGGTCTTTTTGGTTATAAGGGACCCAGTTATGGGGCGGCTACCAACGAGTAGCCGCCCCCTCTCGGGCGGCTAGTTAACACTGGCCGTCCCTCCCAATTTTTCTGCTTTCACTTGAAACCCATTTCCAAAACTCTTTTCAGCCCTAATTCCAAGGTTTTCTATACCAAACAGCCATGTATTGGTTTATTTCCAGACACTACTTGATCAAACACGACTTTCCTGAAGTTTTGCCGCACTTTCAGTACCGTTCAAAATTGAATTTCTTCAGTTCTGGTTCTTTTCCAGAGTTCTTATCCTTCGGATGATCCAATTCACCAAATCAACTTTTACTTGCTTTCTATCGGCGATATCCCCTCCTTGCTGAGTTTTCCCAAGCACGGGAACGGTAGGCACGAGGAAACTGACGCTGGGTTGCTCCGCGCACGATAGCTAAGAACCCCGACCGCGGGTTGGATCACTCACCATTTACTTTTCCCCACCTTCCACCTGGATCATCCTTCCGGCTAAAAATTCTAAGTCAAGACCTAGCCTCTGACGGTCTAAATCAACTCCCCGAATAGTACTGTTCGTGTTGGCATAACTTCTTGAAGGTCGGGCAGGCCAAAATAGGGGTCTCTTTTCTTATCATCGGTTGAAGTCTTTCCTGCTTCGCACAAAGACTCCGTCCGATGAGGGACAATTGTAGATGCCCCAATTTTGCCCATCCAGAAAGACAGAAATACTTAAAGTAACACCCGAAAATATCCCACATTTGGACATCTAATGAAGAACCAAAAGTTCAGGAAACCGGAAACCCTAACCCTAGCCCCAACCTAAAACCAGAAACCCTAACCCTAGCCAGACCCTGGCCCAAACCAGAACCCCACCTAAGAGAAGCTCCAAAAACCCCAAAAATCCTGAGTCCCTAGCAAGGGGCGGCTAGACCTAACTAGCCGCCCCATGCCTGGCCGACCTTGAACCGCTTCCCTGGATGGGACATAAAGCAGCATTAAATGCTGATCATTACGGCGGGTTGTGACCTTTAACCGCCCTATCTTGGCCGGATCAACCCAAGTAACCGACCCAAGCCAGCGCTTGTCAGAGATGGGACGTTTGGCAGGTCATGATAGGGGCGGCTACCAGGAAGTAGCTGCCCCATCCTGGGCGGCTAGTTAGCACTAGCCGCCCTTCACCTGGTCCTGACAGAAGAACCAGAGAATTAATGAGGGATCTAATCACACACACTATTAGCCAAGCCACCCTTTTACCCCCTGGGTATTCCCCTGCCTCTTTTTTACTATAAATAGAGGATGTCCCAAGCCTTTAAACAACATCCACAATTCACATTTCCAATCCACAATTCACATTTCCAATCCACAATCAAAACAAACATCATTCATTCCCTTTCCCCACTAGAAATACCAAGAGAGAGAGAGAGAGATAGAGCCCCTTTTGCGAGAAAAATACTCATTCCCTACATAAAATACCCTCTCATTCCACCCTCCAGAAACCTGGGCTAAACCTAGCTTAGCCTCTGTCCAAGACCAAACCCATTTCCTACCGAAGTTCTGCCCAAACCAAACCAGGCCCCGGACGGCTAAACCCTAGTAGCCGCCCCATATCTGACGGCTGGATCCCACTAGCCACCCCCTATCTACACCCCATCTGCACCCCTATGTCCCAAGACTCCTTTAGTCAAGCCCCGGAAGCAGAATAAGATTACCTGTTTTTCACCTCTGTGTACGGTATATCTGTGTCTCAGAGCGGATACCCCACAAACTCCCCACGTACACAAACTCTCCACGTAGGTGATCAAATCCAACCCACTTTTTCCTGCTTTTAGAAAAAGCAGGTGGCGATCACACAAACCCTGAAATCCTCTTGAGCCGCTGTCGGGCGCCTCAACCAGGATCGACACCTCACCCTTTTGAGAAGATGATCCGACCGAGCCCGCCAGGGCACGCATCCGATCCGAATCCCGAAGAACCCCCACACACGCACACACCCCCCACCGACGGATTCTTTCCGACACCGACATCGAAGATTCCGACGCACCGACAAGAGGGACATGATTACACACACGTGAATTAAAAAAAAACATTTCAATTGGTGTTTGTGTAAACTTTTAAATCAGAGAAGTGACATTATATATTCATTTAATTCATGACAGCAGTCTTTGTTTATAATTACAGCAATAATAAATAGAGTCAGTGATAATAATAGGTTTGTTTTATAGTGAGCAATCAATAGGTTTCAATTCCAATAAGTGATAATCATGGGGTGATGATATCAATGAAATCATGCATGTTAGTGGATTATTTAGATTAATTTAATAATAAAATGAGTCAGAGAATGGGATTGTCTAGTTATGCATTGACTAGATGGTTAAATACTAAAATTTTGGTATTGACATGTATTCATGGGTAACTTAGAATGGTGATGTAGTTATAGGGGTTGATATTGATTTCTTCATTTAGATGTTTTTTTTTTAATCTTATGTGATTGTCATATTAGAATATAGATATAGTTTTGTATGGATAAAAAAATAAATTATCTCATTTTTTTATACCATCAAGATTTTAATCATTATAGTAAAATGAACATGTTTTGTTTTAAGATTAATCATATTCTTTCCTATCCAAGTTCTTATTCACAATACAAATTTATTTGGGATTTAATTCCCCCTTGTATTAGAACAATCTTTTATTAAGGAGCTAAGATGAGAATTAAAATATGCATAGAATATTTTACAAACAACCCCTCTCCCCTGATTATGAAAATTGAATCATCCAAGCTTTTTAAAAGGACAATGGTACATAAAACTCCACGTGAAAAAAAAATGCATCTTATTAAAAAAAATTGTATATATCTACTTACATAAATTTTTTTGAAAATACAGACTAACCATACCTTTATTCTATTTAAAAAAATATGAGAAAAAAGAATGAATTTACGAGAGTGATATTTTAAACATTTATCAAATAATTTTATTGAATGTCACATCAGCTATTTTTTAAAATTCCATGGTATCCATCAAGATAGGCGAATTCTAAAGTGGAGCCCCCCATATTCTCATAAAAATATTATGTGATATTATCGCAAATTTATTTTACAATTTTGATTTTGATAAAACAAATCTCAATAAAATAGGTGAAGAAAAGTAAATAATAAACAAAAATTGAATCAAAGTAACACATATTTTTTTTAAAAGAATAAAAACAATAAATAGAATCATAAAAAATAACTCACTGTCCAATAAGTTAAAATAAAAATAAAAGAATAGACAGAAAAAGAAATGGCCAAATTTCTAACTAGAAAAATAAAAAATAGCAAAACAAAATAAAAAGAAATCCCAATTAAATTAGCAAGGGGATGTGGTGCAGTAGAAAAATTGTTTTAGTAAACATTTTTTTTTCAAAAATTACTTTAAAAAACATTTTATTTTCATAATTATTTTTGAAAAAGAACATCTTTTAAAAAAAAAATTAAAAAAAAAAAAGAAAGGGAAGGGAAGGAAAGAAGTGACAAGAAAAGGAGGGAAAGCTGGTCAAAGAAAAGCTACATAGAAACAAGAGGGATCAATGCATGGTTTCAATGGTTTGTTTTCCATAGGCCCAAGGGAACCCCCATGTAGAGGTCCCAACATAAAAATTAACTCTTCTTTCTCTCTCTCTCTCTCCTTGAAAAGACAACAAACTTTTAAAACCATCTTAACAACCTCAGCGAGGGTTCAGTTAAAGCTCTCTCAATCACTCCCACTATTTATTTCTCACTTGTATTGATACAATATTCAAAACCCACCATTCATTGCTGCTGCTGCTTTTCTTCTTCTTCTTCTTCTTCTTCAAGTACTACTACTACTACAACTTCTTCTTCTTTGATGGCCAAAAATGGAGGTCTTGTTTTGAATATCATTGTTTGTGTGGTATTGGTAGTATCAGTGAAGGCATCAAAGGAGGCTGATAGGGTAACTTCCTTGCCAGGGCAGCCGGAGTTGACCTTCCGGCAGTTCTCTGGCTATGTTATTGTCGATGACGACGCCGGGAGGGCACTGTTTTATTGGCTCACAGAGGCTGTGAGTCAGCCTGAGTCCAAGCCTCTGGTGGTCTGGCTCAATGGAGGTAATCATCAGTTCTTTCAGTGTTGGATTCCATCAATTTTTTGTCTGTACACAATGAGGAACCAAAACATTACACTTCACATTAACGTGTGAGTTTTTGTGACTGTTCAGCGTATCAATTCTTTATTGGAAACTGACGAACACTGGAATCTAATACTAAGTGAACCAATCTTTTCGTTCCTTCTATTCACACAAACACAGTTACACAATCATGAAAATCAGAGTGGGAGTTTGTTTGTTTGGTTATGAATGGAATTCAAATTTCATAAACAAACGACTTTCGTTGTTCCTCCCTTCACCCATCACTGTTGCACACACAGTGTTTTCATGTGGGTATATGGGATAATGATTGGTGGCGCATGAAAAGCTTTTTGGAGAACTATTTTCAATTAAAAGTTGTTTTCAATTTAGATCATTAGAAAAACATAATTTTTTTGTAAATAAGTTTTAAAAGAAAATTTTCATTTAAAGCTGTCTTTGCTGTACTATTGTTGTTTTTGGTGTACTTTTGTTAAATCTTCAGCAGTTTTATACATATTATTATTATTATTATTATTATTATTATTATTATTATTATTTTTGCACTACTTTTTGGTAACATGTTTGGGTTAAATGTAGTTTTTACAAAAACAGAATAATTGAAACATTTTATTAAATGTTACATTAATAATTTTTATTGAGATTTTTCAAAGAAGAAGTTATAATATGTGGCATTTGAAAACACCTTTGGAATATTTAGCTTCTCCCACAAGCAAAATAAATGACAACGTGTTTCCAAAAGCTAAGCTATCTAGAGGGGTTTGAAAATCAGTTACGTTTTGAAAATCAGTTACGATTCACTACAAATGCATTTAGTATTTGTTTTTTTTTTTAAAAAAAATGAAAACCGGGTTCAATAGGCTTTTTTTCCCACTCACTACAGTTTTCATGTGGCTCTATTCATACAGTATGATTTTCAAAATACGTGACATTGAGAATGACAGAGTAACATACATTACATTGGTTCACATTTATATCAACTCACCCTTTCTTACTCAGTAATTATACAATGTTAATTATGATTATAGGCCCGGGTTGTTCGGCGGTGGCGTACGGGGCGTCGGAGGAGATCGGGCCGTTTAGGCTGAACTGGACAGGCACCGGACTCTACCTCAACAAGTACTCATGGAACATCGCCGCCAACCTCCTCTTCCTCGAGACCCCCGCCGGCGTCGGCTTCTCCTACTCCAACACCTCCTCCGACCTCCACACAACCGGAGACCACCGCACAGGTCCTCTCCCAATCTTGAATTTTGATTTGATTGGCTTTCTAATTTATCCGTTTTAAAAAAATAGCGTCATGAATCGAAGTAGCGAAGAAAGAAAAACAAACACAAACACAAAATATACACATGAATGATGTTTACTAGACTCTTTTCCTCTCATAGCTCCTAAAGCCTGTCATGATATGTGATATATGTACAACCCAAATGCATCAGACACGGCATCTCAGATGTGCAATTCGGGTGCTAACTTGAATGGGTTGGATCGGATTGCATATCAATATGAACCCAATATAAAATTAGAGGGAGTCAATCAAAACCCAACCCAATCCAACTCTCAAATCTGAGAACTTTGGGCTTGGTTTGGTTTGAGTTCAGGTTTGATTCGAATTGAGTCAGGTTAAGTTCAAGTTGAATTTAAATTTGATTCTTAAAAGTATATTTTAAACCATTTAAATACTGTAAAAGTCAATGTCCTGCAAAAAAAAAGATAAAAAAGATAAAAATAAAAAACAACATTAACAAAAGAATAAATAAATAAAATTATAAAAATGATAGATTTTAGGTAAAAAAAAATTCAAATTTTATCTTACAAATTGAGCAATTAAAATGTAATCTAACATATTTAAATTTATTACTCACTAGTTCAGGTTGGTTCAGGTTATCTAAAATCTCGATTTAAATCTAATTCAAATTAAGTTCAAGATACTCAATTTTAAACTCAACTTGAACAAGACACTAGAATCCAAACCCAAACGCATTTAAAAATCGGGTTGAGTAGTGTTTATTCGCCCAGAGTTGCACACTACTTGAAAAGAAGCAATACCATGACATTTCATGCATAACAAAACAGTCATCAATATTTCTGAACATCATATAATCTTATCAGCTACTGGTGTTTCTTCTCCTTTGTGAATCACAGCTGCCGATTCGTTGTCGTTCTTGATCCGATGGTTGGACCGGTTCCCCCGATACAGGAACTGGCCGATCTACCTGACCGGAGAGAGCTACGCTGGTCACTATGTGCCCCAACTCGCTCACGCGATCGTGTCGCACAATGCCAAGTCCAGGCACCATATCAATCTCAAAGGACTCATGGTATTTAGTTTAAATTACATTGTTGTGGCATTTTTGTTTAAACTTATTGGAGATTGTTTAAATTAAACAAATTTAAAAAGGCATAAACCCTGTTAGGATCTACGTTTGGTGGATTCGACAGTGGGATCTAAACGGATTTTTCGCTTCCCTATCGATACTGGAAATCCGCACCGCACATTTAAATGGGCCCAAAGGCTAAGTTAATGTTACTTTTGATATAGCTTATACAATACTTTTGAACACATATCATTAACTTACATGATGAATAACAAATGTGTCATTTTGTTACAAACAAACAAGCTGACAATTTTTCACTTCCATAACTTAAATGGATACATCTGATAATTACACAATCAGAAACTATTTTGAAACTTATTTTATCAAACATGTTTCAAAACTATAATTTACAAGCTTAATAGAAGCTGCAAACAAAGGCCATGGAAGTTATCACCTCTTTTTTTTTGTTTTTTCAATTGCATTTGCTATGATTTCATGGCACAACTTCTCATAAAAAAATGCTCTGCTTTGCTCTGTTTTTTGCTCTGTTTCTTAAGGTGGGAAATGCAGTCACTGATAGCTACTACGACAATGTCGGCACGGTGACCTACTGGTGGAGCCACGCCATGATCTCCGACCAGACCTACCGGAGGCTCATGAAGACGTGCGATTTTCGGAGGCGGACCGAATCGGACGGCTGTGCTCGCCTGTTCTACTACACCATGGACCATGAATTAGGTGACATCGACCAGTACAACATATACGCGTCCCCCTGCAACATCGCGGATGTCACCAGCACCACCAGGAGGACCTTGAGCTTCCCTTCTCAACACAAAAATTTGGTATCTTCACTGACACTCACAAATACAAGTGTTTCATTTGCTAATGTTGATTTCCTTCTTAGTTATACTAGTATAGATAACAATCCTTGTTAGTATAGATAACAATCCATGCAGAACAAGTGATTTTCTAAAGCTGAATTGTAATTGAGAAGCTAGACAAATGCTCATAAGTTCCTATAGTTGTATTAGTTGGAGAGGTGTATAATAATCGGACTTTGATAAACAAATCTAGTCCATCATCCAAAATAATTATATTATCAAGAATAGCTATCAGACTTTGTACTAACAAAACTTTTTTGTTTTTGTTTCAGACAGTAAGGAAAATATCGGGATACGATCCATGTACGGAGAAGTATGCAGAGAAATACTACAACAGACCAGATGTGCAGAAGGCTCTACATGCAAACACTACTGGAATCCCTTATAAATGGACTGCTTGCAGGTAAATGTCAATTACTGAGTAAGATATATATACTTTTAGTAGCTCTAACTTTCTAAATGAAACAAAATTGATTCTCACCACAGTGAAACACTTAATCGAATTGGAAGGATTCAGAGGCATCCATGCTACCCATCTACAAGCAGCTGATCTCTTCTGGTTTGAGGATTTGGGTCTATAGGTCTGTCACCTTTTTTTATTTTCACATTAACATCTTTCTGTTTTAATCTCATCATATCTGTTTAGTCCCTCATTAGTCCTCCAACGAGTGGCTAAAATGTGTCACTTCATATGTTTAACACGTGAAATTAATTTCTTTTTCAGTCTAATGAGATCTGATGAGATTTAATCTTGATGATTTTTATGCTAATACAACTGATGTAAATTCTGCTCTCTGAACATTTTTGAAACAGTGGAGACGCAGATTCAGTCGTGCCGGTCACCGCCACCCGATTCTCTCTTTCGCAGCTCCATTTGAAGACTAAAATTCCATGGTATCCATGGTATGTGAAGGGACAGGTTAGTAACTTGTTTTAATTTTTTTGTTTCACCATATTTCATATACATTATAAACTTTCTTGTAGAATTCATAAAAAAATAAATAAATAAAAACATATTAGATTACTTAAAAAGTTGTACTCATTCTCTCTTTCATGACAAAATCGGTATTACATCAAAGCAATAAGTCTTATTACCTAGTGTTTCAAAGAATAGTTTATTAATTCACACATTAAATGCGCACTTTTCATTAAAATTTTACTTCCTAACTCATGTCACATTAATGATACATGTCATCTGCATATTTACTTGTATAACAAAATTAAAACCATAAAGGGGGGGGGGGGGGGGGAGTACACTCTACTAGGCTTTCTTTTGTTATAGTTTTTGGTTAATCCTACGACTTGTTAGAGTAAGAGAATTAAAGTAAGGTATCTCTTCTCTTCCATACATTATACATAAAAAAAAAAATAGTTATTTAAGTTTTCAAGATTATGATTAATCATGCAAAATTATGAATATGACAAGTTAATGATACAAATGCTTATATATATATTTTTTATATAAAATGTTGGATTTAGATATTTTTTTAATCTAAAACATTAATATCCATCTGCCTTCTGAATATTTCTATTTTCCGTTATGTATTAAGAGCGAATATGAATAATTTTTGGATAAGATTATATTTAGTTTTGTATTCCCTCTTGTAGCGTCTTCTCCTTCTCGTTACCATTATCACCACCCCTTCAAAAATCATCACAACTTTTTATTAATTTTCATGAAGGTGGGAGGTTGGACAGAGGTATATGAAGGACTAACATTTGCAACAGTGAGGGGAGCTGGTCATGAAGTTCCTCTCATAAGACCGAGGCCTGCTCTTCAGCTCTTCAAATCTTTCTTGGATGGACAGCCTCTCCCAAAGTCATGATTAGGGTTTTTGTTGTTGTTGTTTTTGTTTGGTGATCTTCCTACCATTTATCATCATTGATGCTTGTGATGGGAATGCCAAGTAAAAAACAACACAAATATCATATAAACTGATCAAAAAGAAAATAATTTATTTTTTGTCAGTTCCTTTTAACTCAAATTTCATCACTTTCCTTCAATTTTCCTTTGTGTTTGTGCACAAACACACCCTAAAGGGAGAGACTTTTATTAATAATATTTTAGAGTTTCCTTTCTTGTAAGAATTGTGTTTAATGATCTTAACGTTGGTATTATCTTTTATTCATTTCACATTGTGTTATAAACAAACCATTTAATCTCTCCACTCAACATACAACTTGTGAAATTGCGAATTCTTCCATCCCTTCCCAACTTCAAAGGAGCGCATTCAGAGAACAAAAACTCATATTTGTCTACATAGACAACTATAGGTATAGAAACATAGAATAGACAATAATACAAACACGTTTACTACTGTAGTGACTTCCCACCCAAATAAGAGAGAAGGGTCCCCCACCCACTACATCAAACAGTCACCAAAAAGACTTGATTTTTATGTAAAAATTGAAGAATCTAAAACACACCCATCTCATATAAACATCAATATATACCAATCATACAAAATAAAAAATAGAGGATGAGAGAGAGATTGATGACCTGGGTCTCTAACAGTTCCATGGACCATGTACTCTCTTGAGAGGAGGAGCTTCACAAGCCATGAAACCTGGAAACCACCTGCACCAGTCACACACACATTCTTTTCCATCCCCCCCCCCCCCCCCCCCTTCTCTCTCTCTCTAAAAATGCTTCTTTAATTTAATAGTGTCTCTGTTTGCTTAGAGCAACTCCAATCCGTTGTCAGTTTGAAGATTTGAAGACGGCAGCACCTTGTCCAACTCTAATCGGCATTTTCAATAAAGTATTTATATTTGGAGACCCACTATTTGAATATTTAAATGTCACATCAATGAAGATAATGCCACAAGTGATCTTGTTAACTTATAATAACTTTTGATAAATGACATTTAACTCCTACAAAATTATAAATTTCTAATTTTCCATTTGTATTTAATAAAAATATGAAATTTTGAAAAAAAAATTTAAAAAAACTTTCATGTAAAGTTCAAAAACAATGTTTCAGAAATCAAATCATTCATTGAACATGAATGGGATAAAGAGTTATCGATTCATCTGTCCGGTTAATTGGATTTGAACTGTAACAATATCATGACAAAATAACAAAAAATGAATAATTAAAGTTCAAAAGTAATGTTCAAAATCACACTATTTATTGAACCAGAATTATGAATAGGATAAGAGTTACTGATTCACTGTTGGGTGATTCAAATTTTAAATTTTGATGGTTTTAAAATTTCATATTTCAAATTATAAAATTTGAACTTCTAAAATTTCAAATTACACATATTCCTCCCACACTTTCCTATAAAACCTTTACAACATCACTCTATTATCCATCATCTTCATCTTCTTAATTTGCACACACCATCCCACTCTCATCATCAACAATGAACTTAAAGTTGGGTTGTATTGTGTGTAGAAAAAAGATAAGAATCCAATGACATTGGATATAATTTGATAAATCTGTAACGCCCCACATTTACCTAACCGTTTATCGCACGGTAAATGAATCGCTACTAAACTTAATCCAAATATAAGACCAAAATTTGTACTCCTTTTTTTTAAAACGAATGATACCAATATAATATAAATATAATTAAAAAAAACAATGGCAATAAAATAAATAATATCAAATGGTTATTTGAATTAAGAATTTTGGTACTTTTGAGATTTTTGAAAAATTTAGAACTAGTGGAGACAACCTAGTCCTAAGAGATTTTATCAAGATGCATATCATGACATATTTTCTGGAATAAATCCCCCCGTAGTATTTCGCATTTGGGGAGGAAGGTCTAGGACTCGAAGAGTCCCAAGATCGGTGAGGGGTGTGGTAAAGCATTCCTTACAGCGGTGGATTCCTTTGTTTGGAGTCTGCAGCAACCGGAGCATCATGTGCTGGTGTTCTCGTAGTGATGGCAGCGGCGACCCATCAGCATCTTCTAGATCCGACGTCTCATCGAGGGAGCTTTTTGAGCGATTTAGTCGCTTGGGGCTTAGCACACCTGTTTTGGGGAACGGTTCTTCCGATTGAGAACCCTCCCGGTCATATCATTTAAGCTGCATGATTTCTATGACGTGGACCAAGGATTGGGCCACGTGATTGCATTAAAATTATATTTTATTAATCTCATGAATTTAATTTGATTTTTTTTAAAAATTCTTATTTTTTATATATATAACTATATATATGTATGATGATATTTTTTTAACTCTCATGATGCCTCTGATGTGGGTCAAGGATTTTAAATTGATTTAATAAAATAAAAGATTTATTAAATAAAATTCTAATTTTCATAAAACTTTATTTTTATATATACTGTCACGTGAGGTAATTTGTTAGTGAGCTTATTCACTGAGTTAATCACTCACCCTTTTCGATATAGGCTGGTTGTTTCATAACCAGATAGCTCATCATCTGAGGACCAAGACAAAGTTTGAACTTTTCATACACTTCAGGGATCTCGTCGAGGTAGCAGTATTAGAGAATAAATAATAGTCACGGTAAACTATTTGGATTTACTTTAGTTTAGATGACTCCCACAGGGGTGGTTTAGTATGTCTTTGCATTCGAATATTTTATTTCCGTTAAACTCTGATATTTTGTAAGACAATTGATGATTTAATTATCTAAAAAAAATATAAGCATCAATATATGCATTTTATTAATTCTTGAAACACGAATAATAGAATTCATGCTATATTAATTGTCATCATAAAGAAATGATATCATGCAATCTTATTCAATAATAAAATGCAATTTGATCAAATAAGAAAAATATCCAAATCATGCACATAATATCACATGAATATGATTAGCATGTGAAATTCAATAATATAGAGCAAAAGCTCACATGAAATAAATCAATAAGCTTACTCACCATCAGTCCACGCAATACAAACTGATGCATGCGCATAAACGATATACACTCGCACGTTGATAACCTAGCATAATAATTATGAAATATTAAATCAGAAGCAATTCAATTATGACTCATACCCCTGACAACCAATTTACAGCAACACTAAGCCCAATCATCTCGAAAGCCCAAATCTAATAGACCTACAATCCGCAACTCATCTCAAAGACCTAACGAAAAATCTTAACTCTGAATAAATATTAAAATATTCATTTACCCCCGATAACCAATATCCATTTATTCCATAAGACTCATATAATCGGTTAATCCTCGAATAAATATTTAGACAAATCCAATAAGGCTCAACTATAATTCCAATGATCGAAATAACTAAATCCAATCAATTTATATCCCAATAACAGTAATATCCTATTAATATCCGTTGATCCCACTAAATCAATTTAATTGATTTAAGATCCAGTTTGAGTCACCATCAAATCCCACAAATCAAAGTATACTCATTAAACATCCATTTGGGATCTCTTTAAATCTCTAAAATTCGTCAAACTTGGTCATGAAGCTAAATATTGAATTCTAAGAAACAGCATAGAATTATTTCAAAAATCATAACTTTCTACCCGTAGGCCACCGTTCGGCCACCTTCCGGCCACCATCCGGGCACGTCTGGCCGCCGTCCGTCGCCGTCGGCCAGTTTTGTCTCGTTTCTTTCCTGGACCGTTACGACTTCGTTCGGACTCTGAATCTAGTCATCCAGGTACTCATTTTGTTTAGTTTTTCATCATCTACGCAGTCGTGCATATTTAAGATTCATTTGAGATAGTTTCATCATGTCTGAGTCTGAAAATACGAATGATCCGGCCCCCACATTGACGGTTACTGTTGGCCTTCAACAAACCGTCCCCGTGGATTCATTTGAGTCATTTCGTGATGTTCTTCCGAATTAAATGGACTTTCTTCTGAATTCACTAGACGATTAGCCATCCTGGCGAGCCACTGTGAAGAGCACCCTTAGTTCACGTGATTTATTTGGTCACCTTGATGGTACTTCTGTTGCTCCATTGCCTAGCACTCCGACGTATGCCTTGTGGCGTAGACGTGATCAGCGTGCCTCTTCATATATAATTAACTCTGTTGACCGCTCTCTTCAGGCTGATCTTAGTGTATTCGACTCGGCAGCAGAGTTTTGGGCATCTCTTCTTGAACGCTTTGTGGAGAAAAGCAGTGCCCGAGAGTACCAGTTACTTGCTGAGGTTCATACCATTATTCAAAGAGATTTATCTATCACAGATCTATATAATCACATGCGCACTTGTTTTCATGAGCTACGTTATCTTGAGCCTAGACCACATGCACCTGTGACTGAGCGATCTACCTTTCGTGATCGTCGTGAGCTCTATCAGTTTCTTATGGCACTTCGTCTTGAATTTTCTGTTTTGGCTGGACAGTTGATTCATTAGGATCCTTTACCACGCTTAGAGGTTGCTCTAGCGGAGATTATTGCTGAGAAGACTTGTCTTCGTACTGTTGCATCTCGGCAGACTACTTCCTCAACTGTGTATTCTGGTGTTCTGGCTGTTGCGTCTTCTGTTGTTCCTCCTGCCGGTTCTTTACGTTCTTCACTGCTTTGTGCGCACAGCAAGAAACCAGGACATTCTATTAATTTTTGTTGGGTTCTTCATCCAGAGAAACACATGGCTTCTCGCATGCCAATGTCAGCCTCTCGTGGTCGTGGTCCGTTTCACCATCGCCCTACTGCTGCTGTTGCTATCACCACTGCACCAGGTTTGCCTACTTCTGATCATCTTGACACCTTGATCAATTAGCGTCTTGAGCAGCTTTTACAGCATCCACCTCGGTCTGAGTCTACTGCTCCCTCAACCTTCTCTTCCACTCCGAGTACTTCGGTCTCTTGGATTTTTGATCCTGGTGCATCCCATCATATGACACCTAATAGTTCTATACTTACTGCATGTTCACCTGCTCCTGCACATTTGCCTTCGATTCATACTGTTGATGGTTCCACTTTAGTTATCACCTAATGTGGATCTATCACCACCACCTTAGATCCCATTGATCGTCTTTCCATTCCATTTATTTTACATGCGCCGGATCTATGCATGAATCTTATTTCCATTAGTAGGCTTTGTGATTCCGGTCTGACCGTTTCTTTCACTTCCTCTGGATGTTTTGTGCAAGATCCACACTCGGGGTGGAGTATTTGCTTTGATCGTAGAGTCAGCGGATTGTACTTCGTGGAGTATCTCCATCTTCCTGTTCCAGATCCCTCTGTCTTCTGTGGTAGCGTCACTTCTAATATCGATTTGTGGCATAGAAGGTTAGGTCATGTCTCTGAGTCTCGCCTTAAAGGCCTTTTTTAGTCTGGTGTGTTAGGATCTACTTCTTTTTCTCCTTTGTCTGTGTGTGAGGGTTGTAAATTAGCTAAACCTGTGGCCTTACCTTTTAATCCTAGTAATAATCAGTCCACCAGTCCTTTTGAGTTAGTGCATTCTGACATTTGGGGTCCTACTCCCGTACATTCTCTGAGTGGTTTTTCTTATTATATTAGTTTCATTGATGATTATTCTTACTTTACGTGGATTTATTTACTACGTAATCGCTCTGAGGTTGCTCACATTTATGATGTTTTTACCACCATGATTCACACCCAATTTCAGACTCGCATTAAAACCTTTTGCTCTGGTTGTGCCAAGGAATATATTTCTTCTACAATGCGCTCTCTGATTCAATCACATGGCACAATCTTTCAGCAGTCTTGTCCCTACACTCATGAACAGAATGGTGTTGCCGAACGTAAACATCGTCACATTCTTGAGACCACTCGCTCTCTTCTACTGTCATCGTTTGTTCCACAGCGTTTTTGGGCTGAGGCTGCCCTTCTTTTTGTTCATCTCATAAATATCACTCCCTCTATCATTCTCTCTGGCATGTCCCCTCATGAACACCTCTATTCTTAACGTCCCAACTAAAGTCATCTTCGAGTTTTTGGTTGTACGTGTTATGTTCTTCTTCCTCCTCATGCTCGTGACAAGCTCTCTGCTCGGTCTGTTCGATGTGTTTTCTTAGGGATAAGTTTCGAGCATAAGGGGTATCGTTGTTATGATTCTGTGGGTCATCGTTTCTGGTTCGCTCGTCATTTATTATTTGTTGAGGATGTTCCCTATTTTTCGTATACGTCCCGTGAGTCCACTTCTCCTACGTCTCCTTCTGTTCAGCCTTGTCCTGTTATTGAGTCCCTTCCTCTTCCTGAATCACCTCCTAGTCCTCCCCTGGTTGAGCCTTCTCCGATCAAGTGTGACTCTCTGTCTTCCTCTTCCAGTCCTACTGCAGATACTTCTCCTGGTGCTTCGCCTCCTGCGCCTGACGCCCCTCTCCCGACCGTGGATCCGAGTAGTGTCGCTCGCTATCCTCAACGCGAGCGTCGTCCGCCTGGCCGTTTCAGTTTTGATAGTGGACCCCCTGATCAGTTTGGTTTTACCACAGTCAGCTCTTATTCTCCACAACTTCAGGCCTTTCTTGCAGCTATTCATACACATCGGGAGCCTAAATCTTATCAAGAGGCAGTTTCAGGAGTTTCAGGAGACTCATACGTGGGATATTGTTCTTCTTCCCACTGGTGTTGAGCCTATCAGTTGTAAATGGATTTTTAAGGTCAAACATCGACCTGATGGATCCATTAAATGACACAAGGCTCGTCGAGTTGCTCGCGATTTCTCACAGGAGTATGAGATTGATTATGAGGAGACATTCGCCCCTGTTGCACAGATGACCACCGTTCGCACTCTTCTTGTAATTGCTGCCACTCGTCATTGGCCGCTCTTTCAAATGGATGTGAAGAATGTCTTTCTTCATGGGGATTTATCAGAGGTGGTCTACATGCAACCACCTCCTAATCTTCGTACTCCTCCTCAGCATGTCTGTCGTCTCCGGCATACTATATATGGTCTTAAGCAGGCTCCTAGTGCATGGTTTGAGTGTTTTCACAGTGTTATTCTATCAGCTAGGTTTGTTGAGAGCTCTCAGGATCACTCTTTGTTTGTGCGATCATCATCGCGGGGTCAGGTGATTCTACTTCTATATGTGGATGATATGATCATCACTGGTGACGACTCAGCTGGTATTACTCTTGTTCAGCGTCACCTCAGTAGTCAGTTTCAGATGAAGGATCTCGGTACTATTCGCTACTTTCTAGGGCTAGAGATTGCTCAGAGTAAGCGGGGGATTCTTCTCTCTCAGCAGAAGTACACAGCAGATATTATTGATCATGCCGCTATATCTGACACTCGCCATGCTGACACACCACTTGAGTTTCATGTAAAGCTATGTCCTACTGATGGTGAGCTCCTTCCAGATCCTACACGATACAGACAGATCGTGGGTCAGCTAGTGTATCTCTGCATTACCAGACCTGATATTGCTTATGCAGTCAGAATAGTTAGTCAGGTCGTCTCTGCTCCTCGTTCGGTTCACTATAGTGCTCTCATGAGTATCCTTAGGTACTTACGTGGGACTATTACCATATCACTCTATCTGTCATCATCTTCATCTCTGGTTCTTCGAGCTTACACTGACGCTAATTGGGTAGGAGATCCGACTACTCGTCCATCCACTATTGGTTTTTGCATATTTCTTGAAGATTTTCTTATTTCTTGAAGATGTTTATCTTTCCAGCACAGAAGCCGAGTATCGAGCAATAGCCATCACGACCAAAGAGATCGTTCATCTTAGACGTCTCTTGACCGATCTTGGAGTTGATGTTAGAGGTCCTACTCCACTTCACTGTGATAATCGGAGTGCTATTCAGATTGCTAGCAATCCAGTTTTTCATGAGAGGACTAAGCCTATTGAGATCGATTGTCATGTTGTTCGTCAGCACTTCCTTGCTCAGACACTGACGCTTCTGCACATTTTCTCTGCTGAGCAGATCGCATATTTCTCTACGAAGTCTCATCCAATTCCTAGATTCTTGTCTCTCATTCGCAAACTCACGTTGTTTGATCCACCTTGAGTTTGAGCGGGGGTGTTAGATTACATGTGTATTGTATTACACGTGTATTACTGTGTTACACGTGTATCAGATCTTGTACTACTATATAAAGGGTTTTGTCCCTCTCTTAATAGAATTAGGTCATATTATTCTTTTTTCCAAAAGTCTAACATAATCTAACATCTTATATCATATAAGTTTGGATGGAACTGGGGGATTATATAAACAGGTTAAAAGGATTGAATTCCATAACATATTAACATCCATAACAGGTAGGTAGAATAATATATACTGAGTGAGAGATCTCAATATGGAGGAAATAAGGATCCTTTATGTATGATAAGAAAATGAGATTGAAAATGGACATGTTGATATATACTGATACACATACACACACAGTATTACAAATGTAATAAATGCATTTGTATTTTCATCACTGTGGTTTGGCCCATAACATACATTAGTAATTGATCATTTTTGAGATTTTATGAGAAAACAATTCTATTAATCAGCAAGGTTAAAACGGATAGTGAACATATTACACATTTCAAAAAACCAAATATAAACTTCAACCACGCTATTATCATTATCATTATATAGAATTATTAGATAATATCGAAACCTTTTAAATTCTATTATTTTGTTTATTCTCTGGAATGGCTAATTTGGTAAACGAATAGCAAAATGGTAGGGCCAAAAAATGAAGCCCACCAATTATGCTCTATGTATCGGCGGCCCACAACCCAATTGGTAAGAGCCTGTGACCCGGATCACCCACCATCGGTGTATCCGACCCGTCGGCCCATCAATCCTCAACGACCGAGCATCATCTTAAGTCAGTAAATCCATAATTTAATTTTTAAATTAAGATCATCAATTGTTAATTCTTTAAATCTATACAGATATATAAAATCTTGAGCTATCATGCAACTGATTCTCTAGGTTCAAAATAATATATCCTAGATGTGGAATAATGACAACAGATTCTGCAAATCCCTCAAATAACATACAATTAATCCACTAGAATCTGAGATCCATCCCATTCGTCCGATGAGAGAAGGATCCCATAGGATTCTAGGGTTTGACCTAAGACACTATAAATATGGAACCAGATCTCCCTATGGAGGTATGTGAAAATTCTTTTTACAAGGTGCGGGTTGGGGCCCGGGCCTCCCAAGCCCATGGTTTGTAATGAATGGGTAATGCATGGTGTGCATGATTTTAATGTCTTTTTTGCATTTGAGCCCCTCAAAAAAATATTATTGTTCATAAATCCTTTTTAAAATTTTATTGCCACCCACAAAATGATTAAATTTTGCATGAATGCCCTTTTGAGGGTATTTTACACAATTTTTTAAAAAGTTTTACAAAGAAATGCCTTTCAAAATGGCATTTGTGCACAATTTAAGCCCTTTTGAGTTTTGAGGGTTACACATGCAAAAACCCTAATTGAAGGAGTGTGTTTAAAATTCAAATATACCATTTTGAGTTTTGAAGCTCCATTTTTTATTCTATTTGTTGTGATGCGAATAATGATATTTCAATATATTTTTTCTAAATCTTCTATAAATTATTCCAGATCATCAAATACATGAAAGAAGTATATAAAAAACTTTCAATTTAAATCTCATTACTTCAAGGACTTGATCATTATATATTCAATTGTCTTAATTTTCTCTTAACTTATCATATATCTATAATTATTTTTTTATTTTCCTCTCTCTTGACCCTCCGGCCCCCCTTGTTCTAATTATTGGCTCCGCCCTGTTTACAATAATCCTGTTTGTGCATTCTACTGACTTGAGCGTCAGAGGTCCCTCGCAGGTCACCCCAACCCTGTGTCCGATGACGTTCGAGGAGAAGGAGCATCAATGATCACAAGAAAACCATCGGAAGGAGCAGATTGGACGGATCTTGACGACCCACATCGATTAGTTAATTTTTACCCCTTTAAAAATCATCTTCCTATTGATTTGGAGTCGCATTTACAGATGCTCAAAAACAAAAACAAGTAAGCATCCCACTAGAATACAAACCAATCACCCAATTTCCAGCCAATCAATCTGTGTAAATAAATGATAACTAAAGCAGGGTAAGCATGCTGTTGCAAGGAATAGGTGAAAAACAAAACGGGAGCTATATTTCCACCCCTATAGTTCTCTAACTCACCCCTCAAAAAAAATTTCTTTGGGGTGGGTTAGAGAAGAAAAAAAAAGGAAAGAGGAGATGTGAAAGATGCATGAGTGCGCGGAGGGTCATGGCGCGCGTGCATGATCGAATCGGTGTGCGACGCCGGCCACCCTCTGTCATGGGATGCTTGACTATTTCAGGTGACGGAACAGAGGATCCATCCTACCCTGTCAACGCTGACCTCGCTAGCCGCTCCTCCGTCAGCCACCTTGCCGTTCCCAATGCCGATGTCCGCTGGGATCCCCCTTTCCTCCGCCTCCGTCGTCGCTGACGTCCTCCTCCGCTACCTCTCCTAGTCGGAGCTCCGCCGCCTCCTCTCCTCCAGGAGCTCATCACTTCCCTCTATTAGACCACCGGCCGCGCCGCCGACGATCTCAATGCCGTCAACCTCACGATCTCATTTCTACCGGTGCCATCATTGTTTGGACCCCCTCCCCGAACACCCCCGTCCTCACTCCTGTCGCCATTGTCCCCTACAACTTCTCGATCCTCTCCATCGACGCCCTCCTCGTCCCCTATAGCACGGATCCGGCCGCCTCCGAGGGAGGTGTCGTCGCCCTGTCGCAATCGGAGCCGGCGAACATGACGAGGGCACTCGCTGATGTCGAAGGGGTTCAATGTTGTGGCAGCATCGGGCTTGGCGGAGGAGTTCGGGGCGGCCGCGGTGTTCGTGAGGGCAGAAAGAATGGCCGGGCCAGGTTCACTCATCTCCTCTTTCCTCTATTTTCTTCTTGTTCTCTAACCCACCCCAAAGAATTTTTTTGAGGGGTGGATTAGAGAACTGTAGGGGTGGAAATATAGCTCCCCAAAACAATATTCACTTATTTGTTCAAACTACAAAAAAAAATTTATGGAAAAAGTATATGAAATTACCTATTAATTAACTAGATGCATGATTTTTTTTAAAAAAAAAAAAACAATATGCACTTTAACCCAGTTTTCATTTTCATTCTTATCCTCTCATATATTAACAATTACTCATCTATTAATTGATTATTAAAAAAATGACCCAATTTTCCTTTATATTCTTTTTTTTTTTTATAAATTAACAATTATTCATATATTTATTCAAATTTAAGATTTTATTTTTAGAAAGGTAAGCATTGTCAGTGGCGGAGCTAAGAATTTCTCTAAGGGGGGCTTTACACGAAGTACAAAAAAATTCATTATTTATGTATATGTCTTTGATATAAAATTAATTATAAACAGAAACATTCATAAAAATTTATCATACTACTTAGGAAAATTGTATTATGAATCATTAATTTATGTGTTCATTCCTAAATATATCAATTAACACAAAATATACCTGAACTGGATTATTTGAAAAGAAGAATTCTTATTCTCAACTAGAATTATCAAACTAACTCTTAATAGTATGCATAAGATGCATAATAAGGTTGATATAAAATAGAGAGAATGAATAACAATGTACGAGTGAATAACATACACAGAGTGTATAATCGTGTGTAAAAAGTATTTCACGGGATAAGCGATAAAAAAAGAGATGAAAGAATTTAGAAAAAATATAATCACTATTTAAGGGTATTTTGATATATTAAAAAATTTGAGAGACCTAAACAAAATAAATTTTTTTTTAATATTTGAGTTTATTTTCACAAATTTTTTTATTATAATTCAATAAATATATCCATATTAAACTCAGATTCTCAACTGTTTTTGTTTGTTTACTATAAAAAAAAATGTTGATACACAATGTTTTTATTTCAACCCCACTTCCAGTCCTATATACGTCGATAGAAAATTATCGAAGCATATACTCATTTTAACGAGGTAGATGCTTCGATAACTTTTAATCACATTTTCTATAAATGCATTCATACATTTAATTAGAGTACATACTTTATTTTTTATAAAAAAATATATATCTCATTAGATTAGCTATACTAATTTTAAAAAATTAAAACATTTGTAGACTAAATTTAGGACTGCAAAAAGACTAGATGTAACATTATCACAAAAAAAATTTATAAGGAGGGGCTTGGGCCCCCCTTGTCCCTACATGGCTCCGCCCCTGAGCATTGTCATTCCAGAAAATTTCAAATTATAATGACTGAAGTGTAGATGAGGAGAAATTAAACAAAGATACAAAATAAAGATACAAAACTCTGATAAAGGCAAAAAAAACCTAGATCCTAGTGGACGAGAGGCCACCCTGATCCGGGCCGGAGGGCAAAAACCTATTACTCGATACAAAGATGATCTCTCTTGAACTGGACTCTACATGCCCCCGATGAGAGTGTGCCCCATTTAAAAATAGATTTTAGATATAATATATTTTGAGATTTAAAAATCATATTCAAATAAATCATATTAATACAATTCAAAATTTAATAATTCAAAATTAAATATTCACTGAGTTCTAAAAGGATTTTCATATTGAGAAACTTAAGCTGATTGACCTACATGGATCAGATCCAAATGGCACTTAAAATAAAGTTAGTGATAATTTTTTATTTGCATTTCCATTTGCAATTTTTTTTGTGAAAGCACAAAGCATATTTTTTTTACATAAAATTTGGTATATAGTCAAATAGATTGAAATGCTATCTTTTACAAGAAAATCATAAATTTCATAAAATAAAATAAGGACAATCAGGTTTTGGAAAATTTAATCTAAGGGACAGTTTGGATATGGGTTCCAAATCCCCGCTTTTGGAAAAGTAACCCCGTGTTTTGTAAGTGTTGTTTTCAAGGAGTTTCAATGTGGCCATTTTATTGAAAAAACATAGAGGATGCCAAAAAGTTTTGTCATTGTCCCATTTAGATCCCTATCCGACGTTTTTACCACAAAATCCACCCAGACACGGATCTAAATAGGGTCAATTAAAATGTTTATATAGGTAAACGGGACCTTGTACCAATGAAATAGATTGTGGAAAAATATGATTTCATAGATGACCTTAATTATCAATACTAATTTATTTAAGCATATTTTGATATAGTTATACACGCAAGCAAACAGGTTTTTGAACTTATACCCCTTTATTCCACCTTATTCCCCACCTATTCCACTACCCATATATTGCCCCTCTCACTCTTTTGATGAAAAAGTCAGATCCGGAACGGCCCAGACATGGCGCGGAAACGGACTTTAGATATGGCCCACACACCCAACCCGAAATACAAAACCTAAAACCTCTCTCTCACTCTCGCTCGCTCGCTCCATCGATCGACTTCCCCGCTCTCGCCTCTTTTGAACCCTAGCTGTCCCGATTGATGAATAAGGAAGCGAAGAAGAAAGATAAGACACTGATTAGAGAGAGGTCGGTTTCTTTTGTGGGTTTCTTTTTTTATTATTTACTTATGTGTTCTTTTATTGTTTGGGTGATGTGGGTTTTGAGAATTGTTAAAGAAAACAATCGTGTGTATAGTAATATCGAGTTTGGGAACTGAATTGTAGGGAAAAGATGGTTTTTTTTGTTCATGTTGTCGCGCATAAGCTGTTCGATGGATTGACATTGAGACTATTTTGAAGAAATGGTTTTTTTTTCTTTGTTTGGGAGTAATCTTTTGTTGGAGGAATGCTTTTTTTGGAACTTCCACTGAATTAATTTTTCAATATAGGAATGTAGTTTTCAGAGTGTGTGTGTGTGTGTGTGTTTTTTTTTTTTTTTAACATTAGCTTTTCGTACCGGATTTTGGTTTTTATGCATATTGTGGAGAAGCTGTTTTTTTTTTTTTTGAAAATTGGTTACAAGCAGGGCCATAGTTTCAATCGTCAATTTTATCGATCAGATTATGTGGTGCAACGAGAAAAAAAAAGTGTTCTTTTTTCTTTCTATATAATTGGGTTCCTTGGGCTTGTTGTATGATTTATGCTATGAACATTGCGGTGCTGTCTTGTGCAAAATCTGATGAACCAGAAAATGGGGGCTTTCACCTTTTTCTTGTGAATCAATGTTTTGAATTTGGTGGAAATCATGAATGTATTTTAGTGTTGTCAATTAATTACAGGTAAGGTACTGCGGTTCAAGGATCATATCATTGCCAAGATCATAAGGAAAATGAGACAACAAGTTTGCATTATTCCAAAAGCTTTACTGTTTCTCATCTGATGATCGTCTCTGTTATGTATTTAATGTGGAACGATGTGGGCATTGAGGAATATCCAGCGGCATTGTTTAAGGGCTTCTTCACTTCTCCAATACAGGTGATTTATCTATTCAAATGGCATATATTATTAGATTTATTATCTTTATTTTGATGAGGAATCCAAACATTAGTTGTGAAAAACCTAGATGCATAGGATCACCCACAAACTCCGTGCATCAGGTAAGTCTAGTGGGATTTGAACTCAAGACTATGTGGAGAAAACACAAGGTTGTAACCATGTGAGTCAACCCCATGCGGGTTAAATGGCCCATAATTTGCATTTGAGAATAATTTCTTTGCACGATAATTTTGTTCAATCCGTGGCATGTTTTTTTTTCCAGGAGTTCTCTGCTTGGAGATGCTTCTCTCCCACTACAAACAAAAGGGCTATTTAAACCAAAGTCCCTGAATGATGGAAACTTCTCTTCCCATTTGCCATCGGTTCATGCTGATGGGTCTAGATCAATGTCTACCAAAGGCAGTAGTAGTATGCGGAGCAAGGTGGAGAGGAGGATGAGAAGAGAAACAGGAAAGACGCATAGGGAGATCCGGCGTGCAAAGAAGTTGAGGAAGAAATTGATGACGGACGAAGAGAGGCTTATTTACAGCCTTAGAAGAGTGAGTGATCTGCACTTTGGTGAATAAGTGAATATGCCTGGTCTAAACAACATGCTAATCTATAAAGCACCGACACTTGACACTTCAATGAGCATGTTGTGTCCATGTCCAACACATATTGGACATAAAACACGACACAATACACGTTGGACACGTGTTGGACATGTCCCTACTCCATTCATGTCCAAAATTAAAAAAATAATATTCTGAATTTCGGGCAAGTATTGGATGCACGATGAACACAGTGTGTCACAACATTGTAACTTTTTTCTTAATAATCATTGTAAGATTTATGCTCACAGGAGACCAAATGATGTTAAGATCATTGATGGAGTTAGTTATATCAATTTCTTTTACATAGTTTATGAATGTGTGACTATTTTTTTAAATAATTAATCAATATATAATAATATTTATTTATTAAGTCGTTTCTGTATCTTAACCATACATGTGTCCATGCTCCATATATGCTTATGTTCTACATTTGTTGCTGTTATACTTTCAGGCCAAGAAAAAAGTGGCTTTGCTCTTGCAGAAGCTCAAGAAGTATGAGCTACCTGAGCTACCGGCTCCTCGTCATGATCCGGAGCTGCTCACTCCAGAGCAACTTCAGGCGTACAAGAAGATTGGATATAGAAACAAGAACTACGTACCTGTAGGGGTTCGAGGGGTCTTTGGAGGAGTGGTCCAGAACATGCATCTCCATTGGAAGTTCCATGAGACTGTTCAAGTTTGTTGTGATAACTTCCCCAAGGAGAAGATAAAAGAAATGGCGTCCATGCTTACGAGATTAAGTGGTGGAATTGTGGTCAACATACATGATGTGAAGACGATCATAATGTTTCGTGGGAGGAACTACCGGCAGCCAAAGATCCTAATACCCATCAACACTCTTACCAAAAGGAAGGTATGGATGCAATCAGTGTTCAGATATACGCCATGTGCGGCCGCATATGCAGTTCGGTCAGACTGAACCGCATCAGGCAATGCAGTCTCATAACCGCATCATGATGTTTTAAGATTTTTTTTGTGATCATTCAAGTCTTACCATGGTGAGCAACTAAGAATAGATTAGACACATACATGAAAATGACTATTAATTTGGATCACAAAGGCTTGACCATTCATGGAGTTTCCCTCTCATCTTTTGCCATTTTTTTGGTACTCAAGAAAGGAAAAAACCCAAGTCAATAGAGAATCATCTTTTTTCGCATACCAGTAATGTTTTAAAAACCAGAGCAGTTGTTCGATAGTTAAATTGTTGAGCATTTGGCTTTTGATCTAGTTTACCTTCAAAATGCAGTAATAAGCAAGAACCAACTTAAAATTTAAAACTGGTCGGCCCACGAGTTGATCCATGATTTTTGAGAACTGGCTATAAGTTGCTTGAGCGGGCAAGTTCTTATTTATTTATTGATGATTATAGTTGGCATGATCCTTTAACCGGTTAGTTCTTACCATTGTCATGTGTCAAAAGGGGCTCATGGGTGATATTATATAAAGACTTGACAAGTATCAAGAGTTGTGGAAATATTTTCAAATATTTTCTATTCTTATATGTTTGTTTAATTAGTATATTTATTATTTCAGATGATGCCATTTTTTTTGTGGATGAACCTATGGTTGAGCCAGCGTGACACTTAACCTGGTCATTTTTTCCAATTCAAATGAACGGTTGGTAGTTGGGTTGACTGTCTATTGGATCACCATTCAGAGACTAGAACCAACATGCAGTAAGATGGTCCGAGTTTTGTTATTCACCATTTATTATTTATCTTTCAAAGAATCACCCAAACATATAGTCTTGCTTTTCTCTCACAATTCAATTCCATTTACTTAATCTTCATTTTAATCTCCACCACATTCACATTATTAAAATATATATCTCAATTTCACATCTCTGTCTCTTATCTCCAATCCTTTGTTTCAGGCTTTATTTAAGGCCAGATTTGAGCAGGCCCTTGAATCACAGAAACTGAACATAAAGAAAATAGAACAGCAGCTGCGACGCATGGGCATGAATCCTGAGGACCCCGTTGCCATGGCCAGCATCCGGAGAGTAGCCGCCACATTCTTCCGTGCCATCGATGAAAAGCAGGGCACTCCATATGTTTTCAGAAGCGACAGACACCCAACACAGGAATCCATCAAGAATGAAGAAGATAATGAAGAAGTTATAGGTACCTTATTAGCATCAGATGACAGTGACCAAGAGGAGCTCGACAGATTCATTGCAGGAATTGAAGACGCGGCTGATCAAGAATTCGCTGCAGAGGAGGCAGCAGAGAAAGAAGAGGTGGGGAGGATTCGATATTGGAACAAAGATGATATGGGTCCTTGGAGTAGCAAAAGCAGAGCTTGGAATCGACCCGACACATCAGAAGGGGCCATGGGAAGGCAAAGAAGAGATCGTAGAATGCAAGGAGACAATGTTCATTCTGATATTAATAGTGATCATAGGAACTCTAGACAGGCTCATGGTGGGCGTTTAAGAATGTCAAGAGAAGCCTCTGCAGACAGTGAATGGGATTCTGATGAGATGGGTAATGCTGTATCTGATGCAGATAATGATGGTGAGAGTTTTGATTCAACCCGTGATGGGTCCTCAAAAGCATCTGATATCGATGCTGATGATGAGTGGGATCCTGAGAACAAGCGTGATCCTGAGTTTGATATGGACAGCGACGATGAGAACTTTCAGTTGTCTGATGATGAGCCATTAAAGACGTCTAGAAGGGTGAATTTGGAGGAGTTCAATGAAGATGCATGTGATGGTTTCAATGATTATCACAGCAGTGGTGATGAAGAAAGCGGTTTCAAATTGGACGGGGTGAATTATCAGAGTGAAGTGAGTGAAGAAAAGAAGACTGATGAGGCTTGGGACAGTGATTAAACTGATTAGGAACTTTTTGTTTTTTAATTCTCCATCTCTCACTTCATTGATGGGGGGAGATTAATTTTGAGGGACTCAATTCCTTCCCTGTGATTTAAGGAGTGTATCATTATAACTATTTATGTGGCATGATAATAATATATAGTTTTGTTTAGGAGTGATTGTTCATTGAACTTTGTATGTTTTTGAGACACTCATATATAGTCCTTGTTACAATGTTATACAAGGCTATTGCATGCAGTTAAATTTTGTTAATAGAGTATATATTTTGTTGAATAAAGCATGTTTTGATTTTTTTAAGTATATACTCATTTAATGAAATACATACTATTATGAAAGTGAAATATTTATTTTAAAAAAAATTAAATTTTTTTTCTGTATATTGCATTAGTGGAATGTATATTGTACGGAGACAGTAGAAGTGTAGGGGATAACAAAAGGAACCGAATATGTAATATTCAAATACAAAAAAATTCACTTTCCTAATTGATGGAAAAATATTTTCTCGTCAGAAAGTGATGAAAAAAAAAATTATTGTTTATCTATGATGAAAAATAACATAAAATAAAAATTATTTTTTGTTCTTTTGGTGTAAAATAACATAAAATAAAATACATTCTCTGTGTTATCATAAAAAGTGAGTTGGTTTCCATGAAAAACACAATCATTTGGTTAGTTCACTTTTCTTGAGCTTTCAGAAATACTAGATAACAAGAGGTTTCAGTCATTTGGTTAGTTCACTTTTTCTAAGCTTTTATAAATATTTTTTATAATAAGAGGTTTCAAGGACACTAGATACGTACATTTTACTTGTGAACCTAGATGATCATATAGATTATATTGTCTTGTACCACTACTTTTTCTCAACTTTTATGGTTTTCAAGATCTGCATGGTATTCATGACTCGCATTTTGTAGGAATATAAACTTAAAACATTATCATAAAATTCCACACACACCAGTTACAAAACATTTAGGGCTCTACCCATATTCACCGGTTACAAAACATTTAGGGCTCTACTGTAGCATTCGTAGTAGCTACAGTATAAAAAAAAGTTACAAAGCATTCGTAGTAGCAATTAATATTTCGATATATGGGATAACTCAATCCGCTGTAGTTCTTCCTTCAAATACCCCTTGACTAAGGGTCAAATCTTTTTTTACCCCTAGACTTTTTTTATTTTTTATTTACCCTTAAAATTTGGTTATATATTTTTTCCCATGAATTTTCATAATAGCCGAACTATCCCTTACAAACAGAGTCACATAAATATAAAAATATAATGTGATACATACAGAAATTATACACATGGTTATAGATATTTAATAGTAATCTACAAAAAAAATTTAAACTACGCAAAGATGTTTATACACAAAATGGTCATATATACATTCTTATTATCATTGCATTATATCTGTGAATGCATTCAATATACACAAAATTGTTATAGATACAATCTCAAAGTTTTATTAAAATAGATACATCAATTGTTTGAATTACGACGTTTTCTTCAAATCTTCATGATTAATTGTTCTCTCCCTTAATTCTCTTCATGTCCTCTTCGGTAAAATGAAACAAGACTATCGAGTTAGACATTCAATGTACTTCGAACTAGACATTCAATGTACTTCATAACGAAGAACGAGATTTTCAAGCTATATCAAAAATACAACAAACACCTAAATAAATTTTCATTTAACAATATGAACAAAATTGGTAATATTATGAATTCAAACTGGAAATTTATGAACAATTGTAATATTTTAGTAAAATTACTTCTTGATTCATGAACTTAACTATTACAAAAACTAACATTTACATAATAACTACAATAAAAATTACCAATGTGATGTCCAATAACATAATCTACTATTTAAATAAGAAATATAATATCTTCTATTATTCTAAAAACAATTACAAGAGAAATTACAAAAATTATCATTTACAGAACAAATATATAATATCATGCATATAACTAAACTAAGGACATGTAAATTACATAAATGTAATAACTGATTACAGAAATGTAATGACCAATTATAGAAATGTAATACTAATTTATAGATGGTGGTGGTTTAAGTATAAAAAATGAGGTGACACATGTTGGGGCAAAAAAAATAAGACCTAATTTCAGGGGTAAATAAAAAAAAGTCCAAGGATAGAAAAAAAATTTGACCCTCAGTCAAGGGGTATTTCAACAGTTCCCCAAAAAATTAAACAAAACATAAACCCAATTATCCCAAGACAATGTTTTTAGCCATGCAATGCATAATGAAGAAAAGAATACATGCCAACAAAAGAGAGAAAAAAAAAAGGAAAAAGAATGTAAGAACGGTTCCAAGGATTAACACCAAACTACATCCACGGAGGAACAAAAACATTGTTGTAAACATTGTTGTCTAGGTCAAAACATCACACGATTTGAGTTCACTGTTACCCAAGACAACAAACCCAAAAAAGAGTAAAATTGTCTTTTTTTCATAGAGGAGTGGGTAATTTTGTAATTCTTCAAAAATCCAAGTTTTCTTTCACCCAGCCCCCCACACATTTACAACTAGGACCTTTTTTTTAGAGGCACTTAATATCTAACAAAGTCCTACACCAAAAATATCTCTAATTTCAATTCTAAAAAAAATGAACTTCCAATTATAAATTTTCCAAAAAAAAAGGTATTACCAATATAAACTGCCAAAAATTAATCTTCCAATTAAGTTGTTAAAACTAATCTTCCTAAGTTGTTAAAAATTAAAATTCTAATTTAAGTTATTAATTTGAATATCATATTTTTAGGGATTTATACTTCTTCTTTTTTTGAATGAGATTAACATAGGTGTATTATTTTGAATATATTTCATCATCTTGATGGAAATTTCATTAAAAATTTGCAAGGATATTGACAAAAAATGTGACCAAGGTTTCCTATTTAGGACTTTCTTTAATTTGTTGATTCCTTAAAAGCCCCAAACCATCTCTTTAAATTTATGTAATAAGGATGCTTTTCAACTTCAATACATTGATTTGGTGTTCCTAGGACTCGAGCATTTGTTACATCGCTTTTGAGGTAATGCTTTATTTTTATTTTTTGTTATTAAATAAAATACACAATGTTTATTATATATAAAAACAAATAATCATGGGATTGATTTGGTTATGTATCACTATGGCTATCAAGGCCTCAGATTTATTTTTCTTTTTTGATAGATCTATTATTTATATTTTGATTGAAGCAAAAACATGAAAATTTGTTTTTTATAACATATGAGTAACATGTTGCATGTCATGGGTAGAAGTTTTTTTAAGGTTTAAAATTAAAAATGTTTTTATTGTGAATTTTAATTTTATATATATATATATATATATATATATATATATATATATATATATATAAAGAATAAAACTAAATAAATATTTTATTTGAATAAAAATAAATTTTGCGGGCTTCTTTTTACATAGGTACAAAGAAAATATTGAATATAATAATTATAATATTTGATTGGCATTAAATATTATTATAAATGTTTTAAAAACCCGATTGAATCAGTTGGTTGAACAAGCTATCAATAGAGATTTTAGTCTTGTTAACCATTAAATTAAACCAGTAGTATAAAAATTAGATAGTCCATTGATTGAAACGAAGACTTTTAAGAACGGGCTATGAATTATTGTTTGATGGTCCTTAAATTATATAAGAAGCACATGCCAAAATTTGAAACTCAGAGAGAATTTGAGTTTTTATTATTGCTTTTTCATTTCATCTTCCCAAAACCCAAAATACATATATGTTAACTTTACTAAATCATATGATTTTGTTAATAGGATTAGTGATTACTCGTCCAAATAGAGAATTTAAATATTGTTGTCATACATTATTGTGATATGAAACAATTACTTTAAAATATATTAAGGCTTAAACTTTGGAATTGGGATAAAATATTATAATATGTTTTATTTTATAAATTCTTTAATTTATTATTAGATATTATTTGTAGGTAAATGATAGGACTCAAACCACTGCATTTTTATTGTACATTATTTAATATGTTAACCATTAAACTATAGGTCCAAACCGTATTAATTAATTTTTTAACCAAAAATGCACCATCGCAAGTATTTTTTTTATTAATTAATACTACTCTTTTTGCGGCTTCATGCATATTACAACCTAAATATAGGCCTTAAAAAGGGTGGACTGATCTGCCGGACAATAATTTTATAATTTCAAAGTTGTACTAACATTTTTTTTTAAGGAATTGGTTGGTTGCATGATTCTTTGTTCTTTAAAAAAAAAAAAATTTATAATTTTTCAACTTTAAACTTTTAAAACTTAACTTTATGGTTAAAAAATTTAAATTTAATTATGAAGTTTAAAGTTTTAAATTAATCTTTAAACTTTGAAATTTAAATTTAAAGTTAGAGATTTAAAATATATATAGACAAACTATTTACATACTTTATGTACACAAATACACATATACTGTACACATACACTATATGCACACACTGTACAACCATATTATGTGTTAATATATGATACATATAAACTATAATATTTATAATCTCATACAAATATACATTATAATATATTTAATATTTTACATATCTTAATATATACAAACACGCACACACGCATGTACACACACACATTGAAGATACATATAAGGACACACACATTATATATACTTGATATATACACATACACACACAATGAGATAATATACTTAATATATATGTATATATATATACATAGTTGAGTGATTGGGTGCGGCGGAACAGCGGGTGCGGCCGCGACGTGGGCCGTTCGATCGCAGGTCCATCGCATCCGACGGTCGATGTGAATCACACCCGACCGTCCGATGCGATGGACCCGTGATCGACAGCCCACGTCGCGGCCGCACCCAATCGGTTATATATATATATATATATATATATATATATATATATATATATATATATATATATATATATATATGAAAATGATTAGGTGCGGCGAACGGCAGGTGCGGCCGCAACGTGGGCCGTCCGATCACGGGTCCATCGCATCCAACGGTCGACGTGAATCGCACCCGACCGTCCGATGCGATGGACCCATGATCGACGGCCCGTGATCGCTACCGCACCTGCCGTTCGCCGCACGTAATCACGTCCCATATATGAAAAAAATATATATATATTGTAGATGATCTTTTGCCTATCATTGGGCTAAGAGTCCAAGTCCCATTATTAATATAGTTATTATGTCATTACAATTCAATTTCATTCAATTGAACTAGTTATTTTTGTTAGAATCAGAAATTGAAGAGAATGAATAAAAAATATTATTAGAGTTTGTATCAATATTTATAGTACAAAAAGGAAAACGGAAAAAAGACTAATCTACCCTTAACCCTAACATATATACATTTAACACCCCCTCTTAAACTCATGGTGGATCATACACTGAGCGTTTGCTCAATAAGAAGTCATGCCGCTGAAGTGAATGTGACTTTGTGAAAAAGTCAGATAACTGAAGAGAAGAAGAAATATATAGGAGTGAGATAGTGCCCGCAAGAAAGTGATGACGGACAAAGTGATAATCGATCTCGATGTGCTTCGTACGTTCATGAAAGACTGGATTGCTAGCAATCTGAATGGCGCTCTTGTTATCACAATATAGAGGAGTAGACGCAGAGAGGATGACGCCCATGTCAGAGAGGAGGCGTCGAAGCCAAACAATCTCAGCAGTAGCGGATGCCATATAACGATATTCGACCTCAGCACTCGAACGAGAAACAATGTCTTATTTCTTGGCCTTCCAAGATATAAGAGAGTCACCAAAAACACACATATACCAGTCTGGATTTTCGATCTGTGACATCTCCTGCCAAATCAGCATCAGTATAAGCACGAAGTTCAAGAGTAGAAGAAGACGGAAACAGCAGAGCACGAGATATAGTGCTACGTAGATAGCATATAATCTGAAGAACTGCTGCATAATGACCAGTTCGAGGGGCAGCAACGAACTAACTGACAATATGCACAGCATAAGCAATGTCAGGACGAGTGACAATGAGATAGACGAGGCTTCCAACAAGCTGTCTATAATGAGTAACATCAGACAGGGCTTCTCCATCGTCAGGTCGGAGCTTAGCATGGAGCTCAATAGGAGTGGGGGAGATGCGATCATCAGTCAGACAGGCACGGTCGATCAAGTCAGCAGTATACTTGCGTTGGAAGAGAAGATAACCACGCGGAGCAGAAGCAACTTCCAAGCCTAGAAAATATCGAAGTTTTCCAAGATCTTTTATCTCAAATTGACGCTGAAGATGTTGCTTGACCGACTGTATATGAGACGAATCATCACCGGTGATGATCATGTCATCAACATAAAATAGCAGGATAGTCCGATGAGGACCAGAGGTGTGAACAAATAAAACAGGATCAGAGGAACTCGGAACAAACCCAGCAGCACAGATAGCATCAGTGAATCGAGCGAACCAAGCGCAAGGAGCCTGCTTGAGACCATAAAGAGCGCGGCGAATATGACATACATGACCAGAAAGATGAGGAAGACCCGAAGGAGGAGTCATATAAACTTCCTCTGATAAATCACCATGAAGAAAAATGTTCTTAACATCAAGCTGATAAATAGGCCATTGACGAACATAAGCAATAAAAATCAACGTACGAACAGTCGTCATCTTCGCGACTGGGGCAAATGTCTAATCATAATCAATACCATGCTGCTGAGTGAAACCACGGACAACCAACCGAGCCTTGTGACGCTTAATTGAACCATCAGAGGTGGTCTTGATCTTGTAGACCCACTTACAGCTGATAGGAGTCTTCCCTAGAGGTAGTGGTACAATATCCCATGTATGAGTGCGTTGTAATACATTGAGCTCCTCTACCATGGCCCCTTCCCATTCTGGAATACCGATAGCCTCACGATATGATTGGGGCTCCTAATGAGTGGAAACAGCTGAAAGAAAACACTGAAAAACTAGGAGAAAAAGAATCAGAGGCAACTAGACTTAGCCTTTGTGGAGGACGACGATCACGAGGTGGATTGCGGCGAGGAGCTGGTGCGGGGACGACTGTGGGTGCATTGTCGACTGCTGGTCGAACAATATTAGGCGCAAGAGCAACAACAGGGGAACTCGGCTCACATGAATCATCTGTAGGAGGGGATGACAAGGTCGTAGAGGGGACAGATGAGGGACTAGATGCAGGTGGGACAAATAATGGCAAGGTCGTAGATGGGATAGGTGATGGAGTGGATGCTGGTGGAACAAACGATGGCAATGTTGTAGACGAGATAGATGAAGGACTGAATGCAGATGGGACAGACGATAGAGAGGACTCAGGAGTCGAGAAATCCAGAAAAATAAGCTCATCAACTGTAGACGGAGGAAGTGGAGCCGGAGGTGACGGAAGAGCATAATAAGGATAATGCTCCCAAAAGGTGACATGACAAGAAATGCGAAGACGTCGTGCAACAGGATCATAACACTTGTAACCCTTATGTTGAATACTGTATCCAAGAAAAACACACATAGCAGAACGAGGAGAAAGTTTGGTGCGTTCAGTGGGAGGAAGAAGAACAAAACATGTGCAACCAAAAACACGAAGACGGGTATAATCAGGAGGCTGATTGTGAAGTCGCTCAGATGGTGAGATACCACCAATAATGGATGATGGAGTGCGATTAATGAGATACACACTTGTGAGAACAGCTCACCCCAAAACTCAACAGGGACCGATGCAGAAAGAAGTAATGATCGAGTCATCTCAAGAATGTGACGGTGTTTTCGCTCAGCAACTCCATTCTGTAGATGAGCATAAGGAGTGGAGAACTGAGGAAGAGTGCCTTGGGATGCCAAAAATGCACTAAAAGACTTAGAACAATATTCACCACCACAATCAAAGCGTAGCACCTTAATACGATTAGAAAATTGGGTCTCAACCATGGTAGCAAAAGAAGCATTAATACACAGTAAATCCGAGCGAATAGACATAAGATAAAGTCAAGTGAAACGAGAATAGTAATCGACAAAAATAACATAATATCGATTTTTCCTTTGAAAAAATAGGAGATGGACCTCAAATATCATAATGTACTAAATCAAAAGGAGACTAAAAAATATGCAAACTTAAAGGGAATGTGAGAGCCACGGGCTTACCCAATTTACACCCCACGCATGATTGAAGATCTGTACGAGAAAATGATCATAATGCACCGGTGCTAACAAGATATCGGAGTCTAGGCTGAGACAAATGGCCAAGACAACGATGCAAGAGATTGAAAGGAGAAAGGGAAGGAGAAGTAGTATCTAATCGAACGGAGGCAGCGAAAGGCTGAGGAACATGAAGCTGATCCATGTAATAGAGTCTACCCTGTCATCGTCCAGTCCCAATCTGTCTTCCAGTAAGTTGATCCTGAACAGAACAAGATGATGAATCAAATGTGATCGTATAACCAAGATCTGCAAGCTGACTGATAGAAAATAAACTCATGAAAAGTTTAGGAACATGCAAAACATTTGACACACTAAATTGATGAGAATGATCAAAGAGAATGCCAGAGCTCGAGACAGACATAGGAGAACCATTAGCAGTGCGAATAAGGGAAGGAGAATGTGATGGTGTACAATTAACAAGAATCGATGCATCCGATGTCATATGATGGGAAGCCCCAGAATCAAGAACCCATGAGGTAATCGGCATACCTAGTACGGGAGTAGAAGCAGACTGAACGGAACCAGAAAGATCAATGAGTGTAGCATAACAGAAAGCTGCTGATATTGGCCTTGTAGCCCCTTTAGATGTGCAATAAGTTGAGATGTAGTAAACTGTGACTGAGCAGAGCAGCGCGAGGTGCAATTGATGTACAAATCTAATCCTCACAAGGAGAAGATTGAGCAGACGACTGGATTGACAAGGACAAAGCGGCATCTCGAGCACGTTTTCTAGCCAACTTGTGACAATCGAGGGTCACATGATCAAAGGAGTGACAATATCTGCAATCCATAGTACTTGCACAGCAATAGATCAAAATAAACAGTATCTGATAGATCCAAAATGAGTACCAATATGACTATATTCCGAGTCTGAATGAGTCCATAGCGGCCGGAGAAAGAATATACTGAAAGAGTGACAACGGAGCGGCAAACTGTCGCGGATCTGGGTCGGGTCGGGTCGGATCAGGTCTCCGGGTCGGGTCCTGGAACTGGGCCTGGTGCTGGAACCGGGCGCGAGAGGGCGTGACGCTGGCAGACTCGGGACAAATTCCAGGGAGTTCCGAGTGCTGTCCAGGACGAATTCCCTGGAGATCCGGGATGCTATCCGGGGCAGGATCCGGGACAGAATCCCAGAAAATCCGTGCAGATCTGCGCGGATATGCGCGAATCGACACGTGGGCAGACCGCGGACGAGGCGCGCTAGCAGGGCACGGACGGTGCGCGTGTGAGGCGCGGATCTGGGCGCTGGGCAGCGGCGCGGATGGCGCGTGAGGGCGCGGGCACGCGCGGGCTGCGGCGCGGATGGCGCGCGGGGGCGCGGACACGCGCGGGCAGCAATGTGGACGGTGCGCGGGGAGGGAGCAGACGGTGCGCGGGTGTCGGTATCATCGGGAAGGCCTCCCGGCGGTGCGCGGGTGCGCGCGTGCGTGTGTGGGGGTTCTTCGGGGATTCGGATTGGAGGCGTGCCCTGGCGGGCTCGGTCGGATCGTCTTCTCGGAAGGGTGAGGGGTGTCGTTCCTAGTTGAGGCGCCCGATAGCGTCTCAAGAGGATTCAGGGGTTTGTGTGATCGCCACCTGCTTTTTCTAAAGCAGGAAAATGGGTCGGGTTGGATTTGATCGCCTACGTGGGGAGTTTGTGGCGTCTCCGCTCTGAGACACGGATATACCGTACACAGAGGTGAAAAATAGGTAATCCTATTCTGCTCCCGGGGCTTGACTAAAGGAGTCTTGGGACATAAGGGGTGTAAGTGGGGTGTGTATATGGGGGGCGGCTAGTGGGTTTGAGCCGTCTGGTCAGGGGCGGCTAACAGGGTTTAGCCATCCGAGGCCTCGTCTGGTTTGGACAGAAATTCGGTAGGAAATGGGTTTGGTTTTGGACAGGGGCTAAGCTAGGTTTAGCCCGGGTTTCTGGAGGGTGGAATGAGAGGGTATTTTATGTAGGAAAATTGGTATTTCTCTCACAAAAGGGGCTCTCTCTCTCTCTCTCTCTCTCTCTCTCTCTTGGGATTTCTTGTGGGGAAAGGGAATGTGAATTGTGGGTTGTGGATTGTTGATGTGAATTGGTTATTATGAATTGGTGATGTTGTATTTGGGCTTGGGACCTCCTCTATTTATAGTAAAAGAGAGGCAGGGGAATATCCAGGTGGTAATGGAGTGGGTTGGCTTCGATTAGACCCCTCATTAATTCTCTGGTTCTTCTGTCAGGACCAGGTGAAGGGCGGCTAGTGCTAACTAGCTGCCCAAGATGGAGCGGCTACTTCTTGGTAGCCGCCCCTATCATGATCTGCCAAACGTCCCATCTCTGACAGGCGGTGGCTTGGGTCGGTTACTTGGGTTGATCCGGCCAAGTTAGGGCGGCTAAAGGTCATCACCCGCCGCAATGATCGGCATTTAATACTGCTTTATGTCCCATCCAGGGCACTGGTCCAAAGTCGGCCAGGGGGGGCGGCTAGTCTGGGCGGCTAGTTAGGTCTAGCCGCCCCTAGCCAGGGACTTTAGGGTTTCTGGGTTTCTGGTTCTCAACTTAGGGCTAGGTTTGGGGTTTTGGGGTTTAGGTTAGGGTCAGGGCTAGGGTTAGGGTTTGGGTTTAGGTTAGGGTTTCCGGTTAGGGTTAGGGTTTGGGTTTAGGGTTTAGGGTTAGGGTTTCCGGTTGGGGCTAGGGTTAGGGTTTTCGGTTTTCCGAACTTCGGTTCTCTACTTGATGTCCAACCGTGGGATATTTCCGGGTGTTACTTGAAGTATTTCTGTCTCTCTGGACGGTCAAAATTGGGGAATCTACAATTGTCCCTCCTCAGACGGAGTTTTTTGTGCGAAGCAGGAAAGACTTCGACCGATAATAAGGAAAGAGGCCCCTATTTTGGCCAGCCCGACCTTCAAGAAGTTGTGCCAACACGAACAGTACAATTCGGGGAGTTGATTTAGACTGTCAGAGGCTAGGTCTTGACTTAGAATTTTTAGCCGAAAGGATGATCCAGGTGGGAGGCGGGGAAAAGTAAATGGTGAGTGATCCAACCGCGGTCGGGGTTCTTAGTTATCGTGCGTGGAGCAGCCCAGCGTCAGTTTCCTCGTGCCTACCGTTCCCGTGCTTGGGAAAACTCAGCAAGTAGGGGATATCACCGACAGAAAGCAAGTAAAAGTTTAATTTGGTGAATTGGATCATCCGAAGGATAAAAACTCTGGAAAAGAACCAGAACTGAAGAAATTCAAATTTGAACGGTATTGAAAGTGTGGCAAAACTTCGGAAAAGTCATGTTTGATCAAGTAGTATCTGGAAATAAGCCAATATATGGTTGTTTGGTATGGAAAACCTTGAAATTTTGGGCTGAAAAGATATTGGAAATGGGTTTTAAGTGAAAGTAGAAAACTGGGTGGGGCGGCTAGTTCTAACTAGCCACCCGAGAGGGGGCGACTACTCGCGTGTAGCCGCCCCTAGACTGGGTCCCTTATAACCGAAAAGGGACGCTCTCTCTTCCCACTTTTTCAAAAACGGTTTCTCTCCCTCTTCTTCTTCTTTTCTTCGGTTTTAAACCCAAAAAACCCTGATTTCTTTGCCTTTTCTTCCTCCATTTTGACCTTTATCCCTTCTCTTTCTCTTTGATTTTGAAACCCTAGGTTTGAGTTCTCCTTTTTCTTTTCAAATCGAGGAAGATGATGAGGTCGAAGGTGATCGTTTCGAGTGGAAAACGACCACGGGTGGCTCGTGGAGAGCGTAGCCCGAGCTCTTCATTATCGGAGAGCGATAGGCCGGAGGTTGAGGTCGTGGGGGAGGCTATGGGTACGACGGAGGTGCCACCGGTGGATATCGGCGCGGGTGAGGTTGGAGACTTGCCCTTGGGGACTACCCCGGAGGTTGGGAGTAGCATGATAGGGTATACACGCAAGAGGAGGCGTGAGGATCGACCGGCGGTGGTCGAGGAGGTTGTTTTGGGGGTCGGGGGATTGGTTGAGGGTGCAATTGAAGGGGCAGGGGCTGAGGGGGTTAGTGAGGATGTGAGGGCGTCGTTGGATGCCCTCGTTGGGATGTTGGATAGGGAGGCCACAGATGTCAGGGCTGAGGAGGAGGAAAGTAGGGCTATGGGGGCTTTTGCGGAGTTTTTCTCCGGCGCGGGGAGAGTGGAGGGGACAGGAGAGGCTAGGGATGAGGCCGGGGAGGCCGAGGGTATGGACACCGGGGCTGCAGAGACCGGTGTTGGTGTTGGGGCTGAGGCCGAGGAGGCTGTGTTTGAGGAGGATGAGGAGGAGGACGACGACGGGATGGACGATCCCGACGAGGCCGAGGTGGGCGCTCCTAGGTCCACACGGGCCGTGGTATGTTCCTAACCTTTTAGTCTTAGCCTTTTTATTTTGGTGTATATGCATGTGTTTTGGTTGGTATGAACAGGTTGTACATGTGTATTATACTCGTATATGTGTGTTTTAAAATAGGCATGCTCGTGTATAAGTTAATCATGGTGGGACGCGTAGGCATGCTGATATGGGTTTGTTTTCATAGAGAGGGGGGCAATTTCTATATATATATCCATGTTTGTTATATGCATACAAAGGAGAGAGAAATGACATAGCTAGTATGCTTGCATGCGATAATTTTCTACGTGTATGTGATTCCGTACGTGTTTGATCGTGGTAGAGTATGAGGGAGTGTATGCATGCATTTCACGGGTTCAAGTGCTTCCTATATGTTTTGGTGTGTTTTAGGGAAGGTATATAAGCATGATAGGCGGTAAAATGAAGCATACGAGTGATGACCATGGTGGGATAAGAGGGTAAAGCATGTGATCTTATAGGTATGTTTTGCAAATAAAGGAGGGTAAATTTTCGTATGAAGTCTCATATTTCATGCCCCTTTTTTAGATTTTAATGTGTAGGAGTTTTATTGTACTAAGCATGGTTTCTAGAAAATGAATTTGTTTAGACTTGGATCCTCCTCTCGATCGCTTTGGACTAACCCATTTTCGTTTGTTTTGTAGCGGCCGAATCGCATCCGGGCCCTTTGGCATGGGACGAAGCGGTGGTATGATGCCTTGGGGCAGGTGGAGAGGAGTTTAGTGGATGGGGCGGGCTTCCGTTCCTTCTTTCTGATTGAGCCGTTCCACGTCCATCGCCCATATGTGGAGGCATTGGCGGAGAGATGGGACCCGGAGAGTTGTACGTTCATTCTTCCTACCGACACTGTCATGCCGACGCTCGAGGACGTCCATCAAATCACCGGCCTTTCGGTCTTGGGGGAGGCAGTGATTGCGGCCACCCTTGCGGACTACAGGGGGCTTTTTCGAGAGTTGATCGGGGAATGGGAGTTCGTAGAGCGGGAGCGGACGCTGAATCGGATCCCCTTGGGGAGGCTTTCGGGGCAGTACGGCATCGGTTCCTTTACAGAGCGTCAGAAGGGTGAAGCTGCAGCTAGCTTCGAGAGGAGGCGGGCGATGGTCGAGGCGAGAGAGGCGGCCGCGTGTCCACAGAGGGCACGGAGGGAGTTGAGGGCGTTCTTTCTTTACTTCTTCGGCCGGGTCCTCTTCTCGACGGCCTCCGACAAGGTTTCTTCTCATTCTCTCATGCTGATGAGGGACTTGGAGGGCATGGGGCGCTATGCTTGGGGAGCGGCAACGCTTGCCCATCTATTCGCGGAGCTCTCGAAGAAAGTCAAGAGGGCCGGGGGAAAGAATCTTGGTGGTTTCGTGCCATTTCTTTAGGTATGTGTAAGTGGTAAGTGTCTTCTTCTTGGTTTAGCTCACTTTGATCATGATAATTTCCCTCTTGCTTTGCTAGATCTTCGGGTACGAGCATTTCGCCATCGATCGCCCGACTTTGGCTCCGTTTGATCATGCCCTCCCTTGGGCTATGAGATGGGAACCCCGGGGGTCTTCTCGCTTGCACCGCCTTGCCCACTTCGAAGAGGCCTTCCGCGTCTTGTCGAAGGAATAGGTATAAGTTTTCCTTCGAATTTCCTTGGCTTGTATTTGGTTTTCTTTCGACTAAGCGCTCTTCCTATCTTTCAATGCTTTTTTTAGATGACGTGGAGGCCCTACTCGAGAGAGGTTCCCGAGGCTCTGGCGCGAGACGTCTGGTTGATCTATTTCAACGAGGTCGTCTTTCATGCGATCAGCCGGGTCGTCCGCCAGCTTGGGTATCATCAGTGGGTGCCCGATCCTCTGCCGCGGCGCCCCTTGATTCCGGTGACTGGGATTCCTCGGGACACGAATCTCCCGAGGAATTACGCTACGTATGTGGCGGGATGCATGGGCCGAGGCGTCTTGGTGGAGCGTCATCCTGAGGTGACTTCCAGTGACGAATACCTAGCTTGGTATCGTCAGGAGTATGCGGGTATCCTCGGGACGATGGAGGAGGAGATCCCGGACGCTTATGTAAGTTGAAAATCCTTTTTCCTTTCCTCGTTCTCCCTTGCTTGAATATTTTCTGAATGGTATTTGTTTTCTAGGTTGAGTTGAATGAGATGGAGAAGAGGCTCAAGACTGTCAATGAGCACCTCCAAGCGCGAGCCAGGCAGATAGAGGCGTTGCGGATGCAACGGAGACACTTGCAGGACCAGGTCCGGGTCCTCGAGGCTCAGGTGGATGCTCTGTCGAGAGTGAGGGCTGATGGTGCTTCTTCTTCTTCCACCCTTCCGCCTTCCATGGTTTCCGAGCGAGAGCTCGAGCTGACGAGGGAGTTAGATGCGGCCCGGAGCGAGTTGGCGGCCATACGGATGGAGCTGGGCCAGGCGAGGGGTAGGGCTTCTCGAGCTGAGGAGGACACGGACCGGCTGAGGTCTATGATAGCTTCGAGAGAGGAGGGGTTCATTACCCTAGACCGTGAGAGGGACTCCCTCCAAATGAGGGTGTCGGAGTTGGAGGCTTCAGCGGGTGTCCCTGGAGGTTTGATGGGGGACTTGGTTCGTTCTCTCCAGTCGGCCGGGGACAGGGATCGGGAGGCGCTCAGGGCGTCAGAGGCGAGGGCACGGGAGTTGGAGGAGAGGTTGAGGGTTGTCGAGGATCGGGCCAGGGGGACAGAGAGTCGCCTCCGACAGAGATTGGAGAGGAGAGACAGAGATATGCAGCAGGTCCATCTCTGGGAGGCGACTATGAGGGGGAAATTGGTTGGAGGGGGCTCCATGACCGAAGCGGACCTTGACCTTCTTCCGCTTGAGCCTGACCATTCTCTCTCGGCCTCCTTGGCTACTGGGGCCACCTTTAGCCGTGCTTCTCGTCCTTCGGTATCTCGGAGTCATGGGATATACGCGAGGGCGCGTCTTCGGTTCGAGAGACTCCCGCCGCTCCTAACGCTCCAGAGGTTCAGTCTTTTCATCAACCACCGCTCCCTTCTCAGCCAAGCCAGGATGTTCCTCCCACTCAGCCTCCGGCGGATGATGATGCGCCGAGGTATAACTTCTTTGTGTCTTGGTTTTAGGTAGAAGAATGGTATATATGCGAGGAATTCATGTTTTTCTCCTTTTGTTTTGAATCAGGTGATATTCTGGTGGTGTATAGCTCAAGACTTTGGAGTTTTGAAGCTCTCGGTGGAAAAGATTCTCTTTTATGTACTCTCTTAGGTTTAGAAGAACAATCTATGTTTTTGGTTTTGGTGGGACAATTTTATAATTCTCCTTTGTATGCATGGTTTAGAGTAGTTTAGCATGGATTTTTATGGATACGTATGTGCGTGTAGGTGAATCTTGGCTTTTATATGTTTGATTCATGGATGGATGTAGGGTTTTGATATATAATTGTTTTAGCATAGTATCTATACATGTTTTGTGTATGAATATGTGTATGAAATGTGTACATGCAGGTTTTGGAAAGAATTGATCTTTATAGGTAAAGAAGTGTTGAAGAGTTGATTGGATATGGACTGACATAGCTGAAATGGGTGCAGGCAAGGGGCGGCTAGTGTAAACTAGCCGCCCATTGAGGGGCGGCTAGTTGTGTTTAGCCGCCCCCTGCCTGGGACATGCTTGCCTGAGACAAAGGGTAGGGGTGGCTAGTGTAAATTAGCCGTCCAAAGGGAGGCGGCTAGTCGGGTCTAGCCGTCCCCTACCTGGGGCAATCTGGTTCTGCTGCTCCTGTCTGCTGCTGCTGCCGAAAGCCTTTTTGACCGTTTCAACCTTCGAGACCTATAAAAACATCCCTTCCATGGACCAAGTGTTAAATCTGTCCGGATTGCGCCCCTGCACTGACTTTCGAGCTCTTTCTTGCTTGAATTGTCAAGGGCTACAATCCATCTTAAGGTAAATGGAAAGATAATGCGAGAAAGTAAAGTGCGGGAGACCGTGCTTTAGTATGCAAGGAAGGGATTCCTAGTGCGTGAGTGAAGAAAAATTTTAAGCATGTGTGTAAGTGGGATAATTCCTTCTCAAACATGTGCGGAAGGGTATGAAATGAGTGGGGACAATCTTAATATTAGGTACGGGGGGTCAATTTTAATATTTTAAGAAAATCGGATGCCAAGGTGTTTTCGGAAAAGAAAAATGCAAGCTTATGCGTAAGTATAATTGGCATAAGGGGGCATTTTAATTCTTCAATGGTTTCTTACTTGAGAGGGCAATGTTCTCGATTTTCTGAAGTAAAAGATACCATCAAGTCCCAGTGGAGGAGCCCTTGTGGTCACCTATGTCCAAACCAGGATTGTATTTGAAAAGTATGAGCCTTAGGTGTCGATTTTTCTAGGTTCGTGATTTTCAAATGCTTAATCGTATTATTCTAAACATGCTGAAAAATCTATGAGTGTACCAAGAGTCGAGTCAGATAAGCTTCCCTTGGATAGGCAAGTTTCTAAGTGAACTCATGTGAGTGTGCGTAGTTATAAATCTAGAAATGATCTACCTTTGGTCGAAATTTCACCTTTCCCGGCAGACATAGTTCAATTTTGAATCCCATTGCCAAAATAAAAGGGGGGGATGGGGTAAGAGAAATATCTTCCTTTCGGGCAATATTTTAGAATTATCCCAATCTAGCACATGTCTTACTTTCTAGGTCCCTCTGGCTTTCTTCTTTTTACCACTTCTTTATTTTGGATGGAAAGTACAGTCCGTTGTTTGGACCTGTACTGGTATAGCCGTTGTCTAGCGTATACCGTGCGTAAAGGCGTGAAAGCCTGCTAAAATAGAGAGTTTAACCCGTTCACTTGGGTGTTATTTTTCTTTTTCTTTTTTTGCCTCTCATTGCCTGATTTTTTTTATTTGAGAGGGGGGGATCTTCTGTTTTTCACCCCGATTCTTTTCACGCTTCCCCTCTAGAAGTCTTTGTATAGTGCCAGAGCCAGTTTTGAAACATATGCCAGGTCTAGGTAACTCCTCATTTTGACCTAGGGTTAATACGAGTGGGGTGGAAATAATGGATGTTTTGCTTTGGGGGTTTTAAATTGTCCCAGTCTACAGGGTAGGCAATTTCTCTTCTTTCAGGTGAATTTAGTCTAGTTATACGTGTGTGAATAAAGAGGCATGATTTGGCGGAGATGTGTTCAAATAGATACGAGTTTATCTTTGAGAGTCTTACAGTTCTATCATCAAGTACTAAACGCTGGAAATCACAGGAAGAAAGAATAATAATTCTCAAGTATTGAAAGTTGTTCATACATGGAATTTCTTTAGATAAAGTGCGTTCCACGAACCTGGAACCTCGACTCCTTCGGCATCTACCAAGTAGTAGGCATTCCCGGAATAGGCATGGGTGATCACATAGGGTCCCTCCCATGTGGGTTGCAACTTCCCTCTTGGGTGAGGCTGTCTTGATGGCATGATTTGCTTAAGTGCTAATTCCCCGATTTCAAATTTTCTTTTAATTACTTTCTTTTCAAATGCCCTTGCCACCCTTCTTTGGTAGGCCTGGGCATGGTCTGCCGATCTTAATCTTTTCTCGTCTAGTAGTTCGCTCTTTTTTGTATTATATTTGTGTTTTTGAAAGTGTGAAGACAAATGCATACTTATGGTTTTGAAGAGGGGCCTGTGTCGGCGAATAGATATGTTTTTGGAAAGAGAATGGGGATAAAGTTTGGAAAACGATTATGTTTCTGGAAGGAAAGCATGGAAAGACAGTTTGTATAAAATGTTTTTGGCGGGAAATCATGGAAGTATGGATTTGTTAAAACATTTTGTTTTGAAGATGAATGTGGAAGTACAGCTTTAGAAAACATTTTCGTTGGAAATGCGGCTTGTAAAGATTTTCGTTGTTTGGTAAACAAGTAAAGAAAGTTTGGAAAATTTCTTTGGAAGCACGGAAATACGGTTTTGTAAAAAAAAAACTTTTGTTTTGAAGGAGAGTGTAGAAAACATTTTTTGTAAAAACATTTTTGTTTTTTTTTTAAAGAAGAGTGGAAATAAAGCTGGAAACAAGTATGTTCAGGGTTGGGGAATGAAAGCTGATCAGCATGTATTTTTGGATTTTAGTTTCTTTTCAGGAAAGCGTGTAAATAAATATGTACAGGGTGATAAAAGCGAAAGCTGATAAACAAATATTTATGTTTGATTTTTAGAAAAAGCTGTAAACAAATATATATATAGGGTGACGAAATCGAAAGCTGGTAAATAAATATTTTTATTTGATTTTAGATTTTTAGAAAGCTGTAAACAAATATATATAGGGTGACGAAAGCGAAAGCTGGTAAATAAATATTTTTGATCTTCTGATTTTTAGAAAAAAAGCTGTAAACAAATATATACAGGATGGCGAAGGATTACCCGGGGGGATCGGTACCTGGTTCTTGGATTCGTGTTGTTTCCTCGAGTCGGCTTCGCTTGGTCGGCCGGCTGATGTCCGGTGGGGGTCCCCTATTCCCGAACTCTTCTTCCCTGAGTCTCTTCAAGGGCCTTCCTTGATGGAGCAGTTCTTCGTCGGTGGAGCCTGGCTGCCAACATGCGAGCACCTCTAGCCGGATGCGCATGACACAGACGCTCCAATTTCGGGCCCGTGTCTCGTTAAAGCGTGTTTCTCCCCATATGGATACTACTTTCCCGCGGTACGAGAAGCGAAGACATTGGTGTCGGGTGGATGAGACAGCCTCGATGCTGTTGAGCCATGTCCTCCCAACAATCAGAGGGTGGGGTGATTGAATGTTCATTACCATGCAGTTGACGATGGTGGAGACCGGGCCGATCTTTAGCGGGAGCGTGACCAGTCCGCAAGCGTTCTTGCGCGTGCTGTCGAAGGCATAAATGTATTCGTCCGAGGGCTCCAATCTAGGAACCCTGCCTTCTAGCTTCTGGTAGGCTGAATATGTAAGAACGTTAGTTTCTGCTCCCGTATCAATGAGAATGTTCAGGAATTCCCTCCCTCCGAGTATGGCAGTGATTGCGAGGGGTGCGGAGCGTGCTCCGGTTCTTGCGACTTCATGGGGGAGGAATGTGATCGAGTCGGGTTCCGTAAGATCGCTTGGTGGATGCAGGGTCCTGGTTGCTTCTTCTGAAGGATAGTTGATGTAAGGGGACCCAGTGGACTACCACTTTCATCCTCGTTCCCCCGTCGTAGGGCTAGTGTGAACATATTATGTATCGCCCAGTTGTCCTCATTCTCGTACTGGAGGCGTGCCTTTCCCCAGATTGTCAGAATATGACTCAAGAAGGGCAGTCGAAGGCATTGGTGCCGGGGGGAACAGATAGCTTGGATGCTGTCTAACCATGGTCGCCCTAACATCAAAGGGTACCTTGTGTCGATGTCGGCCACGAAGCAGGCTACCTCACAGATAAGAGGGCCGACGGACAACTCGAATGTTCCGGGGCCGCGGGGAGTCTTCCCGGTGTGGTTGAAAGCTTGAATAGTATGGTGGGCCGGTTTGACGGGGGGACAGCCTAGTCCGGGTATCTTTTGGTAGGTGGAGCATGTCATTATGTTCATTCATGACCTTGGATCCACGAATATGTTGTTTAGCCACAACATTTGAAGTCGTCCGCGGATGTGTAGGGGGTAGACTCGCAGTCTGGGATCCGGGAGGTCTTGGTCAGTGAACGAAATGGTCATTGGGTGGCGGGGGCTGTCGACAGTGTCGGTACTCTTGGAGAACCCGTTGTCGTCCGGATGCAGATCATCCGACGTACATTCCCCTCCCTCGGGTCCTTCGCTAGCCCCTTCGGGGATCTCCTCAAATGGCTCTTCTTCTTCGTCTCCTCCGGGTTTTCTAGTCCGCTTTCGTCAGACTCGATATTGATGATTGTGGGAAGGGCGAGAACTGCATCTTCTTCTTCGCCATAGAGTATGGCAAGGTCATGATTGTCGAGGTTCAGCTGGAAGGGCTCGTTCTGCTCGTCCTCCTCGGATTCTTCGGACAGACTGTCGTCTGTGACGTCTTCCGAACTGCTTGGTTGTGGCGATGGTTGTCTCCCCCTTCTGACCATGTTTACCATGTGGGCTCCAAATGTGGATGCTTGGCTGTGACCTGGCAATGGGTCAGTAAAAATGCCAAGTGGCTTGGAGGCTCAAGAATTGCCCTGGTTTAAGTGGCTTTTGATCATGGCCCAATCAAGGCGCATGTCATCATTTAAATCATAAATAAAATCCAGAAAAACAATGCATTGTTCTACGGTATGACCATGTTGTTGGTGGTATTGACAGTAACGTAGTCTGCTGGCTCCGGGGAGTGGAGGTTTAACAGCTGGGAGGGAGATACTATTCGTGTCCATTAGTACCCTAAAAATCCTAGTTAGTGTTTCTGGGAGGGGAGGGTAAGAGTCCCTCTTTCCCATTCGTCTCTGATCATAGGATGTCAGAGGGGAGACCTCATTATAAGTATCTTGGATGGGCTGCCTAGGATTTAGGTTCTGACTTCTTAAGAAGCTGGAATAAAAAGGGGTCCTAGCTGGCCTTGTCTTGAAATTACAGGGCTTTGGACCGGGGAACTTTGGATTACCGGGTTTTGTTGTGTTGGCACGGGGACGGGTACTAATTGAGTAGTGAAGTTTTGGTTGATTGGCCGAGGCGGCGCATACCCGGATGAACCGAACATGTATTGTCTCGGAGCCGTTCCTCGATCAGGAACTCGTGCTCCGTTCGGGTAGGGTGCCGATACTTGTGTAATAATCCCCTCTACCGTGGGGGTTTGTGCCTTACGAGACGGTTGTCCAACCCTATGGCTGATAGGTGGGGACTGGGTTTGACATACTGGGGCTGCACAACGGGAAATCCTGTTGTGGCGGTCAATTAGAAGCTGATACGTAGTACAATCTCCGTACGAAAGGCTCGTACGAAGCTCTGGACTCAGGCTCTGTAACATCATGTCAATTTCTTGACATTCTATGAGTTGCAGGCCGGTTCGGTGGACAAGTGTGCGCCACCGAGACACGTATTGCTCAAATTCCTCCTTAGGCCTCATTCTCTCCACGGTTAAATCCGAAATAGAGGGGGTTCTAATCCTCTGATAACCGTAGCGGCCCAAGAATTTCTCGCTTACAGCCGAGAAATTCGACAAGTGATCTACAGGGAGGGTGGAGAACCATTGTAGTGCTTCTTTTTCCAATGATTTCTGGAAGAGGAAGACTAGCAGATGTTGATTATCAAGAAATGGGCGTACATCTAGATAAAAGGCAGTTAAATGAATGTCTGGGTCTCCACGACCGTTATACCGGTCGAATTTGGGGATTTTGAATCCCTCATGTAGGTGGACTGATGGGATTTGTCTCAGGTTATGTAGAGACATGTGTTTGGGGGCTGAGGGATCAGTCTTGGAGAGGATTCTCCGGATGGTTTCGTCCAGTGTTTCTTCCCCGGGAGGGCTGCCTAGCGGTCCCGGGTTTGGGGTGGCCTGGTAAGGGCCTGGGGTGGAAACGGCTGGGAATATTGGATTTGCGGAGGAAAGGGGAGTGAACAAAAAAAGGCTCGGATTGACCGAGTGGCTGGCTGTGGATGGGGTTTTGGGAATGGCCTTAGGGGTTTTGACAGGGGCCTCCTGTCTTAGGGTTTTGACCTGGCGGTAGTCGGCGAGGTCATGAAACATGTCCTCTACGGATTGGTATCCTAGACTGGCCATCTTTTCCTCTAGATGGGTCAGGAATTGTGTGGCCTGACCCTCTTGGTGGATTCTTTCCTCTAGTATCTCCTCCTCTACGCGGGATTCCATGATGCATGTGAAATGTTTTTAAGGGAATGAATGCAGATATAAAGCAGTAAATAAAGCGGTAAAGGATTGCGCAGTGGTGTGCGGCTTACAAAGCAGTAAAGGATTGCGTAGCCGTGTGCGGCTTACAAAGCAGTAAAGGATTGCGCAGCCGTGTGCGGCTTACAAAGCAGTAAATGATTGCGCAGCGGTGTGCGGCTTACAAAGCAGTAAAGGATTGCGCAGCGGTATGCGACTTACAAAGCAGTAAATGATGTTGTGATGTGAATTAGAGGAGGAACTGATTCAAGAGGTAGGAAACTCTAACCTTCCTAGAGGGTTGATAGCATTCTAGTCAAGCTTGTAAAAGGGGGCAAAAGAGGATTACCTTTTGTTGTTTTTCACGAGGGAGGTCCCACCGTGATCGCCAGATTTGTCGGTATCGTCGGGAAGGCCTCCCGGCGGTGCGCGGGTGCGCGCGTGCGTGTGTGGGGGTTCTTCGGGGATTCGGATCGGAGGCGTGCCCTGGCAGGCTCGGTCGGATCGTCTTCTCGGAAGGGTGAGGGGTGTCGTTCCTGGTTGAGGCACCCGATAGCGTCTCAAGAGGATTCAGGGGTTTGTGTGATCGCCACCTGCTTTTTCTAAAGCAGGAAAAGGGGTCGGGTTGGATTTGATCGCCTACGTGGGGAGTTTGTGGGGTCTCCGCTCTGAGACACGGATATACCGTACACAGAGGTGAAAAACAGGTAATCCTATTCTACTCCCGGGGCTTGACTAAAGGAGTCTTGGGACATAGGGGGTGTAAGTGGGGTGTGTATATGGGGGGCGGCTAGTGGGTTTGAGCCATCTGGTCAGAGGCGGCTAACAGGGTTTAGCCGTCCGGGGCCTGGTCTGGTTTGGGCAGAACTTCGGTAGGAAATGGGTTTGGTTTTGGACAGGGGCTAAGCTAGGTTTAGCCCGGGTTTCTGAAGGGTGGAATGAGAGGGTATTTTATGTAGGGAAATAGGTATTTCTCTCACAAAAGGGGCTCTCTCTCTCTCTCTCTCTCTCTCTCTCTCTCTCTCGGGATTTCTAGTGGGGAAAGGGAATGTGAATTGTGGGTTGTGGATTGTTGATGTGAATTGGTTATTATGAATTGGTGATGTTGTATTTGGGCTTGGGACCTCCTCTATTTATAGTAAAAGAGAGGCAGGGGAATATCCAGGTGGTAATGGAGTGGGTTGGCTTCGATTAGACCCCTCATTAATTCTCTGGTTCTTCTGTCAGGACCAGGTGAAGGACGGCTAGTGTTAACTAGCTGCCCAAGATGGGGCGGCTACTTCCTGGTAGCCGCCCCTATCATGATCTGCCAAACGTCCCATCTCTGACAGGCGGTGGCTTGGGTCGGTTACTTGGGTTGATCCGGCCAAGTTAGGGCGGCTAAAGGTCATCACCCGCCGCAATGATTAGCATTTAAAACTGCTTTATGTCCCATCCAGGGGACTGGTCCAAAGTCGGCTAGGGGGGGCCGCTAGTGCTAACTAGCCGCCTAGTATGGGTCGGCTAGTTAGGTCTAGCCGCCCCTAGCCAGGGACTTTAGGGTTTCTGGGTTTCTGGTTCTCAGCTTAGGGCTAGGTTTGGGGTTTTGGGGTTTAGGTTAGGGCCAGGGCTAGGGTTGGGGTTTGGGTTTAGGTTAGGGTTTCCGGTTAGGGTTAGGGTTTGGGTTTAGGGTTTAGGGTTAAGGTTTCCGGTTGGGGCTAGGGTTAGGGTTTCCGGTTTCCTGAACTTCGGTTCTCTACTTGATGTCCAACCGTGGGATATTTCTGGGTGTTACTTGAAGTATTTCTGTCTCTCTGGACGGTTAAAATTGGGGTATCTACAGCGGGGGCGCGAGTACGCGCGGGCAGCGGCGCGGAGGCGGGCACGCGTGGGCAGCGGCATGGACGGCGCACGGCGGCGCGGGCAGCGACGCGGACAGCGGCGCAACGGCGCAGATGCGGCAGATCTGCGCGAGGGCAGCGGCGGGGGTGCGCGAGGGGTGGCGAACAGTGGAATGTCAACGATCTCACAAACGGAGTGTAACGCAAACAAAAAATCAAAGAAAAAAGGATTCAAGCTCTGATACCATGTTATTATCAGAAATTGAAGAGAATGAACCAAAAATATTATTAGGGTTTGTATCAATATTTATAGTACAAAAAAGGAAACGGAAAAAGAACTAATCTACCCTTAACCCTAACATATATACATTTAACAATTTTTAACTTGGTTACCAAGCAATTTTTATTTTAAACTTTATTGTTTTAGTTTGATAAATAATTTGATTTTTAAAAATATATTCATTAAGACCACTCTTCTCTCGACAACTGTTTTACGAGAATAGAAAAATCAAGGGCTACAAAGTGCGAGTCCAATTACGAGTCCCATAAAACATATAAATATAAAAATTAGAAAGAAAAAAAAACAAAATTCAAAATTGGATTATAATGATCTAGCTAGGCCCGGTTAGAATCTATATATATAGTCCAATAAATTTCACAAATAAAATAATTTCTAGGATTGTTAAAAAACTAAGATCCATCTCATAGTGATTTCATAAATTTTTTCAATAATTTATTTTTATGTTTTCAAGGTCGATTAAAAAAATCAAATTTATGCATGTTTATATATTTGAATTAATAAGTATGGCTGTGAGTGAGCATTCCTAAAGTATTGGACAAGGATCCTAGAGTTTTCATGTAACTTTTCACTTCGATTTATGTAGGGAACTGTAGGCTTTATGATTGTAGAAAACAATTTATCAATATTCATTCATGGTTAATTTTTTTAAAAAAAAAATTTAATCCGTAGTTGCGTTTTGTCTGACTTTTATTGTTGTCACATTGTATTTTAATGAACCAATGTTTCTTTTTAAATCTCTTTCAACAGTCATGACAGGCTTATTTTTGTGTGTATATCAATTATTAATGTGTATTAGTTTGCATATTCAAATAAGCTACAAAGAGTCAGTATGTCTAATTATACAAGGAATTTAGTAGACCTAAACAACATGTTAATTAAGATTAAGCTCTTATACAAGATGCAGCATTAACCCACTCATATTTTCTCTGACTTCATAAACTTTCTAATGCAACCCAATGATTTTATTGAGTAAAAAATCTTCTTATTTAGCATCAATTTTTAGTTCAAACGTCACAATATTGGTTTGAATTGTGTTCGTACATGATTCAATTTGATTTTCACAAAATTAACTTTTGTTCTTGTATTTAAATCAAGTTAACATGCACAATCATAGTGAAATGAGGGGCAACCACCAATTTGATGGAGGTGTTGGAGTGGGAGGACATGATGCTGGATTGCTTAGTGATGATGATTTTGATGCATGGATCACGACCTTGTTAGAGGAGGACTTTGATATGACACCAATAGATTTTGACATGGGTAACTCCAACATCATTGACAACAAGAATAAAAGAAAAAAATCTCGTCACACAAAAGAGCAGATTCAAGCCCTCAACTTGTATGTCTCTCCACTCTTTCTTTTTTTTCATTCAATTTGTGAATTCATAAATATGTTGTTGATTGTAAAAGAATTTGATTTTCTTTTGAAGTGTTTTTGAACAATGCAATTGTCCAAATGAGAACAAAATAAAAGAACTTTGTGACAAACTCAACATGAAAAGGTCCCAAATCAAGACATGGTTCCAAAATCGCCGAAGCCACTTGAAGGTAAAAATAGTGGTATAAATCAATGCCAACTTTTGAATATTTCGCTTTAGAAATATGTGTATATATTTATATTAAAAGCTTAAATGTCTCAAACTGGTGGAGATGGATGGTCATCAAAATTTAATATTAAAAGGTGAAAATCATATGCTCCAAATCTAGAGAAGGATATTGCAAGCGAAATTGGATAGCCAAATGTGCTCCAAATGCTGTTGCAACTACAAGGATGAGCTTCATAAAGAGAATGACACCTTAAGAGAGAAAATCCATGTTATTCATCAAACTTTGAATAAAGGATTTTTAGCAAGCCAACATGTACAAAGATACACAGGCATTGGGACAAGTGATCAAAGCTTGTTGAGCGTTGTCAATGGTCCTTCTTTGTTTAATGTCATGGAGAGTGGGTTATTATCATATTCTACAATGATCCCCATCATCCCTCAAGGAAATGCATTACAGTCGGATATCATCTTTGAGTCTTCACCTTTGGCTTTTTATCAAGGGTTTTGATGATGGTTGGATTAAAAAAAAGAAGTGCATTTTAAGTGGTTTGTTTGCTATGTATTTGCTCATATAGATTTAGTATTTTGGGATAAAGCATTTGCAAAGCTTTTATTTTTATTTCAGATTGGGTTAGACAAAACTATGTATTTCTTTTTTATAAGGTTTATTATCAATTGACATTTTTCATGCTAATATATTATTTTCTTCATTGTTCTAATATTGATAAATTTACATTAAAAATTTATTATTTAATCGACAAATAGATATTGACTTTCTCAATTGAATTTTATCATCTCAATATCACATATATTAATCTATGATTCTCTCTTGGGGTTAAATAAGGTATATTTATAGATCATCTATTATAAACATAGAATTAAACTAAACACAATATTTATTTAATTATCATTAAAAAGGGAAGCAAGAACCACCTAAAACAACCAAGAGTCCAAGAGAAACCCAATATATAGAATATCAAACCGAACAACCACTTTTCAAAACTTTCACCCAACAAAATTCAAATGAACCCCATTACTCATGTGAATGTGCTGGGAGAGGAAGAGAGAAAAGATGGAGAGAAGAGGAGATGAAAAGAGAATGAAAAAAAAAATAGAATATGAAATTCGTGGGTTCAGGAGTTTTTGTATTTTGAATATATATAAATTGGTGGTTTAGGAATAGCAAATATACATGGTGGTGGGTTTAATTGGATGGTGGGATAAGGAAAATAAGTGGCAAGTATAGAGCTGCACATCACAACCAAAACAGAAATTAAATAATAAAGCAAGAAAGACCAAGTCGGTAGGTGATCTCTCTCTATTAAACTTCACTTTTAATTGCTGTTTTTTTTAATTATATTTTTTTGTCAAAGTTCAATTATTGGGAAATCAAACTAATCAAATGGTTACCACCACTAAAATTTATTAAAAAAATGTTATAATAAATTAATTTTATAATCTAAAATGCAGATTACATATGTTTTTATTTTTAAAAAATTGTATACATTATTTAACAAGGTACATAATTTTATAAAATGAGAAATATATACTCCAAAGAAGTGAATGATATCATATTGTCATTTATAAAAAATATGAAAAATTTACAATGATATATATATCTAGTTACAGTAAGTGGAAGAGGCTTACGAGGTATACAGGAGTGCTGAAACTATAAAAATGATTGAGTGTAACAAAGCTTAAGTTTGTGTGATTTTTGATGCACCATTTGATGTGAAGACGCTAATATATATTCTTGATTAATGCAATATATTTATTCTATAAAAATATTTATTTTATTAAATAAAAATATATATTTTTTAAATAATTCAAATCATGATGGTGTACAAATGTAAGAATTAAATGAGTAATTCTTAACATTCCTTTAAGTAATGTACACCAACTAACACTCTCAGACTCTTTAATTCCTCTTGTCCTCCCGCTATAATATAACCTAGGCCATCATAGGTTATATATAAAAAAAATTCTAGAATAATATGTATATTTTATTCAATAAATATTTTATTTTTTTATATTTATAAAGGTATTTATCTAATAGCCACCCCACCCCATTTAGCTCCAAAGACACCCCGACAATCCGGGCCAGGCCGTCTCATGGCCCGCATGGGTTGAGCACGGGCGACCCGATGGCTGGCTTGATCAACGTGTTCTTGGTAGGGCCGGCCTAGCTCAAGTGGTTCATGTCGGGCACGCTCACCGGGCACGCTCACCATCGCAGGCTAGCCCGCTTCATGCATGTAGAATGTAGATCGCGAGCAATTCCTCGCCATCTATATTGAATTTTCTGATTTACACTTAATATTTTGTATAATGACCTAAGATTTATATTGAATTTTAATTTTGGATTAGGGGTAAGAATCGAAAAGAACATACAGAAATTTAAACTAGAAAATCTTCGTAAATTTTATTCAAAAATTTAATGTTAATACATTTAATGGATAACATTAATATTCACAAAATTATCTTATTGAATTCAACAAAAGACTTATTTAACCTTTTAATTAAAAAAAAGGCTTAATTAAAAAAATAAATTTACATAATATATGGTTTTAAGTCACCTTTTAACTAATTCTTTTGCATAAATAGATATTGTTCTTAATAAATGAGATGATAATCCTAGCATTTCTTCAAAAATTGGGAAAATTAATTTTATGTCTTCAGGAAACCCCTGAATTATTTTTACGTCCCAAAAACATTTAGACTTATTTTTAGGTCCACAAAATCCATTTTCTATTGTTTTCAGGTCCTCTTAAATAGCAATTGTTAAGTCTACCGTTAACATTTTCATTTTTACCGACTGTGAACATTGTTAACAGCTCTAAGTCTGGGTCAGGGTACATTGTTAACAAGTCTGGGTATATTGTTAAAACATGAGAGAGGGAGTAGCAGGAGGGAGAGAGTTACCGAAGGGAGGGGTGACGGGAGGTTGCACGCGAAGGAGGGGAAGTATTGTCATTGGTATGGAAGATAGAGAGAGGGTGACACAAATAAAATATAAGGGTTTTTTAGTTTTAACTCCCTGCAAACTATCGTATTTAGCGATCGCCCCCTCCATTCTTCGTATTTGGGTTTTACTCCCCACATTCAAAGGATAATTCATTTTTACTCCCTATCAGGGACTAAAAAGAAAATTAAATAATTTACAGATAGGTCCCTCACAGGGAGTAAAAAGGAATTATCTTTTGAATGTGGGGAGTAAAACCCAAATACGAAGAATGGAGGGGGCGATCGCTAAATACGATGGTTTGCGGGGAGTTAAAAATAAAAATCCCAAAATATAAAGGTAGGCACAAAAGTGAAAAAAATTGGTAAAAGATAATCTCATTTGGATGGAAGGACCTGGAAATAATACCCCAATTAACTTGGGGACCTAAATATAAGTCTAGATATTTTAATGACCTAAAACTAATTAAAGGGATCGATGGCGAACCCGTAATTAATTTCCCAAAAATAAAATAAATGAGATGATAAAATATATACATTTTATTTCAAACTTTCCATTGTGTAGGGATATTTTTAATTATAACGTATTTCTTTAAATTAAAAATTAACAACAAACTCGATGATTTAGTGGGGATACATTTTTTTAACTCCACATTCAATGTATATTTATATATACCATTATAATTATTTTATCCATATAATATATGAAATATTATACCATGTGCTTTAGTATGTTCATAATATTAGTATTTCACTATCTCGATGTATATTCCATAATAAAAGAGTAAAAATATATGTTTTCAATTCATATAAGTATGTACTTTAATTTTTTTTATAAAAGAAGGTACGTTATTAACTAAATATATATTTTTAAAAAATTATAATGCGTGTGAATTGCAAATGCGTTTGCAAATGAGACTGAATATATTATTTTATTTTTGTTAAATATCCAATATAACTCATTGCAAATGAGTATGTATGTTGGGTGCCTTTATTTGCATCTTCATTCTTTATTAATAACACACATGGGGAAACCCGCAATAATTATAAAGGGGTGTGAATTTATGAGAGGTGCAAATTAAGGCACCTACAAAAAAAGAAGGTTGACTGGGTCCTGTGAAAGACACTGGGTATCTTAGTGGCTGAATCATAAAATGCCATTCCATGTATATGATAAAAATATATTTAACACATTTATTATTTTTTCATAAATATTTATTAAAATGGGGACATCTTTATTTAGAGGGGTTACTGCTGATTATAATTGAACCATATGGTGATATGGGAATTCTTTGTGTCCTTGTTTGTACTTAACAATGAAACCATGTGAAGTCAATATGCATGCTGGTTTATTTAGCTAATCAAGTGACGCATTGGTCTATATAGTAACGGTTTGGAAACTTCAATAATTCTACAGTGATTATATATTTATTTGCATCTGTGTTTCTAAAAAGTAAAACTACACAGTTCCATTGAACAAGCGAAATGTTAATAATTAATAAACTAAATTTGAGGCTTAACTGCTTACCATTGCATAATGAATGAATAAACATTTTATTTATATTTTATTATTTTATTTGGGTAGTCACTGAATACAATAAAAATAACAAAACAAACATGTGAACCAATAAACTTTATTAAATTGGTCATGATTTTCATCCAGTCCTTCGTTTTAGTTCAGAACATGTACTAGAGAAGGATCATCGTGTTTCACGAATGCCAGTCTGCATTTTGTTGTGCAAAATGTTATGTCTCTGCATTAACAAATTAAATGTCAGTACGAGTAGAAGTATATGTATGACTCACACATTAAACTATATATCATACATGTTTTACGGTCTCATTTGCAATAGTCCTCATTTTTGGAAGGAAATAATAACGCTGATACACTCAGTCTATTTACATGAGAGAGTATCCTCTATGTAAAAAACAAATATCAATAGAAGTTTCATCCTATATATATACACACACTAAAAAAAATCATGCATGCATAACTTTATCAATTTCATATCTTCTATGTGGCATGCTGTGATTGGCCTTCACAGGGGTTTACGTCACTACAAGAAAAATGTGATATAGTGACATTTATTTGGTAATGGTTGATTAAAATTATCACTCTATATATGTAAAAGCTACGTTTTATAAAAAACCGTAGCCAAATAGACACAACCAATTAATTTTAGTTATCTCTTAAATTTTTATAGAATACTGAATACTTTAAGTAAAAATTTTAAAATAATTATCACTATATAATACATTTTAGGTAACAGTTTATTAAACTTTATCATAGTTTAAAAACCTTTTTTTAACATGGTAACCGTTTCGAAAAGCATGAATTAATTTTATCTTCTAAAACATTTTAAAATATTCACCGAAAAAAAAAACCGCTCAATTCAACCGAATAAAAAAAGGTTGAATTTGATTGAAAAAAGAAAAACGCGCCACTTCTAAATCATTCCGTCAAATTTGAGCGCCACTTCTAAATCATCAAAACAAACATTCCGTCAAAACTTATCAAATTTGGGCATCACTTCCAAATCATCAAAACATACATTCTGTCCAAACCCATCCGATCTCCAGTAGGTCCAGCCATCTCCACCGGCATTGGCCACCTCCACCAGCATCGACCATCTCCACCGGCGTGATCACCTCCACCAGTGCGACCTCCTCCTCCATTGGCTTCGACCATCTGCACTGACAACTAACACCCGTGCGACCTCCTCCTCCACCGGGCAGCAACCACTCCATCTCTCAATCCCTCCACAACCCTAGCAACCATCACATCCTCGATCGATTACCTTCTCCCTATCTCTCTTCCATTCGATTTCACTTTATCAATGTCTAATTTTCTCCAATTCTGTACAGTGTCTCCGACGATGATTTTTTTTCTCCGATCCGTGGTGTTTATGCGACGATGAGGCTTGACGAGGAGCGAATTTGGGTAAAATCGATTTTGCAGTGCCTGATTTTCTCTCCCCCTTTATATTTGTTGTTTTTATTGGTGAATTTGCGGTTGTGATTGGGTGCAAAAGGGGATCTATGGAGGAGACTAATTGTTTGTAATATTGCTTGTATGAGGTGAAGAGAAGTTGCCTTGAATTGGATTATGCAGTTACCTTATTCTATTTGTGTTTTCAATACATTTCTTTTTAATGTTCTGTGATTTTGCTTGATTGTATCCCACCTATGTATCCATATTTATATTTGTATGTTCATAAGAATATGTTGATGCTGAATTGGCTTTTTTGAATTTACTGTTGTGAAGGAAAATGGTGGCTTAGCATTTACTAATTGATTTTGTAGTGCCTACTACTACTTGGTTCTCCCTTTTTTCCCCTAATTAAATGTTTGGTTTTTGTACTTTATTTAAGGCATAATTAAAATTGGCAATAGTCGACAGAAGTGAGTGATTTGTAATGGTTCTTACTTCCTATGAACTGGTGATGTTGTGTTATTTTCTTCGAATTTGCCCTTTCTTTCCATGTTTGACCCAAATTCTATGTATCTATGCCTAATTATGCTCTTCTTTCAACCTATTAGGTAACCCTGGTGTTTTATTTGTCTTTCGAGTTGTTGACTCTGTTGAGGTATGTTTGCATATCACATTATTTGTTTATTCAATTTTAGTTATTTCTTTCATGACATAAATCAAATTGTTTTGTGCTTGATTAGAGACAATTGGATGTGTATATTGTCTACTTTGAAAAATGCTGAATATGGGAGCTACCATTTTACTCTATCTGAAAGTTCGATAAGGAGGATAATTCTTGATCATTTTTCATGGCATACTTGGTGCTTGTTTGCATATATACATTACAACAAGTAGCAGTAGTAGAAGAAATTTATTGGCTCATTTAGGATCACTGAATTGATACTTGTTTTACATATTTACATAAAGAACACCATCAAAATAGAAAGCAGCATGCCCCCATCTAGACTACAAATATCAATCTAGATTAGATGTTTCTTGCTTTTACTTTTCCTTCTTTACTATGATTTTTTTTTATTTCAACAATGAATTATATGTCTTGAGTCCTCCTCCATGTTTCTGATATTTGTTCTCTTTCTCCTTGGTTAAGAAGTGTAGCTTGTTTGTTTTTTTGTTTTTTGTATACAGGATGTAGTAAAATTGAAGGTTGCAAGAGAAGTTGACCTTGATATGACATTCAAGTAAGGTTTACTCATTACTACTCATAGAGTTATCATGTTTTAAAATTTTAGTCATATATCAATGTGGATTTTTATCTTTTTATTCATTCAATCCACATGTACATTTGTTTTCACATTGTAGTGAATCATGCTTATTCTATATAGATTCCCCTGGTTTCTCTACTCAATCTTTTTTGGGATAAATGCTTTGTTATTGTATTATTCAATTTTTAATTGGGCTGTTGAATCCAGATTCATCTATTCTTCTCAAGTTATAGGTTTGATGAGAGAAATCCAAATCACGGTAAAGAAAAATATTGTGTTTGAGTCTTGAAATGGTACAAAATTAGCTTGTTAGGAGTCGTGTGAAGGCTATTGGTTTTAACAAGCTATGTTGGCTATTTATTTGCATTCATGGTGTGACATTGTTGTTTTTATCTTTTGTAAATGTGCTGAATCTCTAAACAGAACTATTACATTTTTAAAGGCATTGTATACAAGCATCTTGATCATATTGATACCTTTACATGCGGTTGATTATCTAGTGGATTGTGGATGCTCATAAATTGCATATTTTATTGCTCATGGCATTAGACAAGAATGTTGAATTAAATTTAGCTTTGTGCACCTCAACCTTGCAGGAAAGATTTCACAGAAAAACAACTTCTTGCTATCTGATGAGACTCAAACAAATGGTACATCTTTCACTTGGGTGCACATGATTTATTGCATTATGATACTTTTGGTCTGTTTTCTCCTTGAAAATGATGAATTTAGATTTTATGATTTTTGATGTAATAAGAAAATATGTTATATACAACAGAATTGTGGAATCCACTGAATCCTATACGTTCATGATTTGCATTTGAAGGAAATCTTTAAGGCATTTCTTGAGCAGTTGAGCATAACCTTCAGTCATTTTAATTTTTGTAGAAAGTTGATTTTTTTTTAAAAAATTACATGCATTGGGCTCTTGAACTTGGGCTAGCTTTTCTAGCATTTTTGCATAGGAAGCTTAATTTGAGAGAATTGTTATAAAGATTTCAAGAGCAATTCTCTTATAATGGGATGGTTTAGTTTATTTTATGGTTTTTAATTTATGCAATTACTTGAGATGAAGGAATACAAAATTGTCTCCTAAGAATAAATTCCACCTTAGTAGGTGCTAAACAACTCATGATGGGAGCTCTTAGTCTTCTACATATGTATTATTTCTGTATTTGGTGGCTTTTATAAACTTCTTGAAGTGAATGGGTAATAACTTGCTGATCAAGGAAAATGTTTCTTATTATTTTTTTGCTGCTTGTTTGTGGCTTTCAGGTTACTCATGCTCAATTACATACCAATACTCTTAGATCACATAAATGTTGAATCTTCTTGTGTATCTTTGGGTTACAAGCTAGAGCTAGTGAAATATCTTATAGTTCTTTATGATAGTTCAAGGGATGAAATTTTATATTTTGAATCCTATCGAATTTTATTTTGAATTTCATATCTTGTTTGAGCAAATTATATTTTTAGAAATTAATGCAATTCATATTATAGGTATAATTTTAATTGACTTTCAATATATAGCGACGGTTAAAAACTATCATTATTGCTATCCATCATATGCTACGGTGTTCAACCGTCGCCGTATCATTCAACTCTTCAAACTTAGATATACTTAACACGATAGTTAATAACTATCACTATAAGATATGTATGATGACGGTTTTTAACCATCATCGTATATATGTTAAAACGTTATTATATACATAATAAGACATCACATATAAGAACGTATATATAAGTGTCGCCAAATGCAATGGAAACGGTTTGTAGCTTATGATGATGGTTATAAACCGTCACTGTAACATACTTTTCTTGTAGTGCGTGTCTTTAACAAAGAGGATCTCTATCATACATGGTTAATACATAAAAAATTAATTAATAAAAAAATATAAGACATGGTGTGTTTCTCTCTGATGAAATGATACTAAAAATAACAAAATGCATGATCAAACCATGCACGAGAAAGAGAGAATATAACCTGTACATATAGACATTCTTTGTAGGGCCAATTTTTGAGCCGCAATCGCCACAAGATTGAATGAAATGTGGTTCCAGGTATGTTTTCTTCCCAGCTTGTGTAGCCGCCTTCATTGTCACCACAACCCCCGTCGCAGTTGCATTTGATCCTTCTCTCCCCACCGGAGTTCCCTGCAATCCCTCCTCTGTTGGGGACTTCCCCTTCAACATCCGCAACTGAAAACCCAACCTTGTTACATCTCTCAAAGTCTCCATCCAATGTTTTGTGCAATGGCATTTGTAGGGATAGTTAAGAGTAACTAGGCATAGGCGGGCTAGACAACCCTCTCTCCCCACCGCAGTTGCATTTGACCTCCCCCATGACATCTGCAACTGTAACCCAACATTGTTACATCTCTCAAAAGCCCTCATCCAATCTCTTACTCTATGTCATTTGTTGGGAGAGTATGAGAACTAGAGAAGGTGTGCTTGTTTGTGTGGGTGTGTTGTGGGGTGGGGGGGGCGTTGTTGTGGAATTATTTATATATTCTAATGTCCAAAGAATTAGCAATACTATTACTTATTGGCTTGTGTCTGTCATTTGTATATACTAAGAATTCAAGATAGAAGGGTTTGTGTTTTATTACAGTGTATCACAAGAAAAATATCTGAAGCTTATACTCCACTCTAACAAATATGGGTGTAATTAAAAAAATTTCATTTTTTTAACACTTTTGACGATTTGTTCATTATGAACGGTCAATATAGATTTGACATGTCAATCGGTTGAACCATGAAAAAGATGGGGCTAACCCTAGATCATGTGAAAAATAATGTCGTTTTATGCATAGGCGGGCTAGACAATCCTTCTCTTATCCTAACTCAAGAGATACTCAATAAAAAAAAATATACAAAAGTAAACTTAATTTATTACGCCTTGGCAACTTGTCTAGAAGTACTTCTATAAAAAGTTCCTTCTATAAGAAGTTACTTATAAAGAATGAACTTCTTGTATTTGGAGTAGAAGCTGTTTGAGAACATATATTGATAAATGCTTTTAAAAAGTGCTTTTGAAATAGAAATAACATGAATTGTCTAAAATACCCTTGCACCCATGTTATACATTATCTTAATAGATCAATATAATTAAAATAATATAATCAACTACTATATATATCTCAAATACTAAAAAACTTTTTATAACCACACAATTGGTTATAAAATCAAATTAACAAATCCTAACAATTAAAATACTAACAATTTTTTTTTGAATAAAAGGTAGATATTACTAATAAATTTATTTTAAAAACTAAAAGATACTAACAAATTTATTTATTTTTAAAATAGAAAAGAACATAAACTAACAAATCTAAAATAGATCATAGATTTGTCCTATATCACCTAATGAGATAGGTGAGAGAAAATTTATTTTATATAGCACCTAAAACCCATATTTGGTTCAAGAATAGGGCTAGAATAAATGAGAATAAATAAGAATAGTTTTAAAATTGGTGTTTGAAAGGCTGGAATAAATAAAATTCAGTATGTCAGAATTAACTAATATAAAGTGGTATATGGATTTCAGCCAACACTACAAGAAAATGGGTTTACAGTAATGGTTTTAAACAGTTACTGTAAGCGTATAACTATTACCAAAACTATGGTAACGGTTTAATATCAGTTAACATAGATGGGGTGATATTATCTATACGGTAACGGTTTGTACTATTTTTTGTCACGGTTATTGGAACCAAATCTTGATGGTTCTTTAACCGTTACTGTAAATAAAATAGTAACAGTTTAATAAACGTTACTATATTTTATCCAGATTTGTGAAAACATATAGTAACTGATGTAAAACCGTTACTTTATCAATGCAAAAGTTACAATAAAGAATTCTAGTGACACTTGTAAACCGTCGCTAGAAATAACAAAATTATCACTTTTCATATTTAATATATTTTAATTTGCTATATATTTCCATAAACAAGAAATAAATCTAAATATCATTTAGAAGCAAACATTACAACAATATCCAACATTACAAATGTTATAAAAAATTAAAATTAAAATATACATCATCTAATGCTGACGAGATAAATCTGTTATGCCCGAGATTGCGAAAGCTATGAATTATATTGTTGCACCTGTTGTTGTACTTTCTCTTGCATTTGTTGCTCCATCTACTGCTCCAACTGTTGGACTTTCTCCTGCATCTATTGCTCCATCTGTTGTTGCATTTGTCTCATTTGTTCCTGTAATTGGCTCGATGTGCCACCAAAATCACGTGAGTGGCCTCGTCCTCGTCCCCCTCCAAAGTACTGTGATGGGGTAACCCCGCTGCCCATTCCACGAACCCTACCACAATGCTCGTTTCCGAGTACTGCACCAAGTACATCAGTGCCATGGTCAACATCTCCCTCTTCCATCTCTTCCATTCGAACAACATAATCATCAATAGCATTCTGTAAAAACAATTAGAAACACTTTTATTTTTATAATTGAACTTACACAAAATAATAATTGTGACCCTGATCACAAATATAACTACAAACAAAATTTAAATGCAGTGCAAATGATTAACTTAGAAAATGACATTTTATAGGTACATATACAGAAATTTTTCCATAGTTTAATCATCTACATTGTTAATTATTTATTGGACCACCAATATTTTTTCACCAAAGAAACACCATTGTCATTAACATCTCAATATCTCCAACTGCCTAGAAGTAGAACCAACACTCTAAAATCGAAAAAGTAACCAATATATTTCAATCTAACAGAAAGGTGATGAACCACACATTAGTAAATTGAGTGGCTACTAGTAAACATATTGTATTCTATAAATAGATAAAGAAAATGAAAGATGGGAGAACATGTATAGGCAATATTTGTGTTGATTTAAAGAAGTGATAGGCTATATACCTTGTTGATTAAAACAATTGGAAACAAATGACATGATATTAGAAGAAAAGAAAGAAAATGAACTATGAGATACTTAAAAAAATGAAAGCAAGCATGTATAGAGAATTCACAATTATCAATAGTTTATAATAACACATAGTACATAAATTTTCTTTCTTTCTGAAACAACCATGTAGTGATAAAGAATGGATATACACTTAAGGAATAATTTATTGCCGACACTTAGCTAGCTTTTTTTTTTCTTTTTGGTGAACCAACTTACCTTGTCTTCTGATAAAATGGATCTACAATAGTAACTTATCAATTACTCACGGCATTGCAATACAATGATACAATCATAGCCAAAACATATCATTAATAGTATGCAAGATCAAATTTCACTAAAAATGCAAAAAAAAAAAAAAAAACTAAATCATGCAACTTAAAAGACATTGAACTTCACTTAAATCAGAGGCATACTTTAAATAAATTCACTTTCACGAATTAAAACATCCAAAAAACGCAGAATTAAATAACACTTACAAAAACATTGCGGCAATACTCGTTAATGGGTTCCCCATTCTTGCGTGTTCGGATCAATTTCCATAACTCATGTCTTTGAGGAGCCACTCCTTGGGGATGCCTTTTTTGCTATTAGACAATATATAAAAAATTTACAAGCTAACAATAATCAATTATTTCAATAGAATAAAACACTTTTTTGCTATTGGACGTTGCATCCAACTTTTATCCATTATTATTCTCGTGATCCCTTTATATAACAAAAAAAAAAAAAAATTGCTTAAATTATTTAACACAAATAAATTTATGAAGTATGACACATGAATGTTTAAAAAATTCACATAAGAAGAAAAATAATTTGGCTAAAAGTACAACAAATTACATGTAAATGCATCTTACATTCTTACTTATCCCGCATCTATATGAAGCTTAAATATAATCATAACAAATAAATGGTAAAAAAAGTGGCTCTAACTAGACTACATGAAATACTTGTATATAAAAAAATAAAAATTAAATATGCAATTTTTTTATAAACTAAAAAGTAAATATGCAATCGGATTATAATTATAATTGTGTACTAGTGTAATTGTAATTGCCAATCAATGTAACATTGTCAAAAATTTACTTTCTATTATTTGAAAACATAATATTAGCTTATCAAATGGAAGAACCATGTATACACGTGTGACTTTTCTTGAATTAAGCCACTACTATCATGCATGCATTTCAAAATTGAAATACTAATAATCAGTAGAATGATTTTTGTCTCATTTGAGTGGAGAGTTTATTTGATGTTATATCTTATATTATTGCTCATTTGTTATTTAGCACATGTTAATATTCTACACCAAAAAAACATTCTTTTTTTTTTAAATGGACAAGATGTAAAGTGATTGCTCCATATCCACATGAATAGCATCCGAGAATTTGTGGCTAAGTTTAATATAACTTTGACCCAAAATTTTCCTAGGGGGTTTGGGATTTGTAAATTGTTGAAAATAATGTTGTACTAATTCCTATTTTTTCTAACAACTATAACAACCAGTTTTTAAAAAAAAATGTCAACAAAGATATATATTAGCTATAAGAATAGAATACCTACAAATAGATATTGGTGTAATCTAATTTTATTTTTCAATCAAATCATAAAACAAATCAAATTTAATAAAAAAATCACTTGAAAAGAAATAATCAAAAGCAATTGACTGTCTATCTTTTAATGATAGATCGATGAAGATATGGGTACAAATCTTATCCTTCTAGGGGAAATCCATGGACAAAATAATGAATTGCTATACCATAAAAGGAAAATTGAAACACAATCATATTAATGTTTCACATATCAAATAAAAATACATTTTATTTAATGTAATAAAACCTGTTGGAGGAGCTCTTGATTTTTTCCGAAGATGTCTAGATGAAGGTGATAGTGAAGAGAGGGATTTGAAGAGGTGAAAACGGATGTGATGGAGAAAAAAAAAAAGAAAATAAAAACGTGATCCTATTCCGTTAGTTTTTTCTTCTCAAACTGTTACTTTTGCCATGTCATTTATTGTTACAATTTAAAAGCGTCACTTTAAGATCATATGGTAACAATTTTGTGTAAAACCGTCACCACAAATATTTCACACAGCGCCAAATTCACCCGCTAAAGTCTTCCCACACTTACTTTCCATATTTGACAACAGTTTTAAACAAAATGTTACTATAAGTTATGTATAGTAACTGTTTTTCAAATCCGTCACAATAAAATTGTCACTGTAGAACTATTTTCTTGTAGTGCAATCCTTGGAATTAAGTTATTCTAGCCAAACAAAAAATCACTTTATTTTTATATATATTAGAATAGTCATAAATCTTAGAATAACTTAATTCTACCCAAACATGGGCAAAATGTTTTTTGAGAATTTGTAAAATTTCATAAGGGTATTTTTATCAAAATATTAAATTTTTTTTAACTTCTACAGAGGTGAAAAAACTCCTTCTATAGAAGAAGTTATTTTCTCCTTCTGGAAAGAGTAGTTTTTCTTCTTCTGCAGAACGAGAAGTGACAGTTATCGGGTTCCCAAACGCGATCACTTCTCCTTCTACAAAAGGAGAAGTGGTTCAGAAGTACTTCTGAGCAGTTGTCAAGCAGTACGTATTCATGATCAATCCTAAAGAAAATATTTTTACTAAGGATTTTTTCTTAGATATATATGTACAGGAACTCACAATTTAGACTAGGGTTCAGGTCTAGTTCACCAAAACTTAATTAGAATCGTCTCACGTGACATGTCATGCCAGCGTTAACTTTAGTGAAGAACCAAAATTATAGATAATGGTCCTGAAAGGCCAACAACGTATATAATTATTATTATTTTTCTAAAATTACCTTAAAATATATAGATTGTAATGCAATCAACTTAATTAATATATATGACGGTTCACAAAATAGACCGGAAAAAAATGGATGTATGTGATAATGACGTACTTTCAGTGCTACAACATGGACCACATTGCAAATATTTTCATGCCTTATATATATACAACAAAGAAAAAAAACAGTAGGCATGACTCTTCACAAAAGGGGACCGGGTTAGGTACAATACTCGTTGGACAATTCAATTGTCCAACACGTTTTGGATCTTTGATCTAAATTGACACATAAAAATAATTATATTTGAGATATAATGTAATTAATGCATTTAAACTAAATTTAGCAATTAATTATATTACAATTTTTTCCATTTTAGAAACTTCTATATTCCTCTCCCCTTCTCCTTCTCCTTCTCCTCCTCCTCCTCTTAGACTTTTCACCACCTCCATTAACCCCTACGACTTAGACCAATTGCCAAACACTTTCTCTCCTCCCACTCAACCCCCTATTGATGGGTGAAAGTGTTTTTTTTTTCTTCAGTTTACTATTAATCAATATGAGTCGTAAGGGGTTGATGGAGGTGAAAATATTAAAATGTAATTCATTTTGGCTTGATTCAGATTCTCACTGACTTAGAGTCAAATAGAATTTAAACTAAACTTGTTATTAAACCCATAAATTGAAACAAATATGTTTTCATCAAACCAGAATATAAAAAAAATACCAATTCTTAAATTAAATCAAATTCATTAGAACAAATTCGTGAGGGTTAATGGAGGTGGTGAAAAGTCTAAAAAGGAGGAGGAGGAGAAGGGGAGAGGAATAAAGAAGTTTCTAAAATGGGACAAATTGTAACCTAATTAAATGCTAAATTTAATTTAAAGGCATTAATTACATAATATCTTAAATATAATTTTTTTGATGTGTTAATTTTTATATATTTAGATCGAACGATCCAAAATGCGTTGGACAATCGAATTGTCCAATGAGTGTTGGACCTAACCCGGTCCCTCACAAAAGAATTAATATTGTAATATTTCTTGATGAGGGAAGAAAATTACACCTTCCACCACAACTGGAATATTGCATTTCAGGTTTACCAAAACAACCATTGATTGCAAACGTACATGTTAAACAGAATAGTATAGGCCATTCCAAAATCACTGGATTACAAGGGCAATTAAAAATAAAACTTCATATTAAAACTAAACTACATGTCATAAGAGTGGAAAAGAGAAAAAAAAAAAAAAACTTACATGAACAATATGGACGTATGTGGAATTCTAAGTTGATTATACGTCCGGAGGTCTTTGTGGTCCTCTATATATAGGATGTGATGAGTTAGAACATCCATAAAATCAGAAAAAGATTGAATTGAGATTTGAATTTAGTTATTCTATTTTTTAAAACTTTCCTTTTAATGTTCCTTCCAAATTAAATTTTAGATCAATCCAACCCTCAATTTTACCAAAATGACTAAAAAAGTCGATCAAAAGTTAAAAATATCTAAATCAGCCATTTTTTAAAATTATACCTAAAAAAGTCTCATTTTATAATTTTAGAAACACAAAAGACTAATTTCTTAACTTTGTTAAAATATTTCATCATCTTAATTTTATTAATATATTTCACACATTTTCATGTTGATCAATTTTTTTATTGTAAATTCGTTGTGATTAAATGGATTTTGTGAAATATGTACCAATATAATTCAAATTTTTTATGATGAACTCCATTAAATATTGATGCTTTTTAAAAAAAAAAGATATGTACTAATGATATCATAAAAATATGTAAATAGCTAAAAAATAAAAAATATAAATAAAGATTTAGAATATTAAAATATCATCTGTTGCATTGGAGCACAATATAAATTTAAATTACATATTATGATTATTATACATAACGAAAAAGATAAACAATATCATATAAGATATATATAAAAAGCACACAGCATGATAGTAATAACAAAATATCTAAGAGGATTGATTTTCATCATGTATAGAGAGACTGTTGTTTTGTAGAAAAAATATGTTTTTAGTGTAGAATAAAAGAGGGATATTAAAGATTTAATTATGTAAGGGCAGATTAGTCTTTGTGTTTTCAAAACTGTAAAATGAGACATTTTTAGGTATAATTTTAAAAAATGACTTATTTGGGTATTTTAAACTCTTAAGAGATTTTTTTTTTGTCATTTTCCCTATTTTATAACCAAATATATCACCACTATTGTTCATAATTATGAATAAATCTTCAATGCCTCGTGTATGAAAGTTTCAGGGAAGTCAAATTTAAGACTTCCAAACAAGGTACAAGGTACTACAAAAAACAATCTTATAATTGTTAATAGGAAAAATAACAAAAAAACTCATAAGAATTAAAAATACTCAAATCAGTCACTTTTTAAAATTACACCTAAAAAACTCATTTCACAATTTTCAAAACACAAAAGATTGTTCTACCCTTATGTAATTAAATCTCTGACATCCCCTCTTACGCTTGGTAGGCTATTTCACACCAAAAATATACATTTACTACAAAACAACGATTTCTCTCTATATGACCCAAATCAATCCCTTTAGATGTTATGTTATTATATATCATATTGTGTGTTTCTTATATAAATTTTAAATAATGTTTTTTATTATTTTTCATTATATATATTCATAACATGTAATTTAAATTTGTGTTGCGCCCCAATGCAACATTTGATATTTTAATATTCTAAATTCTTATTACATTTTTTTTGTTTGACTATTCACATATTTTAATGGCATCATTAGTATATATCCAATTTTTTTAAGAATCATTAACATTTAAACAATCTTATATTGCACATATCTCACAAAATCCACATAATCACAAAGAATCTAGAATATAAAAAAATCATTAACAAAATTAAGAAGTATAGAATATGTTAAAATCAAATTATATAAGGGTAGATTAGTCTTTCCTGTTTTCAAAATTGTAAAATAAGATTTTTTTAGATATAATTTTAAAAAGTGACTGATTTGGGTATTTCTAACTTTCAAAAAAAAATTTAAGTCATTTTCCCTTCTTAATAATAACCCATGTGAAATATATGTGTGTATTCATTTTTTTAAAAAATCATATAATTTTTACCACGTCACCACCTAAACAGGAATTAAAAAAAGGGAAAAATCCAAATAACCCCTGTAAACTACTCAAAATCTATATAACACCATGAGTTTTCCTGAAATTCTTATAAACCATTGAAACACCTATGTAAATCAAAATAACCCCCCAAGTTAAATTTTCTTTTACAGATAAGAAGTATTCTATGAATATTTCGGTTGGTTAAACTTGATTGAAAACAAAATATACCAAAAAACTCTTACAACTTATTATAAATGCAGAATACCATTTGTAAATAACGATTTTATTTATTTGAACAGATTATAAAATCTTACTTGGATGGATAAAATCATCATTTACAGATGATTTTTCATATTTTTAACACATTGTTGGGGTTTTTGTATCATGTGATATAAGTCAAAGTTAACCAAACATAATATTCATATAATATATTTCTCATCTGTCAATAGAAATTTAACTAACGGAGATATTTAAATTTGCATTGGTGTTTTTCATGAGGTTATATCAACTTCAAAAAAAATAAGCGGGTTATATGGATTTCAACGAGCTTATTTCATATGGATTTTCCGTTAAAAAGAAAAGAGATGAACCGAGCCATACAGTATGATCTCTCTCCAATAGGCTTCACTTTTAACGGCCGTGAACTGCTGTTTTTTTGTCGAGCTTATTAAATGAATGGTCCAGATTGGTTGAGTGAAATTATTGGAAAATCAAGCTAATTAAATGGGCCCACAACTAAAGTTCATGGGAAAATGTTATATAGTTGATTTTTCCATGTAAAAAAACAGACCAATGTGTTTGTTTTTATTTATTTTTTAAATCATACACACCTAAATGATTAGTGATGCATGTAATTTTATATAAGATAAAATATATATACCAAAAAAGTGAATGATATCATTTATAAAAAAATGTAAAAAGATTTTAGTAAAGTATATGCATCGTTATAGTGAGTAAAAAAAAATATATGATACTACTTTTCAAGATTGTAAAAAATAATTGAGCGTAAGATAACTCAAATTTATGATATGGACCAATCTTGGAGGCCCACAATTAGACCGAACAACCTCTTTGTATGACTTTAGTTTCACCATCTAATACGAAGACTCTGATATACATACATGATTAATAAGACAAAAAAGTAAAGAGTAAGTGAGGAAAAAAAAATTTTGCTTTTTGTTTGGCACAGACAACATATTTTTAGGTGGCCAAATGAGAAAAATTTTATTTTTCCTCATTTTCCCTCACTTTTCATGTGGCACACACCTTAATTGTACCAATATCCCTTTAACAAACATGCATAAATCAAGAATGTTATAATCTTTTTTAAAGTCCTAAATGCATACTCAGGTTTCTCTCATTAGCTCCCCCACTCATTCTATTGAAAAATTCACATTTTATATAAATGACATCATTCAATTCATTATAATTTATATTTCATATTTTATAAAAATACATACTATGAAATTAAAACGGTGTGAATACTCCCACCACCCAGATTTTGCAGGCCACCGCCTTTTCAATCCCACCACCTGCCATTTTAACAATTATCAAGCCCACCCCTTTAAAAAAACTCCTTGCTGATGTTCTTAACGTCTTTGTTGTTGTCATACAGTATTAGAATATCATTTCAGCTTTGTACCATAATTAGACTAGTTGATATACCACTATCAAATGGAGAAGAATGTGGAAATTCATGTGTTTTTTTCTTTAATGTAACAAAAAATAACTCATCTTGGAATACCAATATGTGCCCCCCCCCCCCCCCCCCCCCCAACTGTTCTAATAATACCAATATGTTGTTTTGCAGTCTTCAGATTCTTGTCCTCAAAAAGTGGGCATATTTAGGGTGGTACTAGTTAAGTGCACGCGTTAATGCGCGTGTTAGTTATTAATCACAGACATCATGAATGATCTCTTGAACTATGACTCTTAGAATGAATCTAAAAACTCTTAATCAATATTATGATATGTTAACTACAGCATGCCCAGCAAAAAAATAAAATAAATAAAAAGCACAAAAATTTACAGTAAATGTGTTATTGAGAAATAAAAAAACGCGTGTTAATTACTAATCATAGATACATAACGAATAATTAGATATAAAAAAGAACATTATTCCAAAGACGCTTAATTTTCAAAACCAGCCATTATGTTATTTGAAAACCAGCAATTCAAATGGCAGTGGTTATATGTGAATTGAATTCTAACATGGCACATTAATAAGAACTCTGAATTCTACCATGGTACAAAATAATATGATTAGTTCAATGAGCCACATTACTAAAATATCATACCTTTTAATGAGACATTAACATTGATGTCAAGAGTAATCAATAACACAAAGCAGTTGAATAAAGTAACAAATAGACATTCACCTCTGCGGTAACCAGTCTCTTATCATCCATGAAAGCCTTGTTCCTAGCCAGGGCAGTCAGCATATTTGGATTCGCTGTATCAACCAGCCTTTACATTCATCAAAACAAACTAATAATAACTAATATGAAAACTCCAGATCTTTCAAGTCTTGCAATTGTTTTTTCATAAAGGAATAAAACTAAATCCGATGTTAATGACATTCATAATTTTCTCTGTTCTGAACTATGAAGGGCTGATGCAAAATAAATAATTCTCAGTATTAGCACAACATTGGATAGAGAATAAACAACAACCAAAGCAAGATTGAAACAACTTTTTTTCCGGAACTGAACAAGGCTGTTTGGTACCTATATATATCATGGTTGTGTTTGATGTCTTTGTAATATTACCAAGCAATATAACACAAAAAAAAAGGATAATAAGCCACATGAAATATGTTGACCACAGGGTGACTGAAACTGATGCCAATGCATGTCCATAGGAAGATAATAGAGCACTCACTTTCACCTGTCCCAAACAATTGGGTTATGGTACCTGGAAAAAAATTCCAGCAGACTTGCATGTCATAAATTGTGGGGAGTAGACATGTATGATTTACATGTATCACTGTGTTATGTGAGTGAATACCGATAGTACTTGTAACTATGTCGAATACTCGTTATGATATGAAGTTATAAAGTGATCAAGTAGTAGAAAAATAAAACAATAGTACTTGTAACTATGTCAGTTGAGTGTGTAGAGGAGCAGACAGGTACATGTATGAGTGTGTTATGCCAATAGTACTTGTAATTATGTCGAATATTCGTTATGATATGAAGTTATAAAATGATCAAGTAGTAGAAAAATAAAACAAGTATTAAGTGTGGCAATATATCTGTCAAATCAGAGTTTGTTGTTACTAAATCACCTCCTGGCAGGTTTGTAGAGATACCCCTCTTTATTGAAGCGTCCTTGGTTCAGACTTCAGAGTCTAACTCTTGTTGATAGGAGAGTATGTAACCAGGAAAAATAAATACACTTTCATACCAAAAAAATTATATGCCTCATAAAATTGAGTATTATGTTCTATATGGGATGATAAAAAGTCAAATTCTAAGCCTCAATACATGCTGGAGACAATTTCATAGAACTATTAAAAAAAATACTTGGCATACCTATATTCATTGCCGGAGGGACTGCATATTGAATCAAAAGAACAAACTGATATAGAGGATCAGAGTGCACCAGACCAAGACGAAATAAAAATGATAACACGGGAATGGTTTTGTACTATGAGATTATTTAATAGCATAAAATTTCATTAGATGAAAAACAATATACTAACAAAATAAAAATTACAAAGAAAAAAAGCAAATGACCAAATAAAAATGATACAACATATATGAAGCTCTTCAATGGTTTTGTGTGCACTTCAAACAAAAGAAACAAAAGTTTACAAGACAATCAGAACACCCCAATTCATTCATCATCCAACAAATGTTTTTAGGACAAACAGAGATACTTGAACTGAAAGACATATAATTCATGGGTACATATGTCAGCTTTGTAAACAACGGCAAAGTTGAAAGAACACTTACTCTCCATCTCAAATCCCACCATCCATTGAAAAGAATGAAAGTTGATATTAAGAAAACTAAATAAATTCACAAAAAATAAGAAAATAGAAACAAATTAATGACATGGAAAAAACAACAGAAAACTTTGTTTTCATCTCATATGGAATCGAACTTCACCCCACAAGTGACTGTTACATTTAAATATAAGTGAGGTTCAATACAATTGAGAGAGAAGATATTCCAAAGTGACCATTCCAATCCAATAAATCAGTCATGCTCGAAACTCAACCTTAATGAAATTGAAACATTATTTATGAAGAGAACATGACCTAATTTGCTCCACCACAATTAGTACACTATGTTGTACATCTCCCTGTTGCATGAACTACAAGTGACTTTAACTGTCACATTTAAACATCAGCAGACCCAAATCATAAAAAATATGGGGCATGAATTATAATCCCAGGAATATGTAACAATAATTAGGAATTTAAAATGGTTGAAAACATAAAAAAGTAAAAAATAATGCTCTTCAAAACATATGCACTGTGAGAATAACTGAATCATCAGGAGCGAGAAGAAAAAATATTGCATTTAAGGAAACTGAAATTTGTATTTAATATGACCATAAAAAGTATGGGGAATTCAATCCCTCTCTGGTTTCTAAGGATTCCCACAAAAAAATTCAAAAAAAATAATCTTAGAGGATATTTAACAGTAGTCTTATAACCCAAAAAGTGGACACTGCTCTTCCCACTATGTGATAGTTCACATTCTTTCTCAAACACTACATCATTTTTATGTGATGCTCAATTGAAAGCTTATATGAGATGGGACATCAAAGATTCAAGTAGTAATCTCTTTAAAGAAAATGTCAATGAATATTTGACCAATAATTAAAAACTTCTCACTAAATGGTAAATCTGTATCAATAAAATCTTGCCCAACTATGTGAAATTGGTTTTCATGGATGTCCATCCATAAGCCCAAAAGAAGGTTTTTCAAAACATGCAAAAAGAACCCTAAATTGGTCAAAAGGAACAATCGATTCCTGATCAATTTCAAGAACCCTGTATAAAAAATAAAAAAAAATATAAAAAAAACTAAAATTCTTGATCATGATTTCAAGAACCCTAACAAAAAAAAAATCAATTTCCGGATGAAGACATGTAAGCTTCATCAGACAGAAAAATCGGACAATGGGGAGAATTAATTCCTGAAGAATCCTAAAAAAAACAACAATAGAGAGAGATGAACCTGGGTTTTGGTGATTCGCGTTCATCCTATCTCACCCTCTTCATGTTCACACGATTCTTCTGGAACTCTCTTCTTTCATCCTATCTCGCGTTCCTGGATCTTCTAGAGCCTGCAAGAAAGAGAGACATATTTCGATTTACAAAAACAAAAACAAAATAACCTTTAATTTGCATAAGGATCCCCACTTTATACAATTTAACAACCAAGTCACCCGATAAGTTTCACCCAATTTTTATCTTCTCTGAGCTATTTGCAGAATGACCCCCAAGTTCTACCATTTTATAATCAAGCCCTTCGATAAAATCGGCCATTTTGTCTTCTTGCACATCTGTCCCCAGGTTCTAAGACTTTCTCCTCTGGGCAGTTTGCAGCTAGTCCCCCAATTGCCTACCAATTATATAAAGGGATTTTTAGTTTTAAGTCCCTGGAAACTATCGAATTTAGCGATCGATCCCTCACTTCTTCATATTTTGATTTTAGTTCCTGCATTTAAATAATAATTTAGGAATAGGTCCCTCCCAGGGACTAAAAAACAAACTTATTAATTTAGGAATAAGTCCCTCCCAGGGACCTATTCCTAAATTATCATTTGAATGCAGGGACTAAAACCAAAATATGAAGAAGTGAGGGATCGATCGCTAAATTCGATAGTTTCCGGGGACTTAAAACTAAAAATCCCTTATATAAATGGTATAGATCGGATCATTTGTCTTATTCGGACCTAAGCTAAAATGGCAATGTTACCCTTGGAAAAAAAACAAATCGTTGAAATAAAACATGTCATTCCATGGAAGATTCAGGGGTAAAATAGAGAAATAAAAAAAGATTGGGTCGTTGTCTTATTCAAAAACATGTTTTGAGACCAGGGACCTCGTTATAAATCGAGAGCGATTTTTCAAACTGGTTTGTAATACATATAGGGGCTGGTTGTCAAACTGGTAGAAATTGACATATAGGAGTCTAGTTGTCAAACTGGTAGAAATTGACATATAGGAGCCTAGTTGTCAAACTGGTAGAAATTGAGAGCGATTATTCAAATCTTCCAGAACAGGACTATTAGTTTTATAATCATCAATGTAAATATGAAAATAAAACTGTAAGTAAATATGAAAATAAAAACTGTAAATATAATAGAGACTTCTCATAAATAACCTTATGCCTCCGTTTGGGAAATGGAATAAGCGAGTATAAGAGAAGTATAAGGGTAGTATAAGAATGGATAAGGAAAATGGTTGTTTGTTTGCAGGGTATAACTTGGTATTACTAAACCAATTTAAACGAGTATAAAAGAGTATAACAATTCTAAATAACCTCTAGGATAAGTTATACTCACTTTATCTATTCTCATGGACCCACATGTCAAATCAACTTTTTATATCTTATCACATCAAATCACCTATCAACACCTCTTATACATCAAATGACTCACATGTCAAATCAACTTTTTTACACTTTATTTATATTTTATTCTTTATCAACCAAACAACTCCTCAACCTTTATTCTTACGTTTTCCAATGAGAATAAAAAAAAAAACGCAACCAAACAAAAAATCTCTTATTCATGTAGATTTGTTATCTATACTGACATAGTTATCTATCCAGAATAACTCAATTCCGCTATCCAAACGGGGACTGTGGGTTTAAATGGTGACACTAAAAATTTTATTTTATAAATTTATAAGTAGCATGGTGGTCCCAAAAAGAAAATATAAAGAAAATTTGATGTTTTACAAAACATGTTTTGAGATCAGGGACATCGTTATAAATTGAGGGCGACTTTTCAAACTGGTAGAAATTGACATATAGGGGCCTGGTTGTTAAACTGGTAGAAATTGAGGGCGATTCACATCGACCGTCGGATGCGATGGACCCGCGATCGAACGGCCCACGTCGCGGCCGCACCCGCCGTTCCGCCACAACCAATCACTCGACTATATATATATATATATAGGGAGCCGATTAGGTGCGGTTTACGGTCGGTGCGGTGCGCGATCACGGGCCGTCGATCACGGGTCCATCGCATCGGACGGTCGGGTGCGATTCACGTCGACCGTTGGATGCGATGGACCCGCGATCGGACGGCCCACGTCGTAAACCGCACCGACCGCATACCGCATATCGCGACCATATATATATATATATATATATGAGAATAAAAAATATGTGCAGTATGAGCATGGTTCAGATCCATGTTAATGATTGTGTGATTCATGTTGGTTTTTGAAATGTTGCAGTTCGATCAATGGATATAATCATATAAGAAATTCAGAATGGGCCCGTCTAGCCCCACCCACTTATTTTCTTACTCCACCAAGCAATAAAAAAAAAACCGGTGTTTTGCTATCCCCACCAATTCGACCCGTTCGACCGGATTTGGTCGCCATTTCAGGTTTCGCGCGACCGAAACTGGTCGAACAGGATTTGTAGTAAAATTTATAATTTTTTTTTTTTGAAAACATAATCTCACGACGTGTATCCTCCTTGAATCTTTCATATCACTCCAAGTCTGAGTTGTAATGTAGGGAGAATAAATCATTATTCTTAAATGTAGAATATAAGAACGATTTTTTTTATATAAGTTACAGACAAATTTCAAAAGTCAAATATAAAATGTGTTTGAATCAACTGATATGTTTTTTTGTTTTCAAACAAAAATTCATCTTAACTACAAATTCAAACGAAGCTTAAAAATGATATATATTTGTCTAATAAGATATTTTTCTATAAAAATTTGAATTAATTGAAAGTATATCTACTTACATTTTTTTAATCCCTTAGTTGTTGTTTGGATGAAAGAATAAATATAGAATACGATGGATAAATCCAAAAATTTATTTGTTTACAAAAAATAAGTAGATATAATTCTGAACCCTGTTCGACCCATTCCGGTCGCCCAAAACCTGAAATGACGACCCATTACGGTCGCCCAAAACTTGAAATGGCGACCGAATTCGGTCGAACTGAATCGGTGGGAACAGACAAACACCGTTTTTTTTTTTTTTTTTTGATCGGTGGGATTGGAAAATTGTTTGGTGGGGATAGACGGGCCCATTCAGAATTCATATTGCCAAGTGTTATGTACGATATAATCATAAGGTATAGGCAATGTGTGACTGAATTACAATGTTGTCTTTCATTGTATTTTTGTCCTGCATATTGCATGCCCGGTCTTTTGTACGATCAGCAAAAATATTATCAAGTGTAAGAATGACCAATAACAATAATATATAAGAGTTGATGAAAATTTTGACACTGATAGCATGATCCTACTTTTATATGTTGTTGATTTTAGGGGTATAACTTGTGGGTAGGGTTGGGCTGGGTTGGAGTTCATTTCAACCTAAATCCAACCTAAAATTAAAAGATATAAATTCAAATTCAATCTAACCCAACCCTCAAACTTGAGAAGCTCAAGATTTAATTTAAAAAATATATCATTTTCAACAAACTTTATAAGAGTTCAATGAAATGTCAAATAAGAAACATTTTTATTTAGAAAATAAAGTGATTAATTATTGATAATAAATTGGGTAAATTGCCCATATGCCCCTGGACCAAACCCCCAGTTTTTTCTGTACCCCCTGACTTCTGAAAAAAAATTTATACCCCTGCAGCTTTATCCAATTGTTTTTTTACCCCTGCTTTTTGTAAATCCCATAAGTACCCCCCCATATAAGCACATAACCCCCTTTAATGCTCTTCTTCTTCCCCTCTTTCTCTTCTTCTTCGCCAGACCAGTCGAAGATCCTTCCCAAATGCATGTCATTTTTCTTCTTCTTCCTACAGCGAGCGCCGAAAATATTACCGCAATCCATCGCCGACACTGAGTACCTTGACATGGTTGCCGTTCATCGTCCGCCATTTACCTTGTCGCCCTTCACACCGTCGCCGATCTACCCAAACCACCCATTTTCATCGTTTCATTCGATCTGAAGTTCAACTACCTAATTTGACCATCCGATCTCCCAACAGTCCTCGTCGTTTCATCTCACCGATGTTTTCACTACCTTCCATTTGTACATACAAAGAAGATGCATCCATGGAAAATACTGGAGAAGATACTGAGTTTCAGAGTTTGATTGTGAAGTTGTGTTCAAGATGAAAATTGGATCCACAACAAATCACGTTGAAATACTTTATTCTCGGCTGCGATAAAGAGTTTGTGCCAGTCATTGATGACATCAATGTACAGAAGATGGTTCAATTGCATATTCACTTCAATGCAAAGCTGATATATATTTATCTTCAAAGTTTCACCACAAATGGGTATGACCTGGTTTTGATGCATCCTTCTGGTTCTGTAGTCATGTAGTATAAGAGCTTATATTAAGTTTATTTGTTTCAATGAATTAGTATCCAAGATAATACATTTATGTAACCATTTATTGTATAATTTATAATTGGGTTAAGTAAAACTGTCATCTATGGTACTATTTCAGTTCATGCATATTTTCTACACTAGATTATGTATAGGCTTAGAAATTGTAATTTATGTCGTTTTATTTTGTAAGTTTCATACATATAATTTGTAATTTTTATCATCATGTAAAGTGTCATAGTGTTTCTGTAAAATTTTATATATATATTATTTGAATCTATTTGTACACATTGTAACTTGTAATATAATTTCTGTGAGTACTTACAGAACTGAAGTTGACCCTATTTATATGAATAGATCACAAGTAGGTGATAATCAAAATACAGTCGAACAACCAAATGATTTGGCATTGGCGAATGTCCATAGTGAATCTAGTGAAGCTCATAGCCTAATGATTAGCATGTGGGGTGATCTCATTAGACAACCTGGGCAAATCTTTCACGATGTGGATCACTTTCATAAGCTGATATATCTCAATTTTGTAGTTTGTGCATTACATTATGTCCTTAGTGTAATTATATTGTAGTTGCGACATTACATGATGTGAATGATAGTTTCTATTGTAATTGGGTATTGCATTGGTGACGACATATACTGAGTGAATAAATAGTTACATATTTATAATAATCAATTACATGAATAGAATGACCATTTACAGGATATTACAAATCAATTACAAAATAATACTATAATTGAACAATTGCAGAAAGGAAACTAGGACTTCTTATACACAGTTTATATTTAATTGAAAATGAACTTCTAAACCATCATTTACTAGCATACACTCTGCAAAAGAGTATAAACAATGAATAGAAAAGTAAATAATGATTGACATTATTTAAAGATGATTCAAGTGGCATTGTAAAACTATTTAAATAATCATCTCCATATCATCTGTGTAAGATAGATACAAGAAATTAGTACACGGAAATCTAATGACCACATACACTAAGTGAATAAATAATTATAGATTTATAATAACCAATTACATAAATAGAATGACCACTTACACTATATTAAAAACCAATTACAGAAAAATACTATAAATGAATAACTAGATAAAGGAAATTAAGACTTCTTATACACGATTTATATTCACTTGAAAAGTTTTATAAATGTCATCTCTCAAAGAACTTCTAAACTAATTGACATACACTCAGAAAAAGAGTATAAACAATGAACAAGAAAGTAAAGAGTGATTGGTAAATTATTTAAAGATGATTTAAGTGCCATTGATAAACAATTTATATAACCATCTCCACCTTCTCTATGTAAAATATATACAAAAAATTAGTAAATATAAATCTAATAACCACATACACTGAGTGAATAAATAGTTACAAATACAAATTTATAATAATCAGTTACATAGATAGAATGACCATTTACATGATATTACAAACCTAATACAGAATACTATTATAAGTGAACAACTATTGAAAATAAACTGGGACTTCTTATCACAATTTATATTCACTTGAAAAGTTTCATAATTGTCATCTCTTAAAGAACTTCTAAACTAATTAACATGCACTAAGAAAAATAATATAAACAATGAACAAGAAAATAAAGAGTGATTAACAAATTATTTAAAGATGGTTCAAGTGGCATTGAAAACTATTTAAATAGCCATCTCCACCTTCTTTGTGTAAGATATATACAGGAAATTAATACATAAAAATCTAATGATCACATACACTGAGTGAATTAATAGTTACAGTTTTATAATAATCAATTACATAAATAGAATGACCACTTACAGGATATTACAAATCAAATACAAAATATTACTATAAATGAACAACTATTGAAAGAAAACTGAAACTTCTTATACACAGTTTATATTCACTTGAAAATTTTGGTAGATGACCTCTCTTAAAGAACTTCTAAACCACCATTTACTTGATAAACTGATTCAAGTGACACTGGAAAGCATGTTAGTTACTTGATAAACACAAAAACCATTAGCATAACAACACTTAAAAATTACAGAAATTTGTAGGTGACTGATTTGGAGGTGGCTGGAGAGGTGGGACAGAGAAAATGATCACTGTTACAATGGTCGGAGAGGGAGAGATGGAGATTTGTGATTGTAGGTGTTGGGTTTCAATAAGAGGGTTTGTAGAATGAGAGGGTGAGAGGGTTTTATAGTGTGAGAGGGTCTGCAAAAGGGATAGATGTGTCCGTTTCAAAAGAGGCGGTTTTGTAACCCAATAACCACCGGAGAACAAGGAGATACCAATGGGGCGTTTTTTATTTGGGTTTTTTTTTTTATTTGGGGTTTTTCCATGTGATTTGGGGGAGAAATGGAAGGGAAAGAGAAGAGTGAGAAGGAAAGGGAAATTGTGGAAGAAAAATGTGATGTGGTAATGGGAAGGGTAAAAAACAAAGGGACCAAAAAGCAAGGGTAAAAAAGAAATTCTCCCAGGCCAAGGGACATGGAAAAAATAGGGGCTCGGTCCAGGGACATTTGGACAATTTTCCCTAATAAATTAGATGATTTAAACTTAACATTGAACATTCTGTTATAAACTAAGTAGAATATGAATACATATAAGGATATATAAACAAAACATACAAGTATATAGAGAAGAGAAGTAGAGAGAGATTTCTTATTCACTATTGTTAGGTGTGGAATACATGAGAGACCCCTCTATTTATAGGGTGCATAGAGGAATTCCAAAGGTGAGAAGTTACAAGTTCATAGAGGTGAGGGGGTACATAGTGGGGTGATTAATAGTTGACGTTATGGAGTTGAATGAGAGGGTTATGGAGTTGAAGAGTGGAGGAGGTTATGACTAGGAGGAGTGGTGGGTATCCACTATATTCACAACACTCCCCCTTGGATGACCACCATGCTAAGATAATTGCCTCATTAAAACCTTGCTTGGAAAACCCAGTGGGAAAAAACCAAAGCGAAGGAAAAAGAGTACAATTAACTTAATCGTATAATGGTGTATGCGTTTAACACTGTCTCGTTAAAACCTTGCCAGGAAAACCCAATGGGATAAAACCTAAGCGAAGGAAAAAGAGTACAGTTCACAAAATGTCATAAAAAATTACTCCCCCTCATAAGTACAAGATCTCAAGAATTTTGGTCGCTAACTCGTCGCATCCCGATGTTATACACCAGCTTCTTGAATGTTGACGTCGACAAAGCTTTAGTGAACAAATCTGCAGGATTGTCCTTTGACTGAATTCGTTGAACATCAATTTCACGTATCTGCTGGAGCTCATGAGTGTAAAAGAATTTTGGAGAAATATGTTTTGTTCTATCACCCTTGATATATCCCCCTTTGATTTGAGCAATGCATGCTGTATTGTCTTCATAAATAGTTGTTGGAACATCTGTAATGAGAGATAGTCCGCATGCAGTATGAATATGATGAACCAAAGACCTTATCCACACGCATTCCCGACTTGCTTCGTGGAGTGCAAGAATCTCAGAGTGGTTAGAAGACGTGGCGACCAAAGTCTGTTTCGTAGATCGTTGTGCCACCGCAAGTGATACATACCCTGTTTGTGAGCGAGCCTTGTGAGGATCTGAAAGATATCCTGAATCTGCATAACCCTTCAATTGAGCACCATTATTAGAATCCTTTGCATAGAATAGGCCCATATCTGACGTTCCACGAAGATAACGAAAAATGTGCTTCACACCATTCCAATGCCGTCGAGTTGGTACAGAGCTAAATCTGGCCAATAAATTAACTGAAAATGTAATGTCAGGTCTAGTGCATTGGGCTAATATAATAAGGCACCAATTGCACTAAGATAAGGTACTTCAGGATCAAGAAGATTTTCATCATCTTCTTTCGGACGAAAAGGGTCCTTTTTGGGTCAAGTGACCTTACCACCATATGAGTACTTAATGAATGACATTTGTCCATATTAAAATGCTTCAGGATTTTTTTCAACATATGTTGTTTGATGAACAAGCATCCCGTTTGAACTCCACTCAATCTGCAGGCCAAGACAATATCTTATTTTTCCAAGATCTTTCATTTCGAATCCATTCATAAGATATTCTGAAGTTTTGTTGAGCTCTTCAGGAGTCCCAATTGAATTTATATTATCAACATAAATTGTCAAGATAGTAAATCCCTTACTAGATATATTTATAAGGACACAGGCAAATGAAATTGTTTTCATATCCTGCTTTCATCAAGTATTCACTAAGACGGTTGTACCTACTGCGTTAAGCTGTACAATGAACGTCTTAGCTTTATTTAGTACATACTCTTCGATTTTTTTTAGGCAATTTATATCCTTCAGGGATTCATATAAATTCCCATATAGATAAGTTGTTACTTCGTCCATTAGTCTCATATCAAGTTTTTCAGAAACTTCGAGACTTTCTAGTTAATTGAACGTTTTTGTATCCATGACTGATGAGTATGTTTCTTCACAATCAAATCACAAGTTTCTGCAAGAAACCTTGTGTCAAAAGACGTGTCTTATATCTAACAATTTTATTTTCTCATTTCAGTTTCTTACAAACACTTATTTGTAACCTTCAGGGTTAACATCTTTTGAAGCATGTATTATAGGTTCGAATACACCACACTTTTTAAGAAAACTCAATTCTGCTTAAATAGCATCTTTCTACTTTAGTTAATTATTTCTTTGTCGACATTCATTTATGTTGTGTGGTTCATTCTAATCATTGCTCTTTGAAAATTCAGTAGCTACTTTGTATGATAAATATGTCATCGATGATCATTTATTTGTGATTCCACATTTCTTTTTTATGCATATAAAATACATATATCTCAATATTATTAGGTACCTTTTCCTCTTCAAGAGTTTGTGTAGTCACTTCTGGAACTCGTTTCTCTTCAGGGACATTATACTCTTCTAGAGTTTTAGAGAAAGTGGATCTATTGTTCATAATCTCTTCTGGAGCATTATGTATAACTTCTTCTTGAGCATTATTAGAGCATGATTTTTCATTTGATCTCTACTTCTTGGGAGCTAAATCTTTTGAACCTATAGGTCTATCACGTTTTTGGCGTGCATTAGGATATTGATTTTCACGTTGAACGGTACGTAAGTCTAGATGAGACGGAGTGGATATATTCCACGATAATTCTCGTCGTTCTTCAGGAACAGATCGTACTTCAGATACATTCTTCCCTTCCCCTAACGACGAGAATATTGTCTCATTAAAATGATAATCCGCAAATCATGCGGTAAAAACTATCATCGAGAAAAAGAATCTTCTAGTTCATTAGTATATGCCCAAATGAATAGTTCAACGCATCATCGTGTATCATGGATATCCGAGATGGTCATGCCAAATCATAAAGATCATAGAACTTCTGGTTCATATGAGTAATTATGGATATTTATATTATAACCCTTAGGAGAGAGCATAAAGCTTTTCTAATGTATGCTTCTAGCATGAGACATTATTAATTTATAGATATTTTATAATTTTATAATGGCATATATTGAGATATGTATCTTTATTAGACTTCTTCTGGATTTACATGATACAATGTATCGTTAATACAAAATTTTGTATGTTTTGTTAATATGATATCTGCTCTTCTGGAGCCTTCGATCAAGTTTGTAATACCAAAAATAATATTATCATTTGCATTAATTAATATTAAATTAAAAAAAATAAGATAAATATGAAAGTGCATTTCATGCAATAAAGAAAAATAAAGACGTAAATATAAAATTGAAGTATATTGACAAATATCTAATCATATATGAAATACATGACCAATAAAGAGTTTACGCCTACTTCAGGTACGCAACCAATTCAAAGATTTGGACGTACATCAGGTACGTGACCAAATTATGTTATGAAAAAAAAATTCTTTTTCATTCAATAGCATTCCACTTCTGGTGGTTTCAAATAACTTGTCATCTCTACGATGATTGTGGTTTTATAAACCATGAAATAACCCTTGATCATGTCCATTGCTCATAATAAAATAAAATGCATTTGCTTCAGGCAACGATGTTGAGTCAATAGATTGGTTTCATGATTTTTTTATATAAATGTTATTATCAAAGCTCATTGTTCAGCAATGAGAAGATATAAAATTTGATAATAATATTTTTGCTTTCGATATTGCTACTACTGGAGTATCTTTGTGGCATAATGGTCGGTGGACCTTTCACAATGAGATGTTAATATTTAAATCCTATTTATTATGATAGTGAAATCTAATCACAATTTGTACATGTTCCTACTGGGATACATGTATCTTTTTTTTATGATCCTTCAAGGACCCATAAAATTTTCATAGCTTTTGTATATTCCTACAGACCCAAGTAGCCACTAATTTTATATAATCCTTCAGGGATTATAAAATTGTATGTAGTCTTTCAGGGATAAAATAAAATAAAATTTTATATGGTTTTTCAGGGATTCATATAATCATAATTTTTATACAGTCCTTCAGGGATAAAATAAAATAAATAAATTTTTGTATGGTCCTACCGGGACATATTATTCGTAACTTTTGTGTGGTCCTTCGAGGATCCTTGTAAACAATTTTTTTTTCATTTGGCCCTTCAAGGACCCAAAAAAATATATCATATAACTTTTGTTTAGTCTTACAGGGACACGAGAAATTATGATTTATGTGTGTATATATCCTTCAGGGATAAAAATTATATGGTCCTTCAGGGACACATTCTAATCATATCTTTCACATGATCCTCCAAGGATCCATGTAATAATTTTTGTAGTCCTTCATGGATAAAATAAAATAAAATTTGCATGGTCTTATTGAGACACATTATCCATAAATTCTACATGGTCCTTCAGGGATTCATGTAAATATAATTTTTGTATGGTTCTTAAGGGAGTCATGTTATCACAATCTCACACGGACATATGTAATATTAATGATTTTTACATGGTCCTACTGGACCAATATAATCATAATCTTGTATGGTCCTGTAGGGACACATAAAATATCTACGAAGAAAAGTATTACTGAATTATTAAAATGGTCAAAAATCAATTCATAACACATATCTAAGTAATACTTGAAATAATAAAACATAATTCCATGGTCAACATAGATATATGTTTTTCAGAAGACGGTGATGCATTAAACCTAATAGTTTAAAAATTAAACAGGACATGACAATCAACCAGGTTTGATAAACATGTAAATTGATATACACGTGCACCAATGCACGTATCATTTTGTGAGCAATTGTATTTTTTTTTTCCAGAATTCACATTACACGATTTTGAAGAACATGCATGGATGGGAGAGAATTATTAATTAACAATAATATACAATATGAAAAACAAACAGACCAGCCTCTTTTAACAAAGAATCTGTATAAGGTTTGCAAATTGACACTCATAGAAAAAAAAACATGTAACTGATCATGTTCAAACTAAATGAGGTACTTTAAACATACAAAATGTTTACTAAAGAACATATGCATTATACTTATAGATAGCACTTCTCCATGGACCACGAGAAACATTAGAAATATTAAATGAAAAACAAACAGACCACACGATTTGTGAAATCATGGATCCATCCGCATATTAATCACGAAAATGAGATTTACATGGTTGAAATATATATATATATATAGAGGTTATTACGTGCGGCGAACGGCGGGTGCGACATCGATCACGGGTCCATCGCATCGGACGGTCGGGTGCGATTCACGTCGACCGTTGGATGCGATGGACCTGCGATCGAACGGCCCACGTTGCGGCCGCACCCGCCGTTCGCCGCACGTAATAATTTTCATATATATATATATGTATGCTATATTTTCTATATATATATTATATATATAATATTATGCTATATTAAATGCATAAAGAAATGCATTCCTAAAACAAATCTATAAAAGAATATAACGCATGGATCTAGTTAATATGTAGCATTGGGTAAGAAAACCCATTTTTCTTTATCAAAAAGAAAATCATAAAATTGTTTATCATGTTGTACACAAAATATAAGATAAAATCATGACGATTTGAACATCATGAACTCACCAAAATACAAATCTCTTTACGAGAGCGTCGTTGTGCTGATAACGTGTTATAAACTAAGTAGAATATGAATTACATATAAGGATATGTAAACAAAACATACAAGTATATAGAGAAGAGAAGTAGAGAGAGATTTCTTATTCACTATTGTTAGGTGTGGAATACATAAGAGACCCCTCTATTTATAGGGTGCATAGAGGAATTCTAAAGGTGAGAAGTTACAAGTTCATAGAGGTGAGGGGGTACATAATGGGGTGATTAATAGTGGAGGTTATGGAGTTGAATGAGAGGGGTTATGGAGTTGAAGAGTGGAAGAGGTTATGACTAGGAGGAGTGGTGGGTATCCACTATATTCACAACACATTCAAGTTGGGTCAGGGTTTCACTAATCGACACCTGCCCAAAAATGGAAACGGGAAACGTGTTCGAGATAAAAGATCGGATGGTTTGAAATACGAATCCACTGTAGACTCTGATCATTCATGATCCAGGTCCGTCCACTCGGGATTTAACTGTCCAGATTCACCGGACCAAAATAAATAAGCGGCTGGTTTGATGGGAAACGAAGCTCCTAAAAAACGATTCTTCCGCAAAATTATAAAAAATTTCACATAGCGTTCTAAAAAAAAAAAAAAGCCGTGGTCATTGGAGATCCAAAAATCTTTCCCGCCAAATCAAAACACAGACCTTAAAAAAAAAAAACTTTCTTTGGCTCCTAAAAGAATCTCCATCTGCGCTTCTGATTCTCTCAAAGGGGGCGATCGATCGAAATCTTGAACCACAAATGGCGAGGCTTATCACTCCCGGAGCGATTTCGACTCTGCTGTCGAATCCGTCTCTTTATTCTTCCTCCAATGACCCGGAGATCGTCGTTCAGGTTGTCGATCTGAAGCCTATCGGCAACAGCAACACCCGATTCACGTGAGCTCCCTCTTTTCCTCTGAATTGGGTTTCTTAGATATTTTCTATGACTGATCATATTTTGTGGTTTTCTGGATTCTCTCATTGAATGGGTTTCTTTTACCCTCTGATTTTTAATTAGATTTCCATGATCTATATTTGATATGGGTTGTTCTGATATTTCTCTTTGTAGAATTATGAACTAAGTTTGTGAAATCACTCTCACTTATTTCTGTGTGAGACGTGATGAAATTTATATAAACTGAAAGTAGTTACAGTTAGTTACATCTGTGTAGTGGCTAGTTACAACTGACAATCAGTTAAAGAAGAACATGAATCATGTAGTGGAGTTAGTGGAGAGACATGTGTCTCCAACACGCCCCCGCAAGCGCAGCGGTTGAGATTGTATCGCAAGCTTGTCTCGAAGTCGAGTAAACCGAGGTCCACTAAGACCCTTGGTAAAGATGTCAGCAATTTGATCAATAGTAGAAATATATCGCACATCCAACTCTTTTCGGGCAACTTTTTCTCGAACAAAATGGAAATCCAACGCAATATGCTTGGTCCTGGAATGGAATATGGGGTTCAGAGCAAGAAAGGTGGCGCCAAGATTATCACACCATAAAATTGGAGGTTGACGTAAGTGGATACCAAGCTCTCCAAGTAAGGATTGCAACCATGTCAGTTCAGCAGCAGTACAAGCCAGACTTCTATATTCGGCTTCTGTGCTTGATCGTGCAACTGTGGCTTGCTTTCTAGATCTCCAAGAGAGTAAGTTAGGGCCAAGAAATATACAAAAACCACCTGTAGATCGCCGATCATCTGGGCAACCAGCCCAGTCAGCATCTGTGAATGCACGAATAATGTAATCGGAAGAACGATTGATGCGAAGCCCATAATTGAGTGTGTGTTTAAGATAACGCAATATGCGTTTGACTGCCATCCAATGGTCAGTGCTAGGATTCTGCATAAACTGACAAACTTTTCCAACAGAGTATGCAATGTCTGGTCTTGTGAAACTTAAATACTGAAGTGCTCCCACTATGCTCCGATATTCTGTTGCAGAATGAAGTGGATTGCCGACTGACTTTGAGAGAGTTTTGCCAGCAACCATAGGTGTGCACAATGGTTTAGAACCATCCATTTTTGTCCGCGTCAATAAATCTTGTACATATTTCTTTTGTGAAAGAAAGAGACCGGTATTTGTATGAGTGACCTCAATACCCAAGAAATATGTCAAAGGACCAAGATCTTTAACCGCAAAACTAGCACCCAGATCATTAATGAGAGAAGTAATCATTGTAGAGTTACTGCCTGTGATAATTATATCATCAACATAGATTAGAACCAGTAATATGTGTTGATCACAATGACGAATAAATAGAGAATGATCAGCTTGGGACCTTCTGAAGCCAAGAAAAATGAGTTGTTCACTGAGGCGGTGATACCAAGATCGGGGAGCCTGCTTAAGTCCATACAAAGACTTGGAGAGAAGACAAACATAATCTGCATGGTGTGGATCCTGATATCCTGGAGGTTGAGACATATAAATCACTTCATTGAGATGCCCATGCAAAAAGGCATTTTGGATGTCTAACTGCCTCAGAGACCATCCTTTAGAAATAGCAAGTGTAAGTACAACGCGAATGGTTGTGGGTTTCACCACAGGGCTGAAAGTGTCAGTAAAGTCCCGACCTTTTTCTTGTGTATATCCCTTGGCGACAAGCCTCGCCTTAAATCTGTCAACAGAACCATCAGGTTTTCTTTTAACCCGGAAAACCCATTTGCACCCCACAATGTTAGTGTTTTGGGGTCGAGGAACTAATTTCCATGTTCCATTTTTCTGAAGAGCAGTTATTTCCTCATCCATTGCAGTTCTCCAGTGGGGATCACGGTTGGCTTGGGTGAAGGTTGCCGGTTCAGTTGGTTCATCTGGAGAAGTAGGCAAAGGGTGACGAGTAGCGACAAAGAAACGAGGATTTGGTTTAAATGTTCCTGTGTGAGAGCGGCGGGTCATTGGATGGGGAGGAGGGAGTGATTTCTGGATAGAACCATCAGAATTAGTAGAGAGGTGTGGACAGGTGAGAGGAACATCATTGGTTGAAACAGGTGTTGTTGATGACGCCCCCGTAATTGGAGGTTCAGTAGGTAGGAGTGATGTGGTAGGATTAGGTTCCAGATTAGGATTGGAAGAGGATGTTGTAGGGGCAGAGGAAAAGGAAGGGTATGTAGAGGAACTACAAAGTGGATCAGCCTTGGTCTGCACTGGACAAGGAGAAATAACAGAAAATGGTCCATGTATAACAGTCGAATGAACGCGTGTTGGCACGGAATGTGGTATATGTTCAACATATGGAAAAGAAAATTCATTAAAAAGGACATCGCGAGAGATATAGACTCTGCCAGATTCAATATGTAAACAACGATAACCACGATGAGAGATACTATAGCCAAGAAATACACATGGGACTGATCTGAATTGTAGTTTATGACGATTATAAGGACGTGTTAAAGGAAAACATGCACAACCAAACACTTTTAAAATTGAGTAGTTAGGTTTTCGCTGAAAAAGTTTTTCTGAAGGAGACATGTTATTAAGAATTTTAGTAGGAAGACGATTAATCAAAAAGACAGCAGTTTGAAAAGCATCATCCCAATGAACAAATGGAACCGCTGATTTAGCCATAAGAGTGATGCCTGTTTCAACAATATGGCGATGTTTTCTTTCCACCATACCGTTTTGTTGATGAGTGTGTGGGCATGTCACTCTGTGGCCAATTCCACATTGAAGAAGATATTTTTCAAATGTTCGAAATTCACCTGCCCAATCTGATTGTAGAAATTTGATTTTGCACTCTAGAACATTTTCAACATGTGTTTTGAATTTGACAAATGCTTGAAAAGCATCTGAACGATGAAGTAAGGGATAAAACCATGTGTAACGACTATAATGATCGACTAAGCAAATATAATAATTAAATCTGTTAAAAGAAGTTAGTGGAGCAGGACCCCAAATGTCCATAAAAACAAGTTCAAGAGGACTGGATGAAACATAGTCAGAACGATGAAATGGTAATTGATGTCCTTTCCCTAATGGACAAGAGGAACAAAAATTAAAAGAAGAAGAACCATGAAAAGGTAATTTATTGTGATGAAGTACATGTTGAACAACACGAGGTGATGGATGACCCAAACGATTGTGCCAAATATCAGCTGTCACGCGTTCACCGACAAGTGCACATGCAGACCTATCTCTGTTATCAACTTTTCCAGAGGTTTGTAGCCGATACAGACCACCATCATTCAGGCCGTGAAGAAGGACCTTCCCCGAGTATCGATCCTTTATAACAAAATAAGAAGGATGGAATTCAAAAAATACATTATTATCAACAGAAAATTTTGACACGGAGAGATTTGCATGGTTATTTGTCACTGCTGTGACTACTAGAGTTGAGCCATATACTGTTGACTGCTGTGATAAATGATAACTACTTGTAAGCTGTGATAAATGATAGATGTAATAAATGATAACTACTTGTAAGTTGTAACTACTTGTAACTCCTTATAACTTCCTACAACTTCTTGTATTCATCTCTATAAATTAAGAACTCCAACACCATGAAGTATGTGGGGAGATTTATGTTGTAATATGGTATCAGAGCAAGTAGTGGTAGATAGGGAAGAAGAACCAATGTGTTTGATAGTCAAACCTGCACCATTTCCAACACGAACTTTGTCTGGACCATTGTAGTCTGATTTGATTGAAAGATTAGCCAGGTCCGAGGTTAAATGATTAGTTGCTCCAGAATCTGGATACCAACTTGGATCAAAGGCAGTTGAAGGAGTGGCAATCATTGCAGACAGTTGAGGAGGAGCTTCTGGTTGATAAGCATGATTGAATCGATGATAACATGAGAGTGTAGTGTGCCCAAGTCCATTGCACACTTGACAATAAACATTTGAAGTAGATGAAGAACCATATGAGCGAGGTTGATTAAACTGAGAGTGAGTATGTGAGTGGGAACGCCCACGTCCGCGACCACGACCTCGACCTCGATAAAAGGAATTAGTGTTGGACGGCTGATGCTGCGGGGATCGTGGGTCTTGAAAGCGACCACGATGACTTGTAGAAGAATGCTTGGCAGCAACATTAGCAGAGGATCCTGAGAGGTCAAGGGAAGATGATTGGAAGGCTAAACGTTGCTCTTGACTGAGCAAATAACCATGCAAATCTTCAACAGTATATGGCTCAACTCTAGTAGTCACAGCAGTGACAAAAGCTTCATATTCTGGCCCAAGGCCAGCAAGGATGTACAGGACAAGATCATTCTCATTGACCGGTTGTCCAATTGCAGCAAGATTGTCTGATATGCTCTTCATCTTTTGAAGATAATCTTCCATAGTCATATTATTTTTCTTTAAAGTTTGCAATTGCAAGCGCAACTGCATAATACGAGCTTGAGATTGAGAAGCAAACATCCTCTCTAAAGCACTCCATACATCACGGGAAGTGGTGAGACCGACGACATACCCAAGAATTCCTTCAGAGAGAGAAGAAATTAACCAACTTAAGAGAATTTGATCATGTTGTAACCAAAGGTCATAAGCAGGATCAGGGACGGTGGTCGGGGTTCCATCAGCAGCTAGCAAGAAAGGTGCTGGACAAGGATAAGAACCGTCAACATAACCAAAAAGTCGATGACCGCGCAGAATAGGAAGAAATTGGGATTTCCAAAGAAGATAGTTTCCCCGATCCAATTTAATTGGTAAAAGATGATGGAAGTTGTTAAATGACCCATTAGGCATGGATGTAACAACTCCAGAGGTTTGAATGGGAAAGACATTAGAAGTGAAAGAATCAGCAGATTGAGAAGCCATTTAGAAGTAGAAGGGAAGGAAAATATCTATCAGCAAAATAGGATGTCTCTAATCACTGCTCTGATACCATGTAGAATTATGAACTAAGTTTGTGAAATCACTGTCACTTATTTCTGTGTGAGACGTGATGAAATTTATATAAACTGAAAGTAGTTACAGTTAGTTACATCTGTGTAGTGGCTAGTTACAACTGACAATCAGTTAAAGAAGAACATGAATCATGTAGTGGAGTTAGTGGAGAGACATGTGTCTCCAACACTCTTCATAACTTTGTTTTTTTTTTTTAACTTTTAATTTGGGTATGGTAAAAAGGTTATTTTTTTATGATTTGATTTGTAGGTTCCCTCTTTTGAATTTTCTATTCTCTTATTGAATATGTTTCTTTTATCATTTGGTTTTTATTGGCTTTCCTTGATTTTCATTTTATATGTTTTTTTTTCATTCTCTTCGTAATCTTATTCTTTTTTAGATATTGATATATAGGTATCTAAAAAAACTTAATTTTTTTTATGGGTTTTGTAGATTCATGGCTAGTGATGGGAAAATGAAGCTCAAAGCAATGCTTCCAACATACAGCCCTTCGGAGGTCCACTCGGGGAAACTTCAGAATCTCGGCCTCATTCACATATTGGACTACACATGCAATTCCATACTAAACCAACCTGAAAAGTACAGAAAAACCATGCTTTTAGAGATGTTTGGAATCTATTCTTGATGTGTTGTTGTTCTTGTCATTGATTTTTTGCGTGGGGTTATAATCTTTGCATGGCTCTGATTGTGACAAAATGCAAGGTCGTGTCTCCTGCTCTGGCTACGGAGATAAAAAATAAGGTTAAGAAAAAGGAGACAGGGATTGTTTTGAAGCCCAAGCAGGAGATGGCCTCGAAATCAGCGGCACAGATTGTCCATGAACAGAATGTGAAGTGAGTGTTTTCCTCTCTTTGATTTCATTATTCTGATTCTGCTATCGTAACATTGAATGCTGAAATCAATTTTATGTGCTAAGTGATGGGGAATGTGTTGTCTTGCTATTCAGCACAATTGGTTTGATGGAAATATTTTCATGAAACCAAATCGAGTAATCATGTAGAGCATACCATTAATTTTATCACATAAATGGCTAGATGGAGATGCATCTAAGAAGATTGTGATTTTTTTTTTTATTGAATTGCACACTTAAGGCCCCATTTGGATTCGATGTTTCAATAACATTTTTTTTTTGTGAAAGTTGCTCTTGTGACCTTGTCTAGATAAAAGCTTTTTTTTCTTTTTATTTTTTAACAAAAAAATCAAATCTGAAACCAAAAGTTAAAATTGAAAAATGCCTATTTGAAACCGATTATCTGAAAAAATTAATTATGTAGGACTAGAATTAATTTGACAATTGGTTTCAAATAGGCCGTAGTATCCCTCGTAGAGCGAACTGCACGTATCAATCGCTGATAATGAATATTATGATGTCATGCAAAGTGGTGGTGTTTTTTTTTCCTTTTCATTTTTTTTATATTTTTTGAATTGTAATGTTGATAACTGCCCCTTGTGCTGTAATCAATCTATGTGAAACCAGTGTTTGTATGCTCATGTTTTTGTTACTTATAGATTCCTTATTCGTAATTCATTCAGCTCATTGAGAACCTCTTTGTCTAACAGATGGTCATGGTACTTTTCAAAAAAAAAAACAGATGGTCATGGTGGCATAAAAATGATGATTGATGGTTAATTTGATATTTTTATGTTGACCCACGGCAATGCACCTGCTGCGAGAATGGCCATGACAAGAAGGATCCATCCTCTTTGTTCATTGAACCCTTACCAAGGCAGCTGGACCATAAAGGTTCGCCTTACAAATAAAGGCAACCTACGACAATACAAGTCTAGGGGTTGATTGAAATCCATATATCACTTTATATCAGTTTATTCTAGCATACTTTATCTGAGTTTATCTGGGTTTTCCAAACGACATCCAAATTTTATCCGGGGTTTATCCGGCATCCAAACGGGGGTTAAAGATAAGAAAAAATAACTTATCATGTTGTATTGTTTAGTATATAAGATAATCAAAGTGGTCACAATTTTTAAAATTTTGATATGAAATAAAAATTTATTGTTCACTGAAATAACATAGATTTATTCTCTTTGTTTCCTAATTTCAACTAATGTAAATATGGAGTAAAAATGATGAATATTTTATCTCCGAATATAACTCATCTTTAAAAACCTAATCACTCGCCAAACTAGCATGTATAAACATTCAAAACAAATATAATTTTTTTGAGACAGAATAAATATAAGAATTGTTTTAATTGTATTTTCATACATTACATAATGGATAATAATGAAAGTTGGATAACATTTTTTAACATACAATTTGGTTGAATACATATGACGGGTCAGATCATCAGAACAAAAATGGACGAAGCGACGAGCGAACGTGAAGTGTGGCCGGTGCGGGAGGGAATGCAAGAGGCTGGTAATTGGCGGAGCAAGTGACGACGGGGCTATGGCCATCAATATTGCAGTTGCTAAGCAGTGGATGGTGGAACGTGCATGCTTTGCTAGGGTGACGAGGCGCCGACAAAGGGGGTTGACGAGGATGGTTAGCAGCGGGTGGTCCGTCATCAGAAGGGGATTGTGGCGGGTTGCCTTCTTCCCAGGTTCCCTGGCCAGCGGTAGGACCGAAGAGGCGCCATTCCATCCTGGGGAGCTTGTCAGGTGGTGGAGGCTGCTTAGCTGCTGGAAGGAGGGCGGTCGGGTCTGATCCTTTGAGCCCCTTCCAATACCAGATGTCAACTCATCCATCCTCCAGGTGAAGGTGGAGTGATCAAATGCGATTGAAAACCGTGCTGCAAACCTTCTAGTCACTTGGTCGGGAGTGGGAAGTCTCTCTAGCTCTGAACTGGTGTGTCTTCTTGGGCAGAGGTGGAGGGGTATAGATTTCAGTAACATGAGATGGTTATGCCATGCCTGAGCGATCATCAACCTTCCATCTGTCTCTCCAAGGGATTTGCTGGTTGCTGAGAAGGTCTTGGCAATTTCTGGTGGGACAGTCTCCTCTCCGTGCGAGGTGTTTCTCGTTTGGTTGCATTATTTGGTATTCCATTGGTCTGGAGGACGGAGGAGGTTGTTCGTTGTATTGTTGAGCCCTTAGGAATTTTTGTTTTCATGTTGAAAATGCACATGGGGCTAATGACTTCCCTCCGTTGGAGGATTCTTTATAGGCAAACAGAGCTACTTGTTTCCCGATGAATATTGAGGTCAACCTTGGAGGATGGAAGTCAATGGTTCAGGTGTGGCAAAATCTTCCTCGCACTCCTTCGCATATGTCGTTAGGAGTGGTGCGTCTGACGAGGAAGGTTTGGCTGGCAAGAGCATATTGGAGGAGCCCATCAGGCGAGTGGTGGCTAGGGTTCTGGTGGCGGAGAGGAACTCAGTGGGGACAACCTCTCAAGCTTTGGACCATACAGGTGTAGGAGCTCTTTCGGCGTCGCAGATTGGCTCGGCCCCCAAGGCTTCCACCCATCAAATCAAAACACTAGGGGAGGTGTTGTCTCATCGATCTCCTGCGTTGTCAATGGGTGAGTCACTTTTGCCTTGTTTGGGAGCCTGACTTACTTGACGGGTTTAATGTTGCTCTCTTTGAAAGAAGGTGGCAGCATGTCCCATGTTAGAATGGATCACATGGAGGATGGTAGGGTGGATATAGTTTTTGGTGAAATTCAACTTGCTAAGGAAAGTTGTTAGGAAGATAGAGCTTCGTCTTTTTAGACTGTCACCTCGGTCAGTTAGGCCTGTCAACGGGTCGCGGGTCGACCCGGACCCGACCCGGACCCGACCCGATAGAAGGCATAAATACCCGACCCGAAGGACCCGACAATGAAAACGGGTCAGGTCTGGGTCCACCCCGACCCGATCCTATAGACCCGATAGACCCGATTGACCCAACCCAAATACTTTGTGATTCTTTTTATTTATGATCCAACCCAACATTTATGATCCAACTAAACATTTATAACTAAATATTGAATACTCATTTAAAATTTTAAGCATTTGAAATATTTTTACAATATTTTGACTTCACGTAAATGCGTAATAATCTAAACCGTATTCCAAATCTCATCTTATTAAATATTAAAAAATCAAAATAGTGAAAAACTATTTATAATATATTGTCTATTAAAAAGAAATAAAAATGAAGCCATTGTAGGCTTTTAATAAGTTTATCAATCTCTCTTTGTCTGACCTACTTTTGTTAATGGGTCGACCCGACCCGACCCGAGACCCGATGTGGACCCGACCCGAAGGACCCGACAATCAAACGGGTCGGGTCCGGGTCCACCCCGATCCGACCCGGACCCGACCCGTTGACAGGCCTACGGTCAGTCAAGCTCTTTGGGCCTTGCATTTCATTTGGGGACTGGTGCAGGGAGCCCAGCCTTGTGTTCCGCCCCAAGCATCCACGGGTCCATGGGCTGTGGGTCTTGGGTCAATCAGCTTGGTGATGACAGGGTGGTCCATTGGGTGTGGTTCCAGACTTTGGATGGGGAAGTTTCGGCTCTGTATACTCGCACGGCCTATTGCCCTTTTTGGATCATATTCAGGACTCGTTATTTGTAGATATGTTTGGGCATCATACACTTCGGTCTGTGGTGGTGGGTTGTTTGTCTCAACAGTCTACTTCTTCAGAAGGGTCATGTGGCCTCTCAATGATGGAGGAGGACTCGCTCCTAGATGGAGAGGAAGGTTCCTCCGTGCATGCAGTGCAGTCAGAGTTAGCATCTTCTCTTACTCCAGCTGTTTTGCGATTGAAGGGGATCTCTGATTGGATTGGAGAATCTAAGGGCTCGCCTATTTCAAGCAACACTTCCTCTCAGATGCGTACACCAGGAGCAGAGGTGGCGAGATTGGAGGGCACCTCCGTTCGGAATGGTGATTCAAGGAGCTCATCTATTTCTAGCGTTGCTTTCCCTCGGTTACTAAGGTGTTCTCTGGAGTCTGTCGAATTCAAGGGATTTCAGAGGCGCCACGGCTTGTGAGTAAACCAAGAAGAGTGGGTTGCAGGTGGGATCTGATATCTTTGGATCACATCTAGATCTTCGGCCGCAGTCTCTCCCGGCACAACTACGGAAGCAAGCAAAGTAAGGTTATGCATATTTTGGTGACGACCACCCTGTGGGCCATTTGGCTGGGGCACAATGATTGGGTCTTTGATGACTCCTCTGTTTCTGTGGAAGTTGTTAGGGAGGCAACTAGGCATTTCATCTCTGCGTGGGGGGTTTTTTGCATTGGTGCTACTGTTGTGAGGGTCGAAAGAAGCACATTGATGATCACACCTTAGCTGTTCATTGCTCCCCTCCCCTGGAGTCAACTATGAATGTTTTGATAAATCTCTTACCAAGCTCCTATGGTTGCTCTCCAAAGCTCATAAACCTTTGACATTTTATTTTCCCTCTTTCTTTGCTTTTTTTTTTCTTTTTTCTTTCAGCATGTACTCCTTTTATTTAATACTCTAATACAAAGAATGGCACTCCCACCAATTTCATTTTAAAAAAAAGAAAAAAAATTTATTACTAATAATTCATATTAGTTCTCATAACCCCCCCCCCCCCCCCCCGTTTGGCAATGAATTAGGTTTTGAGGATAGGTTTTCCTAATTTTAGAGGATAAAAAACCTATCAATTTTTTTCATATTTACATTTGTTAGAGTTAAGACAAAAAATGAAGATAAATGTTTTCAGCCTTTATGTGGAACAAAATATCATCATTTTCATTTTAAAATTAGGGCAACTATCTACAATTTATCTCAATTATTTTTTATATCAAATCGGAATAAGTGAATGGAGTGATAAGTTGTTCTCCCATTCACTTATCCCCATAATTATCATTTATCCCACCATTTATCTACTTGTCAAAAGCCTACATATTTAATATGAATATTTTATAATAATTTTGTCATTTCAGTGTTTGAAGATGATAGTGAGACAGATGTGTGATTATTAGGTCTGTCAACGGGTCGGGTCCGGGCTAGGTTGGGGTGGATCCAGACTCGACCCGTGGCAAGACCCGGCGGGTCCGGGTCCAACCTATGACCCAGCGGGTCCTGAAAAATGTGGACCCGGACCTAGACCCGTTGGACCCAGATCGGGTCCGGGTCTGACCCGACCCGAATATGGTTTCTAAAAAAAATGGAGAGGTTATGAATTTGTTTGTTTTATCATTCTACTATAAAAATTTTGTATAAAACATTAGTTTTGAGCTTTTTAAAATGGTGTCCTGACATTATATTTGGACATATTTTTATACAATTTAAAACAATAAACATTAATATATAACATTCAAAATAAACAAAAATCTAAACAATATAACAATTAACTAAAAGGAAGAGCTATTAATTTTGTGTCACAAAGTAAACGTTCAAAACAATAGACACTACATATTAATCTAAACAGCATTCAAAATAATAAACACTAATATATTAACATAAACAATGAACATAAATCATGCAACAAACAATTTAATTATACAAATTTAAAAGCTAATAAACTAATAAGGCTTGTCAATTGGTGAATTTGGTTGTTTATGAGTTATAATTTATGGGTTTGATTATGGACTTATAGATACAAAAATGATTTAAAACTTATATTTGTAACTTGAAAAATAAGAAACAAAATTATAAGTCAACTAATACTAATAGTTTTGTAATATATAAGCATATCTTAATAAAACAGTCGGGTCTCGGAGCCAATGGGTCGAGTCAGAGCGGGGTGGACCCAGACCTGACATGTTTGTATGTTCGGATGGATCCACCGGATGGGGTCCAAATCATGTCGGGTATGTTAATCGGGTCCGGTTGACAGGCCCGATAATCCAACTCTAATTTTATCATTTCATGATAATTCAATTTTAATAAAATTATAAAATAATTATATCCATCAAATAAATATTTTTTTGTTCTCTCCTGCTCTGCGGGATAAGATTTTGGATTTTAAGTAATATATATAAATATATAATAAATAACATATATAAAATGAATATTGGAATAAATATTTTTTAGGTATCCACTCAAATCACTCCAATTGTACAAGCTCATTGGAGAAAAGCGTTACCGCCGAAACACGTGACCATGAGCCAAACAGGCTCAGCAGTGGCAGCATCAGAAGTGAAGAAGAAAAACATTTTTTTTTTAAGTTTTCAAAAATAATTCGATTTTTTTTAAAAAAATTCTACCGGAAAAAAATTGGAGTCAGGGTTTCTGAGGCTGAAGCGGAGACGATGCGAGGCCCGTCGGCAGCGGCGGCGGAAGAGTCGGAGCAGCGGCGGCGGTGGAGGAGAAGGAGGAGGGCCTTCTTCGGAACCCTAATTGTCTCCCTCGTCGCGTTGGACTTCTCGATCTGTGTTTTGGCCGTCGATTCTGATAAGGAGGCGTTGCTGGACTTCAAGAACTCGGTCTCTGACCCGACGGGGCTCCTCTCCGGCTGGAACCCGGCCGGGCCGGGCCCGTGCTCCTGGCCCGGCGTGGGCTGCGACTCGGACTCTAGGGTTTCGTCCCTCAACATCACTGGCTGCTCCGGTGGTCTCTCCACCTCCCCCGATCGGTTCGTCGGGCTCCGGCGGACCTGCTCGGGGGGCTCCGGGAGGTTATCGGGGAGGCTGCCGCCGTCGATCGGACGGCTCACCGAGCTCAAGGTCCTGTCTTTGCCCTTCAACGGCTTTTTCGGGGCCGTCCCTGACGAGATCTGGGGGTTGGAGTCTCTTGAGGTAATCGATCTCGAGGCGAACGCGATTTCCGAGGCGAAGACTCTCGGCTCCGACGGTCTCCGCGTGTTGAATCTCGCACGGAATCGTCTCAAGGGACCGTCGCTCGACCGTGTCAGCGCCGCAGGCCTGCGGTGCGCGAATCTCGAGGAGCTCGACCTGTCAGGGAACGCCTTGACGGGCGGGATCCCGGGCGGCCTTGGAAGCTGCGTGAAGCTGAGGTCTTTGATGCTCCACTCGAACTCGTTCGACGAGGTTGTGCCGGCGGACCTTGGCCATCTGAAGAATCTCGAGATCCTCGACGTCTCCCGGAACAGCTTGAGCGGGCCCATCCCCGCCGAGCTCGGGAACTGCTTGACGTTGTCCGTTCTGGTGCTGTCTGACTCGTTCGGGGAGTCTGATGACTACAATTACTTCCAGGGTGGGATTTCCGAGTCGATCACGTCCCTCCCGAAGCTTAGGATCCTCTGGGCGCCGCGTGCCACCTTGGAGGGGGCGATTCCGGGAAACTGGGGGGATTGTGACAGCTTGGAGATGGTGAATTTGGGTGGAAATCTCTTGTCGGGGGAAGTCCCTGTGGTGTTCGATCGGTGCAAGAACCTATTTTTCCTGAATTTGAGCTTGAATCAGCTGACAGGTTCACTCGATGGCGCTCTCCAGGTTCCGTGTATGGTGGTTTTCGATGTGAGTGGGAACCTGTTGTCAGGCCCGGTTCCACAATTCGTCAGTCAGGACAGCAAATGCCCGCCTTTGCCTGCCTCGGCCTCCTCGTTCTCCGTGGGTAGAACACTCGCTGGATCTTTTGTGGATGGGGTAACTGTGATTCATGATTTCGGGGGGAATAATTTCACAGGTTCTCTTCCATCATTGCCGATCGCCACAGAGAGGTTGGGAAGGCGGACCATTTATACTTTCTTGGTAGATGGGAATGCCCTTTCCGGGTCTCTTTATCCTTATGTGTTCGATAAATGCGGAAGCTTGAAAGGTTTGGTTGTGAATTTCAGTGATAACGGATTGTCAGGGCAGATTCCAGCAGATGTTGGAGAATTGTGCAGATCTCTATTTGTTTTTGAAGCTTCACGGAATCAGTTTATCGGGCAGGTCCCGGAAAGCCTTGGGCATTTGAGCTCTCTTGTTGGGCTCGATTTGAGTAGGAACAGATTACAAGGTGGGATTCCAGAGAGTTTCGCTTACTTGAAGAGCTTGAAGTATCTCTATTTGGAAAACAACAATTTGAGTGGCTTTGTCCCTTCATGGTTGGGTCAGTTGACCTCCTTGGAGAGTTTGAAGCTCTCCTCGAATTCATTTTATGGAGAGATTCCAAAAGAGCTGGCGAAACTGAAAAACCTCTCATTGCTGCTTCTCGATCAGAACAGGCTCTCAGGTCGAATTCCATCTGGTTTTTTTAGTTCAACTAGGCTGTCAGTCTTCAATGTTTCGTTCAATAACTTGTCTGGGACACTACAGTCGGTGTCTAATCCGAAGGTATGTGATGGTATTCAAGGCAACCCGCTTCTCCAGTCCTGTGGCCCGCTCTCCCTAGACCCATCAACCAACTTGCAATCACAATCAGACGCAGCAGCCGCCGCCCCTCCCCTGGAGAACCCATCACCCAGTAAAAGCAATGGTAAAGGAGGTTTCAACACCATTGAAATTGCTTCCATAACTTCTGCAGCTGCCATAGTTTCAGTTCTCCTCGCACTAATTGTCATCTTCATCTATACAAGAAAGTGTTCTCCAAGATCTGAAATACAAGGGTCTTCTGGGAGGAGAGAAGTCACTGTTTTCACTGATATCGGGGTGTCACTCACTTATGAGAGTGTGGTTCGGGCAACAGGGAGCTTCAACGCAAGCAACTGCATTGGGAGTGGTGGATTTGGGGCGACTTACAAGGCTGAGGTTTCTCCGGGCATCCTAGTAGCGATCAAAAGGCTCTCAGTGGGGAGGTTCCAAGGTCTTCAGCAGTTCCATGCGGAAATCAAGACACTGGGAAGGTGGCGACACCAGAATCTTGTCACTCTCATTGGATATCACCTCAGTGAGACTGAGATGTTCTTGATATACAACTACCTACCAGGGGGTAACTTGGAGAACTTCATTCAAGAGAGGTCAAAGAGGCCAATGGATTGGAGGATGCTCCACAAGATAGCATTAGATGTTGCTAAAGCACTTGCTTATTTACATGATGTGTGTGTCCCTCGAATACTCCACCGCGATGTGAAGCCGAGCAACATCTTACTAGACAATGATTTCAATGCTTATCTGTCAGACTTTGGACTTGCTCGGCTTTTGGGAAATTCCGAGACACACGCAACAACAGGTGTGGCTGGGACTTTTGGGTATGTCGCACCTGAGTATGCGATGACCTGCCGTGTGTCTGATAAGGCTGATGTGTATAGTTATGGGGTTGTTCTTATGGAGCTGATCTCGGATAAGAAGGCTTTGGACCCGTCATTCTCCCCGTATGGAAATGGCTTCAACATCGTTGCGTGGGCTTGCATGCTCCTCCGGCAGGGGCGGGCTCGCGAGTTCTTTACAGACGGCCTGTGGGATGCGGGACCCCATGATGATCTGATTGAGACACTTCACTTGTCTGTTATGTGCACCGTGGATTCTCTCTCGATCAGGCCCACGATGAAGCAGGTTGTTCAACGATTGAAGCAGCTCCAGCCCCCGACATGCTAATGGATAATTGTACACACACGGCCATTGACAAATTGAACATTGTAGATGGTAAGTTTGAGATTTTTTTTAATAGTTCAAGAACTTGATTAGTCCATTTTTATTTTTTGGGCGTTTCTCAGATTGTATACCCAGTTGTAGTTAATTGTCTTGTAATTATCATGCATACTTCTTCCCTTGTTGTTTCCTCTTGGGGGGGGGGGTGATTTTTTACTGATATTTCTGAGAGAAATGCGTGTATTTAATTGATCATCAAAGAATTCTCTTCTTCTGTGTGTATGTTAAGTGTTTACTGCACGGAATTGGAAATCTTACATTGCAATACTTTTTTTTCTCTGTAGATATATAAGCGTATATTTCCTTGTATAGTTTTCTGCAACTGCTCTTCAAAATATGGTAATGATCAGCATGTAATTACCTATAGATGGCAGTATCCTATCTGTCTAGTTGTTTCCTATCGATCACAAATAAATCATTATTGAATGCAATCTACAAGCAAGTTCATGTTTTAATGAGTCACTGACTTAGCCTTCTTTCCGGATTTGGTTTTACAACAATGCAAAAGGCAAGGCTCAGCAAAAGGTAAGGATTTGCAATTTGTAATGGTAAATTTAAACCTCCAGCTAGCTAAGCACTGTAATGTTACATAGTTGATTATTCTAATGCAATTGAATGTCTTCTCTGTCTGGATTTGAGGAAGGTTAGGCTGCATCATTGGACCTCAAAATATGTGCTTCGATGATTAAACCGATGTGTGTGTTTGTAAGGCCAAGTACAATGCAAGAGAAATACAGTATCGTTTTCTTATATCCGTTGGCCTGGTATTCAGGTACTAAATATTGTACTTCTTTGGAACTCTTCTATGCCTGAACTCATACTTTTTCATCTATCAAGACTTTTCCCCCTAAATAAGGTCATGTAATATTGTGTTTTTAAGTTCTATTTACCAATAGTCTTTTATTTTTGTGATTCTCAGATCCGCCTCACAGCCCCCTATTATGTTGGCTTTTGATGGAGGTTGAAGGAACTGACATCTCCATGATGTAAAAATCCATCACTGTGGATGTCACAGGTGATTGAATTCTGAAGCCAAGGTGTGCGATATCATGAGTGAAATGTATTGTTACAGCCTCTCCATTTCATGGGAGGGAGTTCCACTAGTTCAGACTCATCAATCAGGCCTGAGCATAAAGTTTCCCCTTCATTTAAATTATTGGACCTACAATAATGGAAGTCATTCATGTATCCTTCCGAGTGCTGGATGGCGGTGATTGATCAGAGCACAAGTGTACATTTCTCTTCGACTCACTGAGGCTGAATGATTCACTCCAACCCTTCATCTGCAACAATCATTGTATGTTTTTAAAGCTTTAGCTGTTTCATTTGAGGTATGTAGATGCGTTTCATCAGGATTTATAGTTGGATCTCTTTTCAGAAACTGAAAAACAGGGCAATTGAACAATAAACTTCTAATACAAGTGTACATTTTGAAAAGCTACTTCTGTTGTTGTTTCATAGCAATTATCGTGCTTATTCACAGGATCATGAGATGTTTGTTTATTCATCTTTGATGATTAACATGTATCTTCATCTTTTCTTACACTTTTTATCTGTAAATGTTCACCCACAATCCCCCAGTCTTGAGTATGATTTGGAGAGAGAGCACTGCAATGCTAAACAGTTCATTGTCTAAGAATGTAACACTGATGATCTAATGTAATCCAGGATAAATACAAAGTGTAATGATCGAACCAACCTGTTCAAATTGAGGATTTACCATTTGGGTTTAACCCAAACCCAAACAAGACAATTTGGGTTGTGCTTGAGGGTTTGAGTTACCATGATCCTACTTGTGTTTAACCCAAATCCAGATGTGATAAGTGATGGATTTAAATTTACAAGGGTGCATTGGGAAAAGAGTTTGAAAATTAACTTTTCACATAATCAGTTTTTGAAAACAACTTTTCAGGAAATTCATTTTTCAAACCTATTTTACAACTAAAAATTGTTTTTTACTTTTATCAAAAGCTGAGACTAGTATAATTGTTAAAAAACGAGTTTGGATCTATAATGATTCCTATAAAAAAATAGAATCACCATAAGCTATCCGAACCCTGTTTGCAAATGCAAATCACTGTTTTATCTATAATACAAAATTGGAACCTTCTAATTTGTTTTATCCTAAAATGTATCACACTTCCAAAATTTCAATTTTTTTTTGCCATCATCCACTATTCTTTATTGTAATTACTGTGTAGATTAAATTATTTAAAATTATTCAGGGAAAACATTTGTTGCAATACACATCTGAATAGGATACTTACTATGCATGCATTTCAAATAGAACTACTACTAAATACTAATATAAATAACGGATCCCTCAATCATTTTTGAAAGAAGAGATCATGGAAGCAATCTTGTGCAACAGTCCTGATGCATCACCATCATCTTCTTTGGAAGATGGAGCTGTCCATTCCTGGTAGTTGTGGAGGCTCCCTGTGAAATCTGTGAACAACCCATCAACTCCAATTTTGTTTATCCAATAACTATATTCTACATATGGGTCCTGATGGAAGTCCAAATGCAAGAATGTCTGCTCATTCCTGTATGTGTATGGGTGTACCTGGAATAGGATATTGAAAAGGGAAAAAAATGTTAGGGGCAATTATTTCTGCAGTCCCAAGGTTTTTTTAATAGTTTCTAAAGGGATAGATTCCATATAACCCCCACAATCTTATGAAAATCCAGATAACCCCATCTTTTCATGAAATCCGAATGACCCCCCAAAAACATAACTAAAATCCAAATACACTATTTTGTCAGTTAAGTTAACTAAGGATAACCTGAATTTAACTCCAATGTGTAAAGAAGAGAGTAAATCTTAAAAAGGCATACCTGAAGGTCATGAGCATGCGCTTTCGCAACAAGGTCAGTGGGTGGGCCAAGATAATTGTTTTCAACAGGCACAATGGTGTCTTTCCAAGGTCCAATGCCAACTACATAATCTTTTATGAATTCCAAGTACTTGTCTGAAGTGATGTCCCAGTATGACTGTACATTCATACAGATTAGCAAGTACCACAACAGCTAATATATGAGTCATCTTGTAGAATTGTTACCTTCGAAAAAAATAATAAATAATGCATACACGATGACATGGAAAATCTCAAAAAATTAGGACTCAAAGACACGGCAAAGGCATCACAATGAATTTATAGTAATATATGTTTTATCACGAATATGAAATGAGGGCACAACCATATAGTATACAAAGTTGATATAACCACAATGGTGTGTCAACTATCAACTTTGTTAACATTACATTTGGCTTCATGGGGAATAAACCATATAGTAATTATTAATAAAAATAAATTACAATATTGTGCTGCATAAGATTTGTGTGTTTGTGTCCTATCCATCCGCGTCTAATACATATCCGAAATTCAAAAAATAATTTTCAATTTTAGACACATATGCGATGTGTTTGGCACGTGCCTAACACGTGTCATAGACATGGCATGTTTATTATAATGTCCATGTTTTCTAGGAGAAAACTTATAGAAAAATGTGATGCAAATCATGCAATATACATCCTTAAAAGCATTCTTTCAATCAGCCTAGTTGTAATTATTCAAGTATTGACACCAGTTGCACTAAAATTTTGAAAATTTACATTCTCCCCAAAAATTATGAAGCCTTTAGAAAAGTGAAATTTCCATGTGTCAGAAATATCAACTAGAGATGACTATAAGATTAAACAGCGACTCCGCGGTTAATCAAAACAGAAAAAAGGAAAGAAAGAAAAACCTGATTCGTGTCTTGAGTTGGCATTGTCACATCATCAATCAAGAAAATTTTTGGTGAATCCGTGAAGTTGGAGATGTATACAAGTGAAGTTGGAGCAAATGACTGTATGAACACAGGTTGCTTTTGCCATTCCTTTGACATGTATGCTCCCTTGTATCCATATTTCAGTAGTGTCTCTACGAATTTGTCTTCAAATTTTTTTCCATCTGCCCATTTTACCTGCAAAGGTAGAAATATGTATTGACCATAACTTTGTCACCAGTTTGGAGTTCAGGAATAATTCAGCAAGGACAGAAATTTGCAATTCGGTGTAATTCAGGTCAGTTCCAGAGATGTAAAAATTTGTAGTAGTAGATAAATTACTTATGATGTGCAGAATCACACAAATTAAATCAAACCCAGGAAATGTTATAACATCAAAAGATTATAAAGATTTTAACATTCAACTTATATTATTTAAATTTAGACAAAATCACCACAAACTGACATTAAATATGTATTTTGCATATAAAACATATATAAATCATTTAATGAGTGAATTTTTGGATAATACATGTATTGTGAATGAGGACATGATTTAACAGGAATTCATCTTTCAGTGAAAAGTGTGCATTTAATACGTTAGGTAATCGATAGCTCAGAGCACTAGGTAACAAGTGTCATAATCTACTAAGTTAATGTAAGGACTATTTAGAGTAAGTCGAATATGCTCATCAAAATCATTTAATCAGAAGCAAAAAAGTCTACAGACACGAAATGTCACAATAAGCCAATTTGCATGTAACAAGTCACAACTTAAATTTATCTTGAAACAAAATTCTGATCAACAAATGAACCAAAAGGAGATTAACAAGAACATCCACACCCCAACCACTTTCAAAATGCTATCAAGTTGCAGATTACACAAAATTCACTTACACGCTGATTGATAAAAACCGGATTCTTGATCTCTGGGTATATACCAACAATTCTGTCTGCATCTAGTGCAATTGAAATGAATTCTTCTAATGTAATTATTGAAAATTTTCCTGCATTGTGCATTGGAAAGCGTTAAATGAAGGTAATGAACAAACAAAGTAGTTAAGGAAAAAATTTCATCCCAAGATATCTTAATATGTCTTATTATGCTTTTTCCCCTAAATTCCACACTTCAGATGGCAACATAATGTGAAGGGATGAAAGGACATAATTCACAAGGAATCTTTTGATCACATGAGCTTCAGATATTATCTAGGATTACATGGCATCCGATGAAAAGCACCTGAATTTTTTATCTTGTATTTGACAAGTTAATATCACATTCCTAAATCACCTCCTCCAAACCTATTAGATGATATATGTTTTCTTATAAGATAGCTAAGTATGAAACCGACATAAGCTTTCTGGAGATAGAATTGGAAATATCTTCAAGTTATGTAAATCCGTCTCTTGCCAAACTGTGAAATTTTGAGGAGATTCCCATCAAAAGCTAACAAAATCACAAGCAACTTAACCATAAATTCATGATCAATAAATCCAAAAATGAGATCAGGATCTGGTATTGTCATCACAAGAACTTACCATTGTACTTCTGATCTCGGAACTTGTACCTCTGCTTTACTCTCAGTGTCTTGAGTTCTGCAAGAGTAAAGTCAACTGCAAACAACGAAATATAGTTAGTTTGATGAACATGAAAGACGGCATAGTCATAAAAGTGTTAATTAATGAATTCATTTTCTATAGTTTGAATAGGGCCAAGAGAGCGCATATTAGTCATGGACATATGTCTATAACATTGACTTCCCATTGCATTTCATTCAAATTCTAACACTAAATAAAAGCGTACTCAAGGAAAGAAATATATGAAACAACGTCACATTCAGCTAATTCCACGAAACATTATGATGAGTTGATTAGGTAGTCCACAAAACATCCATGAACATTGAATGCTATGTCAAATTACCAATGATTTGAACCTGTGCACTAATTAATTTTTTGCCATCTATAAAGTTCATTATAATCCTAGTCTTACTAATATTAAACTTTTCAAAATAGCCAAAAGAGGGAAAATAAATAAATCTATTTAAGATACTAACAGAGTTTTTTGAAAAATAGATAGATTAAAGATTTCGAAGTACAACACCGAAAGAGGTGAGAGGAAATAGAAAAAAAAAACCAAAACAAGCCAGTAACCAGCTAGAAACATAAGGAGAAGGGAAGAAGGCCGATTAGAGATATTTAACCGTGCTTGTCACTGAGAGATTCACCCATTAAACCACGATCCTCAAGCGTGCACCTCCCTCGCACCCGCCATGAGCCGTCCCCAATCACGCACGCATTCGCAAAAGATCTCTCACATACCCACCCAGTAAATTCTCACACCTCTAAACAGTTTTAACTATGTCATTGGTTTATATTCACATAATAAAATTTTAATTACTAAAAGATGAAAACTATGTCATTGGTTTTTGTTCTATTCGAATTTGTTCAAAAAATAAATATTGGCATCTCGAGACTGCTGAGTTTCAATGTTTCTATAAAAATTTATAGGCTAACTAAGCAAGGCGGCCTACTTAATTCAGTACGATTTATCACAAGAGAATTACAGAGAGTAAGAGAGTGGTGCAGTCAGTTATCGGTGCAAATTTATCAAACAATTCAAATGGGGAGAGGGTGAAAACTGGAATAAACCAGGTCACTGATGAATATATATATAAAGAAATCAAACTTGATTTTCTGTTAGTCTAAGGAAAGACATCAAATGGTGTGCATACCAATGAACCACCCAGTGACATTGTCCCCTTGGACTTCATAGGTCCTTATGCGATTTGCAAACTCTTTATGCTTTGCAATGTCAGTCGTTTCATCAAGTGTCACGTCATGAAAGCATATGAGGGAACCATCTTTGGTGGCAAGAATATCCGTCTCAATGAAATCAGCACCCTCTTCAATAGCTCTCTGCAAGATATACAAGCTTCAATAAGCATCTTCACACAGTATGTATGCCAAATGATTAGAGGCTTGTAACATAAAACATGACTGGATTCTGAGTGAAACCACATAATTTGGATAGGACTTGCATACATGGATTTTTCGATTCTAATCACATGTTTTATTTAGAAAACCATGCAAATAAAAAAAATCCCAATCTCCTTTAAAAGTTAGATGTACTTAAATTAGAAATGGAAACTGCAAGAAAGCTCGTAAAAATACAATGTTCAAACCAAAACATCTAAACATGCTTGAGAAATAACTAACCATGTATGCCCCAGTGGTTTCTTCAGGAAGTTCCCCATTTGATCCTCGGTGTGCAATGTTATACGGTCGAAATGTTTGTAACGACTTCCTATGCTTTACCTCATTTTTACTCGGCAGAGGATAGAAAGGCCTACCAACTGATCCCTCAATGAACAATAGGAGAAGGAAAGGAACGAACCCTGCAAAGATAAAAGTACACATTGCTTATTATTCTCAAATCAAGAAACAAAATCACACTTAAAAAAGATCCACCGTCTCAAACTATCAAGTCCATTCTACATTTATACAGAACGAAAACATATCTGTCACTAAAGTCACACAATTAAGCTCTTGTAGTGCCACAACAAAAACATTAGTATACAGACACCTAGTAATATTTCAGCTATAAGCGATGAAGAAAATATTATATATTAACTGCTTTTAAAAAGGGGAAAAAACAATAGGGGCCATTGAAGTTTCCATTTGTTGGGAACTCATGAAAAGGTTGATAAAAAGATATACTTGTTAGTAGGAGAGCCCAATTTGAAAGGAAATTGAATGAATACTTCTTCTGATGACTGATGCAAAGACAACTACAACTCAAAAATGTCTCATGGATTTAAGTAAAGCTGGATTTTGAAGGCAACTCCATATGTGTTTGGATTTTGAAAAGCTGGATTTTAAGAGTGCTCTTAAAGCCCACCCAAGTCAACAAGCAGACATCATTGAATAGTTCGATTAGCTCTAGTAATATATACCAAACTCAATTTTACATATTCACCGCGGCACCCATTCGAATGTTGACAAAGTTTGGAATTGGCCATTACCTCTTAATTGAAAATTTTCATAAAGATAGAAATCATGGAATCAATTTTATGTACTCTATAATCTATATTCATTTCTTTCTTATACTGTCAGTATAATAAATTTCTTCAATCTTAATCTTAATAGAAAAACAACTAAAAATGACCTTTTTTGGAATAGAGATTTCTTTTTTATTATACTGAGATATCTGAAAAAACCTATTTTATGCTAAAAGAGGTTTGACAAAAGTACACGATGTATAATAAACATGCAATGCAAGAACATAAAAAAGCTAAAAATATTAATAAAACGACTAAACCAACATAAATCACACCCAAAAATAAAAACCAAATATTTTAAAAATACAAAATTAGTTCATATGTTCAATTCGAGACACCCAAACGCACAGATTAAAATCTCTAAAACAAACCCATCAAATATTCAAAAAATAAAATTCATCCACTTATAATATAATCTCCTAAACTACAAAAGGAGAACAACCCATAAGAGGGTGTGTAAAAAAACAACCAAAGCTAACATTTTTATCCACTAAAAAACAAATCACAACAAGAATCCAAAGCACATAATGAAAGATAGAAAGAAAAACCATCCAAATTTGCTTACAGAGCAATCTCATTCTCTTCTTTGTTCGTCCCTCTCTCCCTCTCTCTCCCTTCCTCAAATCTCTCTCTCTCTCTCTCTCTCTCTATTGAATAATGAATTATTGATTTTATTTATAGTAATTGTTTTTGGAATATCCAACGCGAATAATTGAAGAGTCTAAAACATGGACTGTAGACGTAAAAGTTTCTTCGTTTCGTGTGATTTAATCAAAACCGTCCATCTCAAACAATGGACGGTTTCTAAGCAGTGGTCCCCTATAAAATTCCATTGGAAACTTTACAAATATACCATTAAAAAAACTAAAATTTTCAAAATACCCCTGTAGAATTACTAATTGTTTGAGGGCATTTTTGAATTACTTTCAATATTTATAATGTGCATAAATACCCTTCAATAGGGCATTTATGCACGATTTTGTACTTTTGGGGGACATTTGATGTTAATAGTTCAAAGAGGGGTATTTCAAAATATTGTATTTTGTGAGGGAAATATATAAAAAAAAACCAATTCCATTGATAGGAGGGAAGATCTTGGATTTTGGGTGGTTCGTTATGTACGGAGAAATCTGAACCGTCCGTCTGATTAGATGGACGGTTTATAAGCAGTGGTGTGTCATAAAGTCCATCGATAGGAGGGAGAACAACGTATGTTGGGAGTTTCGTTATGTACGGAGAAATCCATATTTTTGGACGGCTGAGATTTCGCTAAGGAAAGACGGACCACCGAAACAATGATGGGTCGGCGTGGACTGTTGACTTTTTATGGCATGTTTGGATACTGTGCAAATGGGGGTGGGTTTTCAATTGCACATGGTCAAACATAATATATTGTTTGGTTATGATATTTAAAGTGAAACAAATGAAATTCAGGGTTTTCATTTGCCCTATTAAATGGGGCAAACAAAATCCCAACTAACCCATGTGTTTTCATTTGTAACGGATTTTATTTTCACACCTCTAAAATGTATGTAAAGTAATTTTACATTTTTACCCTCTAACAAATTTATTAAAATCCATATTATCCAAAACAAATATTTCATCTCCTAATCTTATCTTAAGAATTAAAATAGATAATTATATTTTATAAATTTATATAACTTACAATAATATAATTGTGTGGATTATAAATATTAATGTGGTATAAAAATATAAATGTTATTATATTAAAATATATCAAGAAATCTTAACTAACTATCATAGATATTATCCAACAAAATTGTTGTTTATAAAATATAAAAAAAACCTTGTAGGATTATTTGTTAGTTGAAATCGAACTTTTTTTTAACCACATTGACTTATATATAAATTAAAAAATCTAATATACACAATATTTAAATTTAAAATTTTTATATATAATATATTTTTCATTTTTTTTGGGTTTTAAGGATAATTATTTGTTTAACATAATAAATTGACACATATATAAACAGTTTCACATATGTGAGACAAACAAATAACACGAACATGTGTGTAAATGATAACACAACATGAAAACAGACAAACATGTGCAAACAATGTACAAAGTTTCCCTGCACGTGCAATGTAAAATTTGCATGTGCACAAAAACACGTGCAAATAATCACTGCATCCAAACGTGCCCTTAGGGAAAGCTAGGGAACAAAGTCCTGACCATTGAACGCGTGTTCCTATTGTAGGTCCACCAAAGAGGGTCCACCCTTTTTATAGGGGTAAGAAATCAAATCTGAGAGTCTTCCATATAAGTAAGCCTGTCAACGGACCGGATACGGACCGGATATGGTCATATCCGTATTCGTATCCGATCCGTATCCGTATCCGTATCCGACGGGTATTTAAAAAGCGTATCCGTGTCCGATCCGTATCCGTATCCGACGGTCGGATAATTATCCGAAATATCCGAAATAAATAAATAAATAATTAAATATAACAAATTTTTATTTAAAGTTTAAAAATTGACTCACAAACACAAGTCCTAACTTTACAACTATTAGAAAGAATAAATAAATAATTAAACATAACAAATTTTCATTTAAAGTTCAAAAATTGACTTAAAATTAAAAATTCACAAACACAAGTCCTAATTTTACAACTATTAGAAAGAATGTGAGTCACTTGATCAAAATCCAATGGTAGATATTAAATACTAATATTAATATTTTTTTAATGCCATCGGATACGGATATTTTTCGGATCGGATAGGGGTATATCCGTATCCGATCCGAAAATTTTTGGATACGGATTATTTTTTCGGATACGGATACGGATTTTTCGGATATCGGATATTTTCTGTATTTTCGGATACGGATTCGGATCGGATGCAGATATTTTTTCGGATAATTGACAGGCTTACATATAAGTTGCAAACACTTTTGGATAATAAAATAGATAGATAATATGAGAGATTGTGTCATCCTTTTTTTTTTTTTTTTGGTAATGCAGTGGTAACTTTGAATTGGCCGCCAAATTAATTTTTTTTTGTTATTATTATTATTATTTACAAATATATGCATATGCATAATATGCTTTTTTTGTTTTCGCAAAGCATAATATGCTATTTGAGAGAGCACTTATTTGACTGGTAATTAAGGTACCGTTTGACAACTGCTCAAAAGTACTTCTGAACTACTTCTTCTTCTGTAGAAGGAGAAGTGATCGCGCCACATCATCATTTTTTTTTAAGATAGATTAAATAAATGGTGATTGCGCCACATCATCATTTTTTTTTGTTATTTGTTTTTAGTAAATTTAAGTTTTGATAATTATGGAATATAGGTCAAATATAAGTTTCAATGTTTGATCTTACTTTACTATGAAATAATCTTTTAAAAAAAAAACATTTCACGGTCATAAGTATATAATGAAATCCTTTTTCCAACAACCTATTGATTATTTCAATTGGAGTTATGTTTGAAAAGTTATGAATTTTTAAAGAATTTCAAGAATAATTTAATTCTTGTTTTTTTTGTATATGTATATTAATTGGATAATATCATCCATATCCACCAAATCTTAATGTTTTTATATATATATATTCCTACAAAATCACATTTTAGCAAAATATCTCAGATGATTTGTGATTTTCAATAATACCATTAAAAATGTTTAAATTGTGTGTGAAAGTCATTAGTGAGATATTGTAGGTTTTAAAGTTTCAATGGAGTATTTTTATAATATAAGGATGACTGATGGTATATGCAAAAAAAATCATTTAGTTGTATTATATCTCTTTTATGCATAATTTCATAATAAATTTTACAGACATTTATTTAATCATTATTAGAAAATTTATTATATCATTTATGTATATATGACATGATACATTATATCGCATATAAATTGAGGGTAGTGGTTTTGGGCAATTTTTTCAAAACATTTCTTTTATTTACACTCACATCGTGCATGGAGAAGACTAGTTAATTATTATTGAAATCTATAAGATGTTAAGGACGTCTTTCATACGACAAATTTCATTGTCCGCCCTAGGTATAAGAAGTCACCTAGGCCTCGAAATTCGAGAATTTTTTATATCAAACATTTTAATATAAAAGTTAATTTATTTTTATTTATTTCAAATTTGAACATTTCCACAAATTTTCAATTTATAAATTTTATTTCATTAAATGTAATATTGTTTAGCGTATTTAATGAAAACTTAATTTTTATTTTTTTAATTTTTATATACTTTCCTTTTTTTTCTTATTATATATCCCTATATTACATGATTTGTTTATCTATTTATATCTAAATGATTTTTTTAACAACAAATCCCTTGATTTAAGGTTTTTTAATTTTTAGTCCCTTTTCTAAAAATGAGTTTTTCCTCTTTCAATATGTTTTATTTCTTAAGTTTTGTTTTATTTTCAGTTTTTTTTTAATTTATTATTTTCTCGAACATATGTTTTATTATTTTTTTTAAATTTTTATCTTTGTTTTTATTTCCTTTATTTCTTTTTTATATGAACCTTTTGTTTTAACATTGATTTTTATGTGTCATATGAAAGTTTTTTTTTTAGCATTTAAATGTTTTTAGTGTAAATATACTAGGGCCTCATTTTATAGGTTGATCTAGGGCCTCTTCTAAACCAATTAATCTCGAGTCAACCTTGTTATGTTGTCTCAACTACACTTATCCTGTAACTTTTTTTTAATATAGATGTATATTTAATGTAATGCAATATATACATTCATAAAAATAAAATATTTTCTTCAATGAATTGTATAAACCCACTTAAAGAACAAAAATTAAATGTTTTATTTTTTACGAATTATACACATCAGTCAACATATATATCGAATCCCACGTGCGGCTGTACATGCTAAATGTTATTGTGCATATTTTAATTATATAATATAATGATAATAATGATATTTTTTTAATTTATCTATTAGTGATTTACAAATATTATACTCTTATTATAATGGATCTTTTCTATTTATTCTCTGACTTTCTCTTATTATTTTACATATTGTCTTATTTTTATATATTGTTAATCTCTCAAAATGTTTTGTATTGAAATGTATGTAGGATCGGTTGACTCAATAACTAACTCGGATAAGTTGTTTCCTCAGTCACCAAATTTATGAATTTTTAAGGCTCCATTTGGATTAGAGACAGGGGCGGACCTAAGATTTAAAACAAGAGAAGGCTGGAGACCAACCAATACACTTGAAATACAAAAAAATTATAACAAAATATAAATATGATAATTTAAGACAAAATATATCAAAATTCAAGTAATTCATTATAACTCAATGCACCGATGAAGATTTGATAGATATTTTTTTATAATAATTACAAAAATAAACAAGAAATTACATATTTTTTTACTTCAATTGCACTCAACGATTTTTTTCTGCATAAAATTTATCTACAATCATGTCATTGTTAAACTTTTCAGCTATTTCCCTTTCAATATTTAAAATCAAGTAATTTGCAAGAAACTCATCCTCCATCTTGTTACAAAATCTTGTTTTAACAAGCTTCATAACTGAAAATGATCGTTAATTCGATAATTGTTGTTGAAACTGGAAGAGTCAAAACAAAACGAATCAATCTATCAATGAGGTAAAATGTCTTCAACTTTTCTGTTTTCATGAGTGTTTGACATAGTTCAGATATTCTAAACAAATTATAAAATCTTTCATGAGAAAAAACATCAAACTCATAATTTGTAATTGATATCTTAATATTGTAATCTCTTGCTCTGTAAAATCTTCATGATAGAATGTTTTAGCAAGGATGCATATATCATCAACATTGAATAACTTATAATCATCTCTCGGATCCAAAGCTAAGCTGAGACGAATAAGTTCAACATATTCCTCATTAAATCAGTCATTTAACTCTTGCAATACACAGTCCACTGTGCTGTCAAAAATGTCAACTCAATAATGATGCTCCAGAGTAATATTATCATGTGGAGTCCGAAAACATATATCACTATATGGAATATTCATGTCAGAAACTTTAACTTCATTTTGTTTACAAAATATGATCACATTATGAAGAAAGCTATCGCAACTATTTTCTATCAATTTTTGAATAAGAACTTTTGTAGTAGACACTAAACTCATAACATTCAAAATATCTTGAGATTGATGTTACAAACATTGACAAAGACATCAGTCGTTCCTAGAATTTCGTTCATCAAATGTAAGATAAATATAAGCTCAAACTTTCTCATCTTTCTAAAAGAAGTTTTGTCATCACCACGTTGAGTTGATGTAGAGGCATGATCGCTAATTTCAATTAAACAGAGCAAGTTGCAGTATACATCTTTATAACACTGCAAACAAAAGAAAAATGAGATGGCCATCGAGTATCTCCTGGCCACTGTAAGGTAGAATTTTGATTAGCTCTTGTGTCAGTCTCAATTTCATCAAGATCAATCATGTGTTGGACATATACTTTTTGAGCATCATATAATTGATCATTGTGTTTGGCAAAGACGCCAATTGTATTAATAATATAAATCTGATCATTGTGTTTGGCGAAGGCACCAATGGTATTAATGATATAAATCAATTCATTGAAGAAATTATGTACTGACTTTACTTCTTTGGATGTTGCAACTAGAGCTAGTTGGAATTTATGTGCAAAATAGTGCACATAATATGCATATGGGCACTCACTAAAAAATAAAGCTTTTAGTCCCTTCCATTCACCGCGCATATCACTTGCACCATCTATATTAGAGATGCAAAGACCCGCGTTTGGAAAAAGCCAGGTTTGAATGGTTGTTGAATAGTAACTAGGCTTGTCAACGGGTCGGGTCCGAGTCGGGTCGAGGTGGACCTGGACCCGGACCCGACCTGTGGCAATACCCGACGGGTCCGGGTCCAATCTAGGACCCGGGGGGTCGGGGGAATGTGGACCCGGACCTGGACCCGTCGGGTCCGGGTCCGACCCGACCCGGATAGTTGGCAAAAAAAAGAGGTATTGCTCATGTATTTGTTTGCCTTATCATTCTATTTGAAAATTTTTATAATAAAACATTATTATAATGAGACTATATTTGAACATAATTTTATACAATTCAAAAGAAGTAAATGAATTATTAAACAATATCCAAAACAATAGCCACTAACATAAAAAAAAACATATTAACCTAAACAATAAACATAACTAATTATACAAACATTCAAAACAATATTAACCTAAACAACATTCAAAACAATAAACACTAACATATTAACTAAAATAATAAACACAAATCATGCAACAAACTAATTAATTATACAAATTCAAAAGCTAATAAGTTAATTGTCCAAAACAACCGACGGCAATACATTACTAAGTTTATTACATATTAAACAATCAAGTTCTTACAAGTTGTAACATCAACACAATGAAAAAAATGTTATGATTATGATTTATGAACTTATGAATACAAACATAAGTAAAGTAAGAAATAAAATTATGTATCAACTAATATTAATAGTCTTATAATATATGAGCATATATTAATAAAACAATCGGGTCTCGGGTCCAACGGGTCGGGGAGGGATAGGCCATGACCTGACCCGTTTGTTTGTTCGGGTCCGCTGGGTCGGGTCCAATTCGGATCAAGTCCAAATCGGATCGGATATATTACACGTATAATCGGGTCCGGGTCGGGTCGGGTCTAGACCTGACCCGTTAACAGGCTTAATAGTAACTAGTGTCCCATGAGTTTTTATTAAACATTGTCCGCTTGTTTGGTTACATTACCTGGGTTCTTGACGCAGCCTTGTTAGATTACCATTTCACCCCCTCATTACACCTCCTTCACCCTCTCAATATTTATAAGCCTTATTTAAACACGGTCTAATATATTTGACATTTCTCCTATTGGTATTCAAAACAATTGAGATAGACTCATGTGTTTGAATATTAGTTTGATTAAATATGTTATATGATTGATGTAAACATAAAATTTTCAAAAAATGTTAAAACTTATTTTCAACACTACCTTAGTCAAAATATTCTGAATTCTGTTGATCCAAAAATCATTCTATACTTATGATTCCTCGATGCGATGACGTGCACCTAACAATGCAAATTATGCAACAAATAAAACACTAAGCCCCCGTTTAGGAAACGGAGTTAAGGCGAAATAAATGTGGTATAAGGGTGATATAAAAATGGATAGGAAAAATGGCTGTTTGTTTGCAGAGTATAACTTGGTATTACTAAACCAATTTAAACGAGTATAAGAGAGTATAACAATTCTAAGTAACCCCTAGGATAAGTTATACTCACTTTATCTATTTCCATGGGCCCATATGTCAAATCAACTTTTTAGACCTTATCACATCATATCACCTATCAACACCTCTTATACATCAATGGGCTCCACATGTCAAATCAACTTTTTACATCTTATTTATATTTTATTCTTTATTAATCAAATAACTCATCAGTTATTCTTACGTTTTCCAATGAGAATAAAAAAACACAACCAAACAGAAAAAATCTTATCCATGTAGAATTATTATTTATACTGGTATAGTTATCTATCCAAAATAACTCAATTCCTCAATCCAAATGGGACCTAATAAGTCAAGTAAAAGGAATAAAAAAATTTGACGGACAAAAAAAAGTGAAACACACTAAGCCCTGTTTGGAACGGAGATAGAATTTATGACAAGGTATATATTTATCCAAGCATAAGTGAATATAAATAAGGATAAAATGATTTTGTGTTTGGTTGTGTTTTGAATCATTCTCGTTGGTAAACGTAAGAATAAATGTTTTGTTGTTTGAATAAAATATGAATAAAGTATGGATAAATATTTCAAAAGTAAAAAAAATAATGATAGTTGATTTGACAGATGATTTATAAGAGGTGATAACAGTTGATTTGGCAGTGGACCCACATATTCTTTGGATGGAATAACCTATGATAACTTTAATTTCAGGGATTGATTGAAATCCATATATCACTTTATACCAGTTTATTCTGACATACTTTATCAGGAGTTATCCGGGGCAAATAAACATACTAAAATTCTTATTCAGAGTTATCCAAGGACTTATACCCAAAACAAACGAGAGGCCAAGTCTTATTTTGAATAATGGCATTCCATGAATCATGACTTGTCATTGAAGCAAATCATTTATGTTTGAGTCCCGTACTGCTTTGATGTAGTGGTTGGACACGGGTCCGGATCCCCTGCTATGCACTCTCTGTTGTCATCGTGCTATGTTTTCTCTCAAAATATGCCACGTGTCATATTACCAAATCAACGGTTAGAAGACACCTTATTATTTGAATGGTGGGCCCCATTTTTTTTCTCCTTCAATTCACAGAGGATCCATGCCTCTTATCCATGATTTTTTTTTTCTTTGGCTTGCTTTCACCATGTGAATTTTTTTAAAAATTCTACTTGAAATATTTTCAAAAATTTCACTTGAAAAATTTTATTTCACGTTTTTTTAAAATAAAATGGCTTGACTATTCATACTCTTATGTTATCATCTAGTATTTAAATATTATTACACATATTTAATTGTTTAACACCTAAAATAAAGAACATTAATAAATAATAAAAAAAATTTTATTTGTGAATGAAGTTTTTTTTGTGTATCTAAATACACAATTAAGAGTTAAAATTATAAAATTCAAACTTTATCATATACATTAAAAAATTATAATTTTACTTATAACATTTTATTTAGATATGAAAATTTTGGGAGCGGATTGGTTTAGGTTACCCGAACCCTTAACCCAAACACAACTCAAATTAGGTTCAGGTTGATTAGGTTGATCTTGAACGTTAAAACTCCAACCCTAACCCGTCCAAATTTTCGGTTGGGTTTAACTAGTCCAAGTTACACCCTTATATTCACTATTATTATGATGATTGAAATTGTGTATTATGTCTCTGTAATTTTGTTTTAACTTGAAATATATTATTGGTGTAGTTTGATTTTATTGAGCATTATAAATGTGATGTAACTCAGTTGTAAACATAGGCATGACATAAAAAAAATTATCAATTTTTGTTAAAAAATTGAGGTTGTACATAGAAATTATTTGAATTTGAATTTTATTTTTTTTGTTCATAATTTGAATTTTATTCTAATCTCCTTTGGGGACCAACACGAAGCAAATTAAATTAAATTTCGCCTATTAAAGAAAGCAAAGAAGAAGATAAATTCAGGGGCGAGGGTTCCAAAAAAACAAATGTAACTTGTGTGAAGTGAAGAGAAAAACAATGAAGCCCACCATACAAACCAACCAAAGTGAACCGTCCATTTTGTTAAATGCTACGTGGCGCACTCTAGTAAAAACACAGCAAGATCACAACAGAGAAAAGCACAGCAGATGATCCGGACCCGGTTGGGCACCCCACGTTCCTTTCGAAGGGCGTGGGTTCAAATCCTGGGACTCCCCAGTGATGAACAATCCGCTAATGGGCCACGGGCCCATGGTGTTGTTGGTGTTTGTGTATGGTGAGCCCACTGGTGGCTCACTCACTACTTGTATTACAGTCCCACTGGGCACTCCTTACCTAAAAAAAAAAAAATCATTTATGTTTGAAGACTTGTAATTTTTTTTGTTTTTTGGGTAGGGGCTAACACACCCACGATGGGGACCTATCGGACTCAGAGGGTGCATCTCAACCAACTCGCTGTACGATTGGTGGTGCATTTGAAAACTTATTTGAAAACTTATAATTAAGTCATCAAAGTGAGACATGCTTGGAATTTATAACATTGTACATTAAAGAACACAAGTTTTTCCGAGATTAATAGTTATAAATCATTTTCCATTTAAATGTGTTTTTAATTATTTTTGTTGAAAAATCTAGTAATGAAGGTTTTATTGTTTATTTGATCATTGTAGTTAAGATAATTTAACTCCATAACATTTCCAATTCCAATATAGATTCTCCCTAAAAATAAATCCAATTTTGTGGACGTAAATTACCAAAACTCATGAAAAAATAAATTTAAAAAAAAAACTTCCCCAATCTATCAATCATTCAGGATCAAAAACTTATAACAAGGTCTTAGAAGGCCATGAAATAAATTTTCAAGTAAATTGTAAAATATCAGTGTTGTTGTCCATTGAACCAATAATGGGGCTTCACCAAAGGTTATATCAGTGGGAGCCATTCATCTCTCAAAGAGGAGCAAATCCAAAAAAGAAATCAACAACCAACTCATCAGACAAACAAATAAAAAACTCCCACCTATGGAGAGTGATTCTGCTATGACAGTTGAAACACAAACATCAAACTGAATTATCAATTGATGCCCACTTTGTTAAAAGCTTCATCTGTACACATCCCACCATATAAAAAGACCAAAAAAAAATCAGAAGAAAGACCCAACAAAGAAAGAACTCCAAATGTACATGGTGAAAATCTCTTCACATTCTACCTTCTTTTACTTAAGCCACATATTTGCCAAATATGTGGCTTAATGAAGAAGAGCCACCATGTACTCCATTTTCTCACTTTTTTTTTAAGACAAATAAACCAAGTCAAGATTTTTAAAAAGGAAAGAAACCATCTGAAGTTCTTTCTCCTGATTCATTCATTCTTTAGTTGTAGATGGAAACTCCCTTCATAAGTAGGCCGATGGGGTTGGATTGACCACAATGTGCTTCAGAGGGTGAGCCACATCACCTCCCCCGGCGTGCTCTACAAACTCGGCGGGCGATAAGAACTTGCCATGGCAGACGCATACAATCCTCACCTCCTCTCCCTTCTTATATCTGTAGAGGAACCCGTCGATCTTCTTCCCATTGGGTCCGTCTCCCTTGGTGGATACGCATGGCATGCTGTCCATTACATTCCTTGCAGTCTCTGTAGTCCCACTGTTGTTGTTGCTGTTGCTGTTGCTGCTGCTGCTGCAGTTGTTGTTGTTGTTGTTGTTGTTGTCTGTTGGTGGCTTTTTTGATGGATCACTCGGTTGCTCCGTACGGCTGTTAACAGACTTCCCGGTGGTCCTTCGACGGTCACGGATGCTGGTTGCGCTCATGGGATCTTGGGAACCATTCCTCCCTGGAATGTTGAATCCTGGAGAAATAGAAGCAGCTGTAATCATTATGAGTTCCAAGTCATGGAACTTAGTATTTAAGATTCAATAGAAGAAATAAAGCCTAACAGAACCTGATTAGTTCTTTGAATGCTAACAAGGCATTGATGTTGATCATGATATTCTAAATGTGTTGTCGCCAATCAAAAACATGATCAACAAAAAAATGTCATGTTAGAACTAAGATTTCGGTTTGACATACCTAGGGGTGTCAGGAGTACTATAAAATGTAAGGAAACTTTTAAATTGACGCAAACATGTGTTTGAAAGGGAAAAACACCAGTCTTGAACACCTCTAACCATATACTATTTACTTAAGCCACATATTTGGCAAATCCACATTCAATATGCAACCAATTAAAAAGCATGTAAGCCACGTATTCACAAGTTTTCATGACATGAGAAACTAATTTAGCAACCCACGATTACTTTTTTCTTTTCTTTTCCCAGAGGTAAATGTTTCTTTGTTATTTATTTTTCCTGGTTACATGTTCTCCTACTATTATCCGTAAGACTCAAACCCAATGCTCCACATTGAAGAGGCGTATCTCTACCAACCTACCAAGAGGTTGTAGACTAACAAGATATTCTAAGACTAAGAACCCAATACTCATCAGTGAAGAGGGCAGGCACCTCTGAGAACCTGTCGAGTAATTTGATTAACTACTCTTTTCAAAGGATATATCAATCCTTGAGATCATAAAATCTCAATCCAAGTAGGACCAGTTCAAAATGAGATCTCTGTCCATCAGGAAACCATGACAGCACCATTATCATATAACGGCAGATATCAGAATAACATCTGCTAATCCAACTCAAATATCTCGGGAAGTTGTCATTACGAAACGTGTTATCCAGCTACACGGGCATTATTTTTATGAATATGTGGAGACAAAAAAGAAAGAAAGTATAACAAAGCATCAGAAATAACGTCACTATCATTATGGTTTGATTCAAAACATTCAGACACGTGGCTAGCGTTGCAACGATATAACCACTACAAAATACCAGCACAATCAAATAGACTCCTAAAACAGATAATGTTTTGTATTCCTCAAATGGCATCTAGGCATCACAAGAACACGGTCATATCTTTACTGGCTAGCACATAAACTATAGAATCTGAAATAAAATAAACCAGCCCAATCAAGACTCCTAAAAGGAATAACAATTCAGTTTCCTTACATGGCACATAGGCATGCTGATCATATCTCTATGCGTGGCTACCACTGCAATAATGGTATTTATCATTTAAAAAGAGGAACGATCCAGTTCCCCCACCAACCACAAAATATCAGCCAAACCAATAGACTCCTATGATTGGCAACAATTCAAATGCCTCATACGGTCACGTAGGCATCATAAAGAATATAAATATTCTTCACAAAATGATTGCAAAATGTAACGAAACAATCTAATAATACGACTAACTGGGAAGTTGAACATCATGGCACTTTCAAATCCACATATTCTATACAATAGTAACGTGAGAACAATTTCTTGGCATCTAAATATACCCATAATACAAGCCAAGTTAGTGAAAACTTAAGACATTCTAGGAGACTCCAATACAATGGGATGAGATTCTGCTTAAGAGAGCAAAAAGTGTCAAAAATACTGTCTTTAAGAGCATCAGCCAAAGCATGGGAAGACCTTTTGAATATTCTTCAAGTATTCTTCAAAAACGTAATAGAATACCCAAAAAAAGGTTCACATTCATAATTGGAAAAAAAAATTAATAAAATCAACATACCCAGCTTTTCACTTATAATTATTTCCAGAGTAACTACATCAAAGAATGCAAGCTTAGCTTAAAAGTCATTAAAGGGAGCCAAAATCAATCAAACAATGGGTCCATTGTCAAACCAATAATAATTAAAATCAAATAATTCAACAAAAAACGAATGAATTAGACCTTGGAGAGCCTCCGAGACCCCCGACGAGCAACTTCCTTGTGATCCGATGGACCTCTGCCTCGACAGGGCCGCCACCGCCCAATTCGCCCCCGCTCCGGCCCGGATTGGCATCCCGAAAGACGCCACCTGACCCGATTGGTTCCCGGAGTGGCCCGGCCCGACCGATAGGCTCTCGACCTTCGCCTTCAGCGACTCCTCCTCCCTCTCTTCCGCCCGGCTCCTCTGCTTCTCCGATCTCTTCCTCTTCGCTTCCATCCTCCGCAGGCACTGCAGCTCCTTCCGCTTCCGGACCTCCTCATCCGTCTCCGCCGGGAGTGAGCACGTCCTCATCAGCGGAACCGCCGGCTTCGCCTCCGGAGGCGCCTCCTCCGCCGCATACGTCAGGACGTTGGCGACAGAGGAGGACCTGAAGAGCCTCTTCTCCTTCCAGTCGGACCCAAACGGGAGGCCGAGGCTGAGCTCGAGCTCCACTGAGTCTTCCTCCTCCATCACCGCCGGCGCCGGAGACATAGGTATGTCCCCGGAGGAGAACCGCCGGAGAAGGTCCCTGGAGTACCCGTCCGTCGCTTCCGACATGTGGGTACCCAAAAAGATCCGGTTTTTTTTTTGGGGGATTCAAGGCTTGAAACACCCGAAATACAAAAACCCAGTTAAAAAAAAAAAGGCTCTACTATCGGAATCTGAAAGAAAGAACCGAAAGAAGAGATTCAATGAAAAGCAAGAGAAAAAATAGATTATCTTTTAAGGGTTTTTTTTCAAATATCGTAACCCATCAAAGAAAAACCCAGTTGAGTGTTTTCGGTTGCGATTCGCGAAAACAAAGAAAAAATCGATTAAAAACCAAACAAAGAAGCCATGAAAGACAGAGACCCTTCTGAGAGAGAGAGAGAGAGAGCTGCGTTTATTTTATTATATTTTGTTTTTGTGGATCGGAAAAAAGGGAAATGACGAGACTGCCCATGGACCCGAGCAACAACGCGCGTTCGAGACGCCACGTGTCCCAAAAAGGTAGACCAGCCGGAGACGCGTGGCGACGCCGTAAAAGAAAACATGTCCTCGGCATCGGCGGGGGTTTGGGGGGGGGGGGGGTGGGGTTAGGGTGGGTTGGTTTGGGGGATCGAGGAGATGGACACGTGTCAATTTTTGGGTGTGACTGACACGTGTCGATGATAGAGGGGGGTGGTCGTCGTTTTCGGGATCTCTGTGTGGGTGTGTGTTGTGAGCTGTCATGCAGAGACAGACGGGTGTTCGGCGAGGAGGAGACGACACGTGGCGATGAGCGCTTGAATATCCCCTTCCGGGTCGGGTGGAAATCCGAAAATCCCAAATCCATCGGAGATATTCACCCGTTTATATATATGATACCTAGGGGTGCAACTTGGGCGGGTTGAACCCTACCCAACCCGACTCATGGGCGGGTTTGGATTGGGGTTTTTTACCGTCGGGTTCAACCCGGCTCGAACCCGAACCAACCCGAACCCAATTCAGGTCGGGTTCGGGTTGAGATCTCGGGTTGGCCGAGTTGAACCCGAACCCGTAGAGGTTTTGATTCTTTAATTTTGTGTGTTTGTTAGAGGGTTAAATCTTGACCGTCCATTGATATGGCAAAATCCCAACCCTTCATCCAACCAAATCTAATTCATCCACTATCCCTCTTTCACTCACTCGTCCCTCTCTTCAGTCACTGCCGTCACAAACAAATGAACAATCAAATGAATCAAACCTCTCTTCAACCCTCACCGACCGCCCGAACTCACCGACCGCCCGATCCTCACCGACTCTCGACGGTCGTTAGCCCTCGCCAAGCACCCAACCCTCACCGATCCACGCCGATCCTCACTGACCACGCCGATTCACGCCGATCATCACCGATCCTCACCGACCACGCCGATCCACACCGATCATCACCGACCCTCGCCCGAGCCTCACCGACCCTCGCCGATCGTTGTTAATGTGAATGTGTGATTTTATTGTAGGGTATTTGTTATTTTGGTCGGTTATTGATGTGAGAATAATGGTTTTTTTATAAAAAAAAAGCTTAGATGAAGATGATGTTTTTAATATACAAAATATTCGTTTATTTTAAAAAAAAATTAAGGGGACAACCATTCAAATTTTAACACTAATTTTTTTTAATGGATTTTGCTTTGTGAATCTTGAAGTCCATGCTTCATCTGATGAATTAATGGTAAATGGTTTTAGCTTTGTGATTCTATTAAGTTCATATTTCATTAGTGATTCTTGCTTTGTTAGGGTTTATTCTTGACAAATCAAAATGACTGATTATTGATATATTCACCGACCCAACCCAATCCTGGGTTCAACCCTAATCTGACCTGAACCCGTGGGTTGAGTTCGGGTTCGGGCTCGGGTTGCACCCTTCGGGTTGAGGTCGGGTTCGGACTCGAGTTCGGGTTAGGCACTGTGTGTCGCGGGTTGGGTTTGGAAAAGCTTTCAACCCGACCCAACCCACCCGAGTTGCACCCCTAATGATACCTGGGTGGGGCTATTTGCACCCCTCTGTTTGCTGAGCACACCCCGTGTCTGAGCACACCCCACCCAAATAACTTGGGTTCTGTACACACCCCAATATTTATGTAATATTTTACTTTCCACTGTACACCCCACTACAAACCCTAAAAACTTATGCAAGAGGAGAAGGAGGATGATGAGGAGGAAGAGGGTGGGGTTGCGGCGGAGGGTGGAGCTGGGTCGGTAGGGAAGAGCGCCTCCGAGAAGATATGTTGGCAGTTCTTGACATCCACGGAGATGCGGTGAGGAGGTTCATCCAGTCAAAACCGACGCCGGAAGCAGTGTTCGTGGAGGGAGTGATGGGCATAGGTGGAGACAAGGTAGACCAGGAGAGGAGGTTGGGGGGGATGGAATCGAAAATGTGAACAAGTTGTCCTTCTTCTGCACGCATAGACACTACCAATGTCGACAGTTTCACATTTCGTAGGCACTCCATGTGTCAATCCTTTCAGAAAAAGAAAATTTTAACATTTCATTTGTCCCTCCAAATCTTAACAAAAAAATAACAAATTGATTGTCTCTCTCACCTCCTTTCAATGGCTTCTAAGAAACGTTTCTTATATCGGAGGATTTAGGCAATTGGGAATGTTAATGAGTAGTTTGTTATTTTGTTTCATGGTTGGTTGTTATTGTTGAGTTTCTTTCAATCCTTTATCATTACATGATAAACCATGTTGTAGCTTTTTTTAACACATTAATATTTTTTTTCTGATGTAGCGTACCGTGTAAAAACTGCATATTTTTTTCCCATAGACTGCCCCATTAGTAAAAACTTACATATTTCACTTTTGTTCCCATAGACTGCAACAATGTCTAGAGATCACATATACTCAGACACCTCAGGTGTCTACTTCATTAGTCAAAACCTACTTGTTTCACTTCTGTTCCGATAGACTGTAGAAGTGTCTAGAGATCACATATACTTAGACACCTCAGGTGTCTACTAATTAGGTAAAACCTACGGGTTTCACCTCTGTTCTGATAGACTGCAGCAGTATCTAGGTAATACAAATACCTAGACATTTCAGGTATCTTAACTATTCTAGAATCTACAAGTTTCACTTCTGCTCCCATAGACTGTTGCAATGTCTAAGGATTACAAATACTAACATCTTATGTGTCTAATCTATTCCAAAACATACGGGTTTCACTTCTATTCCCATAGACATCATAGGTGGTTATAGATTGCACATACTTAGACACTCCAGGTGACTAACACTCTCCAGAATGAGTGTCTTTAGTATCCATTTATAAATGGATCTTCAAATGCTAACCCATTTAAATGGGTGTGAAAAGCAAACAGAGAGGTGTAAATTGCCCCACCCATGATACCTCCACCCACACCTGCAGTCCCATTTGTACGCTGGTCCACGTTATTTTTTATTTCTTAAAAAAATCATATAATTTTTTTTATTGAAGTACATACTAATTATTATTATATTAAATACTGAAATAATAATAATATTTTTTTGTTTTAAAAATCATTTTTATTTTTTTTTCTATATAATAAAAGAGAATCTCGTACACTATCGTAATATATGAGGCTTCAAAACATGTTATAAAATAGACATAGTGTATTAGCGCTCATGGAAAAATGATATGTCCACTTCCTTGTATGGTTTTATTTGCATTTTATTTTATTTAAAAAAATTACACATTATTCTATTCAATTTTATATTGTAATATAAAATGAAATATATATTGAAATATTATAAAAAAAAATTTGTCTCTTTAAAAAAATAATTTTTTTTATTCCATACACTATAATAGAATCTTAATCATAGTGTATAAGCTATAAAACAAATTGGGTGGATCAATATTCTTATAGCAACTACTTTTTTGGGGAACATCTTAAAATTTTAATAATACGAAAATTTTCTAAGTAACTAAAATTACCTTTGATTCTATTCTTCGTGAATGAACTCCTATTTTGATAAAAGAATAACTCTGAAAATATGTTAGTTTGATAAGAGGTAAGTGGATAAGATGTAATTGTGTCAGAATTGTAAAACTAAGATGATATTGGTAATTAAGGTTTTTCGTTGAAATCATATAATTCCAAACATTTTTATTTTACTGGTACAAGGTGATCTAATTGTCAAATCATGTGTCATCATCTTAATAAACCCATATGTTTTTATTAAATAATATGAAAATAAAAATTAGGTACAAAATCGAGATCTTTTACATGTATATTTCATGTCTGTTAGTTTCTTCTCATAAACCGTGATCTAATCTTATATTGAAATTGTTTAAAAATTTTAAAATAATTTATTCGATCACAGAAAAATATAAACTGTGATCGTTATCCTTCTTCAATAATAACAAATAACTCTGAGCATAATTTTTAGTCACACTTTGAATATTATCGTGATCGTCGATTATACAAATCGTGATCAAATGATAATTATTTGATCACGATATACTAAAACCGTGGTAATAACGTAGATTTAAAAAAATATTACGGTTTTTTAGTAGCAACGATCTCAGTTTGAAAGAATTTAAAATCTTAAGTATCTATATCACGTTTTAACACAAACTGTGATCTTTAGTACGATGGGCTATTGCAGTTATTGTAGTAGTAACATTTTTGACAAATCATTTATAAATTATAAAATGAATTGTTTCTAACAGTATTCAGGAGCAAAACTCATTTTCCCTGTAAATAATAAAGTAATGTTTGTAATAAGTGATCAAAGTTTTGGGAAAAACAATTTTTGCATATATTGATTTCAAGTGGTATTTTATTATTATTTTGATATGTTAAAAATCAATAAATATTTTTCATAATCCAGTAGGTCTTTATAAGAATCAACTATTTCAATCAATGTACACACAAAAAAAAAAAAAACTGTTTCAGTCAGGACAAAGAGGGTCCAAATTCGACTTTGTTTTGGTCAAGACAAAGAGGACCTTGGTAACGTAGCTAATATTTCTTGAACCTACAAAAATTGGCTTTTATTTCAATCAATATCAGCACGCTGTAACACTCAAGCATGAATTAATTAAGATCCATTACATGTGGTCGCTAGACATTAGAAATAAATGACAGTGACACGTATTCAAATAATATATTTAATTTTTAATGCGAATAACGTAGATGCGATTGTATACCCACGAGTATTTTCCTCTATCAAAAAGCCCCCCCAATAAATAAATAAGTAAAAATAATAATAAATTAACAACCCTAATGTGTAGTCAAATTAGAATTTTATATTAAAAAATAAATATTCACCTAAAACCAAAATTAGAGAAACAAATGGTGAATTGAGACAAATTAGAGCTCAATATGGACACAATCTAAAATTGGAGAAGATAACTCAAAACCTAAACCAACTTAACCCATAAATTGAAGAGGCCAACAAAAACCCAATTAGGCGTATACTGTTTGTTTGTGTTCCATTCCAATTTATTGGAATTGGGTTGTGTTTGGATTAAACTCAAGTTGATTTGAGTTTTGTTTTAAGATGATGTTATTTTAGATAATTTGAATTCTTAACCACTTATTTGATGTGCAAAAGACATAAATAAAGATTTAAACAATAAAAACATAGACTGAAATATAGATAAATGAAACTACAAATATAATATATTTCAAGATAAAATTACTCTAAGCAATTCAAATTTCATCTTATAGATTAAATAGTTTAATTTTTACATAAAAAAATTAAATTTTACTAATCTTGATTGAATTTAATTTTCACGCCCCCATAAAAACTCTAACTCGGCGATGAAATCGGATGAAAAACTCGGACCCATGTTATTATGTGGGGCCCACCAACCTGCAATTTGCCTCGTACACCTCAGCAGGGTCTCGAAAGGACGCCTCAACTAGTACCCTCCAAGAGACGTACACGTGTCAGATCCCTGTTGGTTTACGTGTTGGGGTGACGTCACCGACACATGTGGGTTGTCAGATGGGGAGGAGATCTTTTTAGGATAACCTGCCGGACACGTCAGCTCGACAGACGTGGACTGGGTGGGGACCACGCCATGGTTCCGATGTTCGTACGTGTTCTGACACGTGGATGGTTTGATTGGCAACACGTTTCTTTTTTTTTCTTTTTTTTGGCAGATGGGTTTGTCTCGCATGCAAGGTTGATTTTTTTCTTCTAAAAAGTTGGGGGACAATGTTTTTGTGGGGAAGAGAAGTGTAGTTTATCCGGATCAGGTGCATTTTTACTGCGTTATATTAAAATAAATATATACATCTCCACCCGTACTCAAAGCCCTGAGAATAAGGCCCGGTAATTAATCGAAATAATTTCGAGCGTATTTAAATGACTGAAATAAATAAAAATTTATATGTCAGTATTAACCGGTATAAAATGATATATGAATTTTTATCAATTCTTAAAATTAAGTTATTTCATGTTATTCAACCGAAAAGAATTTGGGAGTCCATTGTTAAATCAATTGTCTATCACTCATTACCTCTTAGAAATCATCATTTTCATATGATTTATTTGCTTTTTTATTCATTGTAATAGTTTTTTAGTATATCGTGTTTTCAGTTAGGGTTAACTAAATAAAATATGTACAAAATATTCATCATCTATTAACAAAAAATTTATTCATGGGGTTATTTGAATTTACTAGGTATTTTCAGGGGATTATATGGATTCTATAAAAAGTGGGGGAGTTATATGGATTTCAGTTAGATTTTTTCCTAAAAAATAACTCTATACTTGTACCGTGGTTGCGGAGATGTAAACTTGTCAATTATACAAAAACTGAATCTGAAAAGTTAGAAATATAATATAATTTTTTTAATAAATTATTTTATCTTTTATGTTAGTGTCATATGAAAGGTAGAGGGCTGGAAATTGGTTATTTGGGTTCGGGTCACTAAGATCCGTCTGCTCCGCTCTTTCCTGTCTCTTCCTTCGTCCAGCCGGTTTCCCTCTCTGGGATATAGTGGAAAGTTATTTTTGGATTGGACCTTGAGATAGGCTCTGGCGCAGGTCCTGGCACGATAGCCGAGGACTCGTCAGTACTCTCCTCGCCTCCGATAGATTCGGAAACCTCAAAGGCCTGACGGGGACCACGTCCACGCATCCATCTGCGAGGAGGCATATCAGCAACTTAAGAAACAGACACTAGGATTAGAATACTCATATGAAAATCCTAGGACTCATCTCTAAGACAACAATTGGCTCTGACAGGACCATGCTCTAATACCAACTTTTGTCACGCCCCAGGACGGCCATCCTCGAGACGTGATAAATGTATATAATATCAGCAATCCATACACAAGATCAATAAAGACTTCATATAACAACAAAGGCAATAAAACAATTAACACAGTAGCTGACATAATATATATACATATAACGGAAGCTTAAACCAGGTCGTCTAAACCCTCGTCTGGTCCGCTCGGTTTTTGTCATTGATTGATGCGCACACTCCGATGGCCGATGCCGAGGGGTTTCTTGCGTTGTGCCGTGCGAGGAGACCAGTGGCGGATGCCGGTCCGTCGCGAACCGATGGTCATTGTCCTGGTGTGGGCCCTGAGTCCTCTTCAGGGGAGGAGGGGGAGGACGATGACGAGATTGACTGGGACTTCGAGGACATCGAAGATCATGCCCCAACTAGCCCCGTCCCCTGTCCCCAGAGCGCCTTCCCCCGATGCTCTCGCCCACGTCAAGGATTCGGTGATGTGCGCCGTCGCCCAAGTGTCCCAGCTAGAGGCCGAAGGTGACAAGTATGGGCGCTCGGCCGAGTACTGGCAGTCGCACGTGCTGGAGCGAGAAGCTTCCAAAGGTGATCTCGAGGGTCAGATTGATGTTGGTCTGAGGGTGACTCGCGTCAGGAGCTGCCGCGAAGGCTGGCACTCTGCAAGTCTACCGGCGGGAAACCCGAGGCGACGCCATCCCGACTCCGTCGATGCGGCCGAAGGCTTTGGCCCAAGGGAATACCCCGAGCTTCCTCCTCGTTGTTGCTATCGTGCGAGTGGGGCTCGGAGGTGGTTGTAGTTTTTTTTTTTTTATTTCTTTTGTAACAGATCTAGAAAAGGTGCTAATGAAAAGGAACTTCGTTTTTAGAATTCGTACCTTTTTTTTCTTTTTAATATAACATCAGTTTCGATCGAAGTCTCGTTCTGTCCCCATGGCCCTGGCCTGTCAGTGACTTAGCTGTGTAGCTTCTCAGGTCACGTCCTTGGCGTGGCATGAGTTGTTCTCTTGTTGCGAACAATGTAGCCAATACGCCTTGTGGAATTTCCGAGCTGAACAGCGAACGGTTGTCCTTATGCAGACTCTTCTTTCCCCTTGCTCGAACCGTCCCGCGGCATCGCCCTTAGGGAACCTTGATTTTCCTTTGCAGGAACTGATCTCCGGTGTTGCCCCGTGGAAATGGTGGGTTGGGTCCCTGGCTTAAACCGGCTATCGGCGTCACCCTATGGGATTGTTTGGGTCGGGTCCCTGGCTTGAACCGACTAACAGCATCACCCTTTGGGACCTTTCCTTTCCTCCGGCTTGAACCGACTAACGGCGTCACCCTTGGAGAAGTTTGGTAATTCACTGGCTTGAATCGACTAACGGCATCACCCTATTGGAAAGGGTGGGTCGGGGTCCTGGCTTGAACCGGCTAGCGGCGTTAGCCTTTGGGACCCTTCCCTTCCTCCGGTTTGAACTGACTAACGGCGTCACCCTATGGGAAAGGATGGGTCGGATCCTTGGCTTGAACCGACTAACTGCGTCACCCTTGGAGGGAGTTGTGTTTTTGGTTCGTACCTGAGGGTGGTTGGGTATCCCGTTCCCATCCAGTCTGGCGAAGTACATGTGGCTAAATTCTGGTTTTGCCGTATCCGATCGTGCAAGGGTGGCAGACATTCACAAACATTTATCCTTATTAGAGCACATTGAAGCAAACAAGAAGAATGAATTAATCACAAGAAGTCTCTAAACATACTAAAGTAAAGCCTCCCGGCATGTAATATTTTCTTATGTTCATAGCATTCCATGGCGTCGGAATGGGTACCTTGCGAGGTCTGAGAGTGCAAAGCTTGTATGCCCCCTTGCCGTATGCCTCAACCACTTCATACGGGCCTTCCCAGGTGGCCCCGAGCTTTCTAGCGTTGAGCTCACGAGTGTTGTCAGTGACTCATCGGAGCACCCACTTGCCTGGCACGAACGATCAGGGTCGCACCTTCCGGTTGAAGTGGAGGGCTTGTTGACATTGGTAGGCAGCCAAGCGGATGAGGGCGGCTTCCCTTCGTTCCTCGAGCAAGGCAAGGTTCTCGGTGAGAGCCGCATCGTTCTACTCAGAGTCGGCAAGCGAGCTTCGTAGAGTGGGGAGCCCGACCTCAGTGAGAATGACTGCTTCCGTCCCGTAAGCGAGGGCGTATGGGGTTTCCCCAGTGAGCTTTCTTCGGGCGATTTGGTATGCCCAAAGGACTCCCGGGAGTTCCTCTAACCACCGCCCCTTCTGGTCCTCGAGCTTCTTTTTCAAGCTGCTGAAGATGGTGTGGTTGGTGACCTCAGCCTGCCCATTCCCTTGTGGGTATGCTCGGGAGGAGAACCGTTGCCGGATGCTGTATTCGTCACAGAATTCGTGAACAGGAGCATTGGTGAACTGCGTCCCGTTGTCCGCGACCACGGTTTTGGGCACCCCGAACCTGCAAATTATGTGCTTCCACAATAAATTTTTGATGTCGGAGTTCTTCACGGTCTTGTAAGCCTCCGTCTCCACCCACTTAGTGAAATGATCGGTTGCTAGGAGGACATACATTTTGCCACCCGTGGCGACTGGGAATGGCCCAGCAATGTCCATCCCCCATTGCGCGAAGGGCTACGGGACAGTGAGGGCATGTAGATCCTCGGCTGGGAGGTGCATAAGAGGGGCATGTAACTGGCACTATTTGCATCATCGCGCGAAATCGAGGGCGTCCGCGTAGAGCATCGGCCAGTAATATCCTTGGGTCAAGATTCAATGGGCCAAGGACTGCCCGGAAGAGTGGTCGTCGCAGGATCCTTCATGAATTTCCTCCATTAGGGGCTCGGCTTCATTCTTCGAGAGACACCTCAAAAATGGTCCATCTCCATTGCGTCTATAAAGCGCCCCATCGATGATTGAATATTTCGCGACACGGCGTCTCAGCTTGAGGGCCTCAGTGGCGTCTGCGGGAAGGGTTCCATCCCGAATGAAGGCCTGGATCTCATCCATCCAGCACGGGGATTATCGTTGAATCGCCTAGACCAAGGGGATATGATCGATGGAAGGGAGTTCGAGCACTTCCGAATGAACCCAGCATCCGCCCTCGTCAGTTGCTGCTGTGGCGAGAAAGTCGGCCACGACGTTGTCGCTTCTGGGGAAGTAGTGAACCTCGAATCCGAAGAAGTCTTTGCACAGCTCGGTCGCCATATGCTGGTACCGTTCCATCCTTGAGTCCTTGGCAATGTAGGTGCCATCGACTTGTAAAACCACCAATTGAGAATTGCAATACACGCGCAAGTACCTGACATGGAGCGCCCTGGCGAATCGGAGTCCAATCGGAGTCCGACCAACAGCGCCTCGTACTTTGCAACGTTATTGGACGATGTGAAACCGAATATGAGGGATTGCTCTAGCTAGGTCTTGTCGAGTGTATGGATTACGATCCTGGTTCTGTGCCCCCTGTGGTTGGATGCGCCATCGATGTACATGGTCCACCAGTCGCGGAGGTGCGGAGGGTCATTGAGTTCAGTGACCGACTGTTCCATTTCATCCGAAGGATCGAACTCAAGGAGGAAGTCTGCCACCACTTATCCTTTCCTTGCAACACGGGGCATGTAATCAATATCGAATGGTGATAGCTTGATCGCCCATTTTACTGTCCGTACGTACAAGTCTGGCTTGTCAAGGAACATGTGGATCGGGTGTGAGGTGAGGACGACAATTCAATGTGCCTAGAAGTAATGCCGCAACCTTCGTTTGGTTACCACCAGCGCGAGAATGAGCTTTTCGATCGGGGAGTATCGACTCTCCACGTCGGTCATGGGCTTGCTGGTGTAAAACACGGGGCGTTGCTGACCCATGTCCTCGCGAAAGAGCGCTCCACTTAAGGAGGTAGTCGAGACTGCCAGGTACAAGTAGATCTCCTCCTCTTCGGTCGGGACTGACAAGGTCGATGGTTGAGCAAGGTGTTCTTTTAGCCGACGAAACGCATCTTGCTGCGCCTCTTCCCATCTCATTCCCTTGCCTACTTTGACGGCTTGGAAGAATGGTCGGCAGTGATCCGAGAGTCGGGAGATGAACCTCGCCAGCGCTGCGACCTGCCCTGTAATCACCTGTACATCTCGCATGGATTTTGGAGAAGGGGTTTCCCTTAGCACCCGAATCTTCACTGGATTGGCTTCGATCCCTTGCCAGTGGACAATGTGGCCTAAGAAATGGCCGGAGGAGACCCCGAATGATCATTTCGCTAGGTTAAGGCTCATACGATGAGCTCTAAGGGTCTAAAAGACTTTAGTCAAATGGACTAGGTGATCGCCGTGAGAGTGGCTCTTCACGACCGTGTCGTCAATGTAAACCTTGACGGTTCACCTGATAAGGCAACGAAAGACTTTGTTTACCAATCGCTGAAACGTGGCCCCGATGTTCTTTAACCTGAACGGCATGACCGTGTAGTAGTAGAGCCCTCGTTCGGTGATGAACACTGTCTTCTCCTAGTCCTTCGGGTGGAGGGGGATTGATTGTACCCCAAATAGGCATCCAAGAAGGATAGGCGTTGATACCTGGTAGTTGCGTCACCAGTTGGTCGATCTTGGGGAGTGGATATCCATATTTGGGGCATGCCTTATTCAGGTTGACGAAATCGATGCAGACTCTCCATTTGCTGTTCTTCTTTTCAACGAGGACGACGTTCGAGATCCAATCTGGGTATTGGACTTCTCAGATGAATCCTGCCTCTAGGAGATGGTCGATTTCGTCTGATATGATCTTGTTATGTTCCGGAGTGAAGCGTCGTTGCTTCTGTCTAACAGGGGTAGAGCCTGGGCGGACATTCAACTCGTGGACAGCGACCGATGGATCGATGCCAGGTGTCTAGCTGAAGATGTCTTGATTGACCCGTAGTAGGGCTAATAGGGTGTCTCTGTCTTCGGGGGGAAGGAGGCTCCCTATTTGGACGGTTCTATCGGTAATGTGTGAGTCCAATGAAACGGACTCGACCGGATCAAGAGTGGAAGGCTTGGGTTCTTTCGTGGAAAAAGCCCTCGCCCACTTTGATGGCCGGTCGGCTAATTGCTATGATAGAGAGGGGGGATCGTCCCGAGGAAGTGGGACGGTTGCACTAGAGGCTATCGCACAGCAACGCCTTGCCGTGACTTGATCGCCTCAGACGTCAATGATTGAGTGACCATCTTTGGCTAGGCAGCGCATAACTTGGTGTAGAGTTGACGGTATGCCCTCCATGCAGTGCATCCAATCTCGTCCTATAATAGCACTGTAAGCTGAGGGAGAATCCACTACGATGAAGTCGACGTCCAGGGTATGGTCAGCCGCGGTGACAGGAAGGGTTACCACTCCGACCGGGGTAATCCTCTTCCTATTAAACCCGGCCAAGGGCGGAATCGAGCGTTGTAAGACCTCGGAGTCTAGTTCCATTCGGTTGAAGGCGCTGAGGAAGAGGATATCAGTGATGCTTCCTCCATCGGTCATGATCCTTTGAACCTGGCAATTGCAGATGAAAAGGACAATGACCAATGGATCAGAGTGGGGAAGGAGTACCTCGTCCAAGTCATCCAGGTCGAACCAGATGGAATGGATCCCGAGTGTGATTTCCGAATCTCGGTTCGGCCTCTTGTTAGGCCTATGGGGTGCCTCTCCTCCTAGATTTGTTTCTTGCGGACCGGGTCATCTGTGTATGGCCGATACGATCCGAGCCGGCCGGTTGGCAGGTTTTGCATTGGCGGCGCAGCCCTCGGTGCCCCCTACAGCCGGTGTGATCTGCCAGGCCATGTAGTGCGCGAGGCGTCCGTCGCGTATTAGTGCTTCCACTTGCGAACGAAGGCTGCGACATTCTTCGTTGGTGTGTCCTACTTCGTTATGGAACTCACACCTCCTATTTTGATAGCGGTTTTTGACAGGTGATCTAATTGAGACCGAGGTGCGGAAGAATCCTTTGTCGCAGTTCTCCTTCCAGACCTGCCCCATCGGGACGGTAAGAGGGGTCGTTTCAGTGTTATTTCCCCTGGATGTTCGTCCCGCCGATGTCGTCACGTCTCCTTTCTTCGGGCCAGGAGGTGATTTTTTTGAAGTAGTTCCTCCCTTTTGAGCATGTGTGACAGTAACGGCAGTTACGACCTTCCGGCTGGCGAGAGCGGCATCCTCCTCCAAACGGATATAGCCGTCAGTCTATGAGATTATGTCAGCCATATCAGTGGGGGGCTTTCAGACTAGGGACTCGTAAAAGTTTCCAGTGGCTACGAGCCCTGATCGAAAGGCCATAGCAGCGGTCCTGGGGTCACAATCATCGACCTGGGTCATCTCTGTGCCAAAATGCGTGAGGTAATCTTTTAGTTGTTCACCCTCTGCTTGTCTCATCCCAAAGAGGTTGGTGACATCCTTCTTAGGCTTGCAGTGGCAGATGTAGTGATCGATGAACACCTCACATAAATGACGAAAGCTTGAGATGAAGCTGGGGCGAGCTTTCGGAACCAAGCCAGGGCCTGACCCCTGAGGCTTTGTGGGAAGACTTTGCAAAGCAGTGCATCGTCTCCGGCCTCCGAAGACATGCGTTGTTGAAACAGAAAAAGATGCTCGGTAGGGTCGATCTTGCCCTCGTAGAATTTGAACTTTGGGGGAGTGAATTTGTCCGGGCGAGGGGTCCGGAGGATATCTGTCGATAACGAGAAAAATTGAAGTAACTCCGCAACTTGGAAAGCATGATCGGCGGTGGTCCGGGGTCTCATGGTATGGAACTTCTGGTCCACCACCCTCATAAGATCTTCTCGGAGTCCGGGATCCTCCTAACGTGACCTTTTGGAGTTGACGGCCATGTTGGATGAACCGGCGGGTTCGTCCTCGTGGGCATGATTTGCTGGGATTCCTTCACAGGGTTGGTGTCCGCACGGCAAAGGGGGATTAAGCGGCGCGGATGGCATGCCCTCATGGGGCATCTCGTGATGCGGCCTAACCCTCGACTCTGGTGGGTTATCCAGCAGGTTGCGAAGGCGTTCGTTCTCACGACGCATCTCGTCTACAGTGCAACAAAGCTCTGTCGCCTAGGCTTCATCGACATTGTGTCGCGGGGGGTCAGCATCCGGACGTGGTACGTCGCTTGGTAAACCTCTGGGGTCAGACAATGCGGTTCGTAGTGCAGATCGAGTCACCGGGGGCGGGAATGATGGAATGTTCTTCCTGGGAGGCATGATTCCGATCACATGCGTCCCCTACCTGGCGCGCCAAGCTGGAGGGCCGAAAATTGGTTATCCGAGTTCGGGTCACCAAAATTCGTCTGCTCCGCTCCTCCCTGTCTCTTCCTCCGTCCAGCCGGCTTCCCTGTCTGGGATGTGGTGGAAAGTTATTTTTGGACTGGACCTTCTGATATTTCTCTAGGCTGCTACGTACCCCTCTGTTTGCCTCTGGAGATCAAGTCATATGTAGTTCCTTTTTATAGTGCTCTTGAGATCACATCTTTTGGATTTGATGGAATCTCTGATTTATGATCATCAATAGGGATTGATTAGATTGATCTAGTCCCAAATCCCATTCCTAAGCTTATTAGAGGATCAGGATAATGATGGATCTAGATCTATTGGATTTGCTGGTTGATATTTCCCTAAATCCTCTTCCTAGGCTTTTCAGAAGGTTAGGATAATGATAGACTTGGATATGTTGGATTTGTCATATTTGGGAGGTCAATCGGTTTGACCTGGTTAGGATTTTGACCGGTTGACAGACTAGATACGGTGTGGTAACCGATCTGGGTCATGGGCCTTCCTAAGACAGGTCGCGGGTCGACGTTAAACGGGCCGTGGGCCGACGCCGCGTGAGCCTAACGGATGAGCCTTATTTTTGGGCCCTACAAAAGGTAATAAGAAAAACTATGGAAATCAATTTGTTTGGTTGAAGATAATCCATGTGGAAAATGTGGGACCCACAAGATTTAAAATCCAAAGTGAAAATTGATGGGATTCTATATTTAATGGAAATCATGCCCCTCCACTAATTATCATATTTAAAAAAAAATTATAATACATATCATTGATTAATAAATAATTTCTTCTCCTCTTTTTCTCTCATTGGGTTCTATCTATCATCACTAATAAACAAATTTCAATATGTGAAAATTTTGGTTGATTTGGATTGTAATAGATATTCAAAAAGGTATAATATTTTATTATTGTCTTTTAAAATTTTAAAAAATATTATTTTTTATGCCATTCTAATGCTATCGGTTCTGCTATTTAAATACTTGAGGGTGGGGGTGCTTAGTTTCATTTGATTTTTAGAAATATATGTTATTATTTTATGTAATTTATTTATTTTATTTTTACATTTTTATTGCGTTACTATTACAAAACTAGTATTATTTCAAATTCCTTTATATTTTCTATGTGATGCTGAGGACAATCTAAATAAAAATACATTGAGCAATTAAATAACTAAATAAAATTTAGATTCTTGATAAAATAATTCTCAGTAAAAAGAATCCATCCATATTAATGATGCGAACTAAACTGATCTCAAAACAATCAAAATCAACAAATGCCATGATAATTGTTTAAAGAGTCCTATAATGCACATTCATTAAAAAAAAACTTTCTTTTTTATTCCCTTTCAAGTAGGAGGCCCCATTCATCCTGCTTTGACTTGCAACTCCTCAATAATATATATCCTAAAGCCACTTTCTCAAGGATTTGATAAATCTCCACTTAATGTGGATCACCCTCTCTCAAAAAAAAAAAACATCAATAATCAATGGTGACTTTGAATTTGAGGCTCATGATGATCCCTCACACAATGTGGAAAGAGAAATAGTGATGGTGAAGGTGATAATGATACAGGACATCAACATGTCTATGTCAAATAGAACAAAAGTTTGTTCATAGTTTTGCTGAATTATTGTTACACCAAGATAAGTGACACAATCAATTAATTAAGAACTGCTAGAAGTAAAATCAATAATAAAAGAACAACGTTATGATCGCCTTACATGCAATATCCTTTTTTTTTTTTTAAGTGTATACTTTATATAATAAAGGTTCTACTATATATATTCTAATAAATTGTATGTATCTTTTTGTATAAAAATAAAAATTAATTGTTTAATCAGCAAAAATATATATCTTGTACTGTACTCATATATAGTTATATACAAGACTACATGTAACAAAACATAGCATGTATTTTCATTAAAAAAATACAATCTAATTTATTTATAAAAATATTTATCTTTCACGTAAAAATAAAATAAAATATCACATTTCATCTAATGAAACATAATGCGAGGCTACATGCTACATGTTTAGAATGCCTGTAACAACCTTGTCAAATAAAATATATACATACACGCGCAACGGGGACTTCAACTTGCATGATTTTAATTAGGAGAGGACCTACTATTGTAGGAAAGTGTGTTTTATTTATTCTTTGTATTTCACTTGGAGGTGGGATTAATGCCAATTACATTATTATTAATATAAAAAATCCTGATGAATCATGTGTTGGAAAATGTGAGGGCCCATTTAGCTCTTCTGCCTCACATGACTTTCTTCCAATAAAAAAAGGGGTGCGGATAAAAAAATTATTTTTATATAAAAAGAGCAGAAAACCCACCCAACTGTCCATTCCACCCGATGATGACACTGATGACAGTAAGAGATGGTGTGACGGAGAGAGTGGGAGGCAGGGGCGGAGCCAGAGGGGGGGGGGGGGCCACAAGGCAAGGTTTAATAATGCATGGATACCTGTATGGGCAAAGAAAATTGATGTTTTTTTGCATATGAACCCCTTAAAAAATTATATTGTTTATATACCCCTTTAAAATTCTATTTCTATTAATGGAGTGGTTTAAAGTTTGCATGAATGCCCTTTTGAAGAGTTTTTTTACACAATATAAATTTTGTAAGTTTTATAGAAATATTTTTTAAAAGGGTATTTATGCACAATTTAAACCCTTTTAAGATTATATATGTAAAAATCCTAATTGAATGAGTGGGTTTAAAATTTGAAAATATTACATGTGCAGTCTCATTTGCATCCGATTAGCATGCATGCATTTGATTATTTTTAAAGTATATACCTGTATAATAAAGTATATACATCTTTATAGAAATGAAAGACATGCTTATATGAAATAAATACATATATTTTATTTACATTTTCTGTAATAGTGTAACATATATGTGTTAATCGATTTTATATATTACATTAAATGTGGCAAATGTAAGTAGGGTTGTAAAAAAAAGTGCGTTTGGTTGCGTGATTGCAAAATTGATTCTGCAGGAATCTGCGATTGCAAACCTGATTCTGCAGGAAGCTCACTTTCTCAGCTTTTTGAAATCGCAGCTTTTGGGCACTATTTGCCTGCAATCGCTGGGTTTAAAACTGCGATTACAAAACTGTTTGGTTGTGCGATTGCAAACGCAGCTTCCTGTAATCGCAATCGCAACGCAATCGCGCAACCAAACGCACCCTAGTGTATTAACACCCATTGAGATATGGAGTTGCGGGTTTTTTTTAAAACAAAATTGCGAAAAACTTTATTTTCATATGAATATTGATACATGGTTTTGAGAGGTTAAAAAATCATTGATTTGGATATTTTAGTAATTTTATTTATTTATTTTAATTTTTAATCATTGTTATATTGAGTCTCTCATATTTTTTGAAATAAGTTTTAAATTCTCTTTACAAAATATAAGTTTAAAGGATATTTTTTGTATGTTTTTGTGATCAATTTTTTTTGTACTAATTTTTACAATATTTGAAGCCTTTTTTTTTCTATTATTGTGATGGGATTAATGATATTTTTCATATTTTTTTATTCCAGATTATTAAATACATGAAAAAAGTATAAAAACGACTTTTGATTTAAATCGTCATTACTTTTTTTTTTTTGTTATTACTGGACTGTTCTTAATTTTGTCTTAACTTATCATATATCTATAATTATTCTTTTTTATCTTCCTCCGTCTCTTAACTCTTGCTTTAATTTCTCGCTCCGCCCTGGTGGGAGGAGGTGTCGCGACCCGGGGGATGAAGCGATGACAACGGTGATCGGTGCCAGACTGCAATGGTGATCGGTGGCCGTTGAAGCTGTCGTAAATCCCGACGAAGACCTAATCGTGCTCTTCTAATACCACGACATGGCCACGGTCCTCCCCGGCTTTCCCCTTCGCCCACTGCAATGAATTGCAGCAGTCGATCACGCCGGAGACGTCGGCAACGACGGCGGCCTCGATTTGGGCGGGGAGGCACTAGATAGGTGCCTTGATTGGGACGACGATGGAGTTCTGGCTTCAGTGGATTCTATTGACAATCCTTCTTGAGGCTTTTCAAGATAGAGAGCCTTCGCAAAGTGGCTCCGCTGGAAGAGAAGCTGCGGCGGAAGGGGCGATCCACAACAGACCGGAGAAGATTCGTGGGTTGTTGTTTTCGAGAAGGCCGGAGTGGAAACGGAGGTCGATCGGGCAAGCAGGGGACCGGTGGAGGGGACGGAGGAGGAGTCGGAGCAGTCGAAGTAGGCGGAGGAGGCCAAAGGAGATCGTCGTCATCGGATGGAATGGATAGGTGGGTGGGTTTCTGATTTGTTTAAAAAAATAATTTTATTTTTTTATTGGATGGGATTCACAACTATCGGGGTGGAAATATACTCCCCAATAAAAAATCATCCAAAAAATTCCAACAAGGGAGAGTTTGATCAAGATACTGTTTCAATTTATGGACCCGCACATGCACCTCATAAATTCCAATCCCTCTCAGTTTACCATTAATAAAAAATTTGCATAGCATACGTGGAGACAGAGAAATTCATAAAATAATTGTTGGCAGATATAAAAAAATATATCTAGATCTATCAGACCTATTTTTTTTGTCTTTAAATTCAACTAGTCTTTTGGAGTAAGAAATCCATTGAAAAGTTTGAAATTTGAATCAGAATATAAATGATGGATTGAGATGTAAGGGGTCATGAAGCATTCACTTAAAAGACATTTGCACTGTTTTTTTATAGCCATGTGCATGTACTCCTTTAAAAAAATAAAAGAAAAGAATAAATGGATATTTCATGTAACATGACATATATCTTTATAAAATTAAATAAAATCCATGAATATTACATTCCCACTTATAAAAAAGATTAAAAGAATTAGAGAACAATAAACCCCAAGTAGAGTTATTCGATTTTTATAGTTATAGTGGGATAGATAACAATCCATGCAAGATAAATAAATTTTTATTTGGTTATCTTTTCTTTTATTCTCATACAGAAATGTAAAATTTATTTATTTTTTGTTTGATTTACCTTAGACAAAGTGATAATAAATGACGGAAAATAGATGAATAAGAGTTTATGATTTTTTAAATGATTATTATACCCCTACATAAATATTTTGTGGTTCAGAATAAATGTGAAAGATGTGCATATGATATGATATATGTGATATTTTTGAATGTTTATGAGAGTTAGATAGAAGGATATTTTTATCCATCGACATAAATAAACTTTGATAAACAATTCTAACACTCTCCGATAATTAACATGCCTAATCATAATTTATCCAAACAAAGCTATTAGGATTTATTTTCTAAACAAACAAATTTTTTATTTCTCCATATCTCTCTATTCCCCAGCTATGCCTCACTACGAGGAGGGAGGGGGGTGTTTGTTAAATCAATTGCATTCACCAAGAACACTAAAATCAGGCAGCAGAAGCAACAAACAGTTCATCAACCACATTTTCAAATTAGAGAACAGTTAAAGAGCCCTCCATGAACCTGTAAAAAACATATCGGAGCCATCACAATTCAATCTTCTTAAACATGTGGAGGAATATACAATGACATATCATTCAGATTATCATCTATGGTGCTCTCTTCATTAATATTAATCGCGTCGCGCTGCGCACCTCGACTCACATTTTTCTCTGCCGCAGCGATTTCAGCAAACGCCTTCTGAAGAGCCTCCTTCGCAACCTTATAGACCTCCACAGACATCGATGCCTTCTCAGCACATTTTGTTGCATCGCCAAGGATGTCGTTGTATCGCAGTATCGTCGATTCCTGGGCACGTTCGTCAACCACAGTGCTGCTCTTCGCATTCCTCGTCCACCGGTTCAAGATGTACTCCTCGGGAAGCACGCGGAGATCGAATATGATGAAGATCGTCAAGATGTGCCCGCACAAGATGCCCGCGAATTCGAACTTGTTGCAACTACAATTTGCTCTTTTCTTCGAAGCATCGAATGAGACGATGAACGTTTCTTCATCACCATCGTGTCTCGCCACGCTGTACTTGCTCACGACCCCGGATTTGATCTGATCGTAGCGATAGCCTATCGATTGCATGAACTCTTCCTGAAACCTGTCGAACACAGCCCTCGTGTATATCTCAGCCGCCTGTTTTTCTATGGGGGAGGCGGTTTTCAGAGTTGGTTTTGTATATGTTGTGTCCAACTCGGCCTGCGCTTCCAATTCATGCCGCCTGATGAGTTCCTTCTCAAACTCTGCTATGAACACCTGCAATGTAGGCCTCGCGCTGAAGTGCGCCTTGAAAAACGTGTCCATGGTCGGTAGTCTCTGCGACGAAGAGAGCTCGGCGAAAAATGTCTCCTTCAAAAACGCAGGGATCCAACGATAGCGAATCTCATGCAACGATTGTAGCCACGCATTCTCCCTGAGCTCGTACTTACTGATCATTGAACCCCAAGAGATGTCAAAGGCTTCGATGGTTTCTGATTCATTGATACACTTCTTCAGCTCTGCTTTAAGATCTGGGTGTATAGAATACGCTCGAGCCAACTTTTGCTTGCATTTGCTGATGATCTGCCACTTGCAATAGCGATGGCGGGTGTTCACGAAAACTCTCTCAACCGCAGCTATCATTGGCATGTATTCTTCAGCCACCAATTCAGTGACGAGCGACACAGGATGGGGACCTGGCATAGCTGCGAGCCAAGTCTCGAACAACCAAACATAGGAAGGCACGCTCTCTTCGATAATCAAAGCGCATCCAAAGATAACCGGTTGAACGTGGTGATTCACTCCCGAAAACACCGCGAAGGGTATCATTCGCTTGTTCATCTTGAATGTCGTATCGAACCTGACCGCATCACCGAAGTAATTATAAGCCATTCTCATCTTCGCATCGGCCCAAAATGCGGCAGTGACACGGTTGTGGTCGTCGACATGAACAGCATAGAAGAAGGACGGGTTCTCCAATTGCATTCTTCGCAGGTACTCTAAGAGGGTCTGAACATCTTCTCCCCCAACAAAGGCACTCTTTCGCATTTCTCTGATACAATTCTGGCAGAACTGGTCTTTCACATCGCCGACCTCCCCTTCGCGTTTATCGAATCCTTTCTTTCCAAAGAGTGTCCGGAGATGACCAACTTTGTTCGTCGTGAATCCGAGAGGATGCGAGTGTTCCTTGACGAATTTACAGACAGCCCATGTCCCGGTGCCTTTTTTTATGACTTCCATCATCGCATTACAGCCTTCTCTTTGTGACATCCGGTCGCGTTTCTTCTTGCCATCGCCAAGAGTCTTCTTCTTCTTGTAGTAACCCTCTTTAGAACACACAAACCTTTTCATGATTATAGATGTCCCGGCACCTTTGGATCGGCGAGACCTACCGACACGGAACCCAAAGCCCATTCGCATGGCGTATGCGTCGTAGAATGCCATTGCTGCATCGTCGGAATCAAATTCCATTCCCAACACCGGAACCAATTTTGTATCTCCATCGGCTGGAACGAATCCCTCTCCATTGGGATCATCAATGGTAGTAATGGCATTGTCATGTTCATGTTCTTTGGATGGGAGCGAGTCATTGTTAGTCTCATCGTCTTCATCATTTGTGCCACTCGGTTCGTCCATGTTGGCCTTCACATCCAATGCCATGAGGCAATCTGTGTAATCATGTATGAAACCACCTTCCATGCCTGTTGAGTTCTATACAGGGAATAAAAAACAGAACCACAAACTGCATTACTAGACTTAAATTCAATAATGCGCAAAATAATAAAAAGATGTATGCATGGTATTATAGGATGGTGTGACACGACAAGAGGATGATATAACTAATTATTTTGAAAAATGTGATTTGACCAGATTTTATATGGTTAGTGCATACACAACAGAAATAACGTCTGTGTATTCTAAATCATGAAGTAGGCCACCCCCATATTCAAAATAATGTGAAGAAATAACCATAAGGGAACATAAAAAAATTTGGCAAGCCTTTGGTACCTGAGTTAATGTAACTGAAATGAATTTCAATGTTCATTTACCTGTACAAAGTGTTTTGATGTCACTTTATAAATCGATTATGCCGTGGGCTCCAATTGAATGTTCCATACCAGATTATTCTCATCATGGTTCTTGTTCGGAGCTTGGTTAAAACTGACTTCCAAATAATATCAATGTAATACTAATCTCTTTCTAGTCTCTAATAAAACATACACTCTACACGGTATCCTCTCTTTCTAAGACAATGTGAAATCTGAAACATCATAAACAATCAAGACCCTGCCAAGCATATGATCAAAACTTACATTGTTTTGGAAACTCACAGCATATGCGCCTTGAACTACATACTTAGAAGTCTGAAATATCTAATTTTTATACTTTCATATGCGATAAGTATGATGAGACCCACCCTTTCAAAAAAGAAAAAAAGGATGATGAGACGATGAAATTTTTCTCTTGATTTTTATATTCACACAACATCCGATGGCATCGTGATATAGACTCTGTTTGGATATATGATGGAAAGATTTTGCGTTTCAAAAGTTGATGATTCTCAAATGCAGATCTAAACATATTTTTATCGTTCAACTTTTCCATCCCTCATGCTTTTTCAGGCTAAAAAATCCAACAATTGAAAAGCTAACAAAACAACGTTTTTCAAAAGTTGAATTTGACACGTGAGATTTTAAGAATCACAGCATTTCAACCACACATCCATAGTGTAATATTTTTCTCCTCAATTACATCTTTCCACAGCTGCATCAACCTACAAAAACTGATGAACTATTAAAATAAAAAAAAACCAAGAAGACCAATGTAACTATTCGATCTTCAATGGTATCCCAACCCTGACTTTTCTCCACCAATCTCCTCAAATGTTCCACATGCGTTGAATGTGCTTCACAATAGTAACATGTAAGATTATCTCCAATCTTATACCCAAATGTGTATCCAAATTTAAATTTAAATAAAAAATCACTCAAAAATCTCTCAAACTATTTACCTACACTCATACAAATCAAATTTTTACTCAAATTGTTACATAATCAAGGGCGACTTAAACATTTACCCAAATTTTCAATGGCTAATTTTTTTTTCAACTCCACATTTTTTAAAAATATTTGAGCAAAACATAGAGTGATGGTTAGAGACACACCATATCAAATGAAGTTTTACTCAAATTTTTAATGAAATTTAGATACATGTTTGAGTAAGGGCTGGAGATGGCATAATGCATATGATTACCAAATCTCCAGCTTTTTTTTTTTATAGTCAACCAACTTTGTTCATTTACTCCTTTATAATTCCACTTTCCCTGAATAAAGATGATAAAGCACATACCTAATCTTTTCTGCAATATCAAAGCCATCACGTCCCAATATAATCAAGATGATTATCATTCACAGGGTACTAGATTATATTTTCTTTCATGAGCAGTTTAGGTTTACTGACCCAGGGCCTATTGAAAATGCAATTTGCCTGATTGAAAATAAATGAATGCAACCTAAATTTCAGCAAAAAAAAGAAGAGCTTGTTTATCATCTCTCATTTACTGATAATTTAGTTTCTGCCTATCTCCTGTCCTAGCTCTTCCCCTCTACTTCCCTATTGGATATCTCATATTTTTTAAAATGAGCAGACCTTCCTTGAACCATAAAAATAGACTAATCGAGGCCAACTTATTTCAACATCACTCTTTCACTTCCGACATTGATGAGTTTGTTTGTATTAAATACCCACAGGAAATAATCTCCCAGGCATCCCCACTGGGTAGCCAAATTCATTTATCTCCCATGTGTCAGCAAGGATGCATTTGAGTCACATATCCAGTCATCTCCAAGGCACAGCAGGCAGAGTATACATAATATATGCTATAAGACACTTATGACACTTCCAATTTTTCCCTTGACCTCACTCTCATTAGACCTAAATTCTTCTATTTCAGATGTTATCCTTTCATCTTAATTTGAGACCTTAGGTAATTCAAAGTGAGACATTTTGTTTGTACTCTCTTAGAAGTAACTTTGCTTTCAACAGAAATCACATTTTAATAAACCACAGACAGAGAAAATAGACAACTCTAGTCATCTAGGAATCCAATTGGATGATGCCATCTGAGGCTGGTCTCTCTAAATCGGCACCATCCATGCAAAGTCATGAAAAGCCCTTCATCCTCAACCAGAAAAAATCAGATGCCTGAATACTTCAGAATGGCATACATGCCTCCATGGCATTGACTTGTTGTGAGATATCCGAATTTGATATATCTTGATTAATGTCTATGATGCATATTGCAACCATGTCATCCCATGCTGTTTTGTGTGATATCATATCCCTCACCTGGTTTCTACATCATATCCTTGCTTCATAGGTTTAGAAACAAATTCAATTCTAGGACATTATGTGGCCAACACTTCTCCATGCTTTTTTCAACTTTTAGCAGGTGCATGTGTAGCCACATGGTGAAGAACTGCGTGGGGGCTCAAGGAATGAATCTGATTCAGAGGATATTAGTGATCATAAACTGAATACATTCTGTGAGGACTGATGCTTTTGGCAGGTTGGAGGAGAAAGGTGTGTGTGGGAGGGGGGGACTGATGCTTTTGGCAGGTTGGAGGAGAAAGTGTGTGTGGGAGGGGGGGGGGGGGGTGGTTATGGGGGGGGCTCTTTTCTGAAGACTGTGCATCTACAGATTGTGTTTTTTCCCCTTCATCTCATTTATTTATTTATGTCCTTTATTTTCTCTGGTATCGTATCCTTTATTCATTTTGAGAAATATGGTGCTAAACATTGTAACCATATGCATTTCTGACTAAAATTCATAAAAATTGAACCTTGTTCAGAGTTCATAAAGAGCATATTTCCTTATTTCCCCATCTCCACCACACATTCCAGATAAATTGATTACTAATTTTTACAACATTTGGGGATATTAAAGCAAGATGTTCTATAAGACAACTAGAGGAGAAGCACACAACACATTTAAAAAAGCCAAAACCAAGAGAAGCATGAGCAGTTCACACACACAAAATAACAATCCATACTCACTCAGTCGATCATAGTTCCAGCAGCCAGAAGTGAGGCATATGGATGGTAAATTAACTAATAGTCCTCTTATCAATTATCGAGAACTAGCACTCAAATTATCAAAATAAAACCCCGCTCTCTGCTTTAATTAGCTGAACAGCCATCTCCCATCCCATCAATGACCATTTTATCTCACTGCAGTATTCCCTGCTAGTAGCTTACAGTGAACTTAAATTTCTTTGGGGTTTAAATTATCAAAACTAGCATCTTCAAAATTTCCGTCATATCTTTCTCTGTTCTGTCCTAAATGGGAATGATGTCTGCTACTCCACTCCAATCTACTTTTTCTTAAGCTATATTATTTAATTTCTACCCGATATTTATGAAGCTCATCACATCAACCTCCTCAACTATATATAATCTACCGGTTTTCTGGTTATCCAAAGTTTCATTTTGGTACTGAAATTCAACAAAAATAGATATGGATGCTGACTTCCAATGAATAGTGAAACAGTGGGACTCGCACGAAGAGACACGGTACACATTATCCAATTTGTTCATAAAAACAAAAAAATAAAGAAATCGCCCGACCAATCCAGCAAGATCAAACAAAAATGATACTTCATTATATTGTTCCAGAAGATCTGATGGTCTAAAGTTTCTTCATTTGCATCTGACAATCAACAAATCCTTTGACACCATAAAAAAACAAAATCTTCACAAAACAAGAAATCAAAATTTCCAATATAAAATCAACAAGAAATGGTTCCCCATAAATTTTTTAAAAAAGAGAAATTCAGAGTAATTTACCTTTCAAGAAGATCCAATCAGACAAAACCCAACTCACCCACCCTCCACAAAAAAAAAAAAGAAGTTTGAGCTTCAAAGTTCTCTCCTTTTTGGGCGTTTCCCCCCCTCCCCAACAAGTGATCTGCCAAAACCCAATAAACCCATCATTCAAAAATTGGAATTTAAGGTCATTTGATCTCGTGTTTCCTCCATTAACAACACATCCACATAGATAGATAGATACATAGAGAGAGAGAGAGAGAGAGAGAGAGAGAGAGAGAGACTCACAAAGTGAAGAAGGGATGCCAGAGAGAGAGAGAGAGAGAGAGAGATCGAATCGAATGAGGGTTTGGTGAAGCAAAGACTGGCAGGAGATCCAGGGACGAGGGGAGAGAGAATCTGGGGTCGAAGAAGTGTTTTTATGTGATGGGCTTTTAAGTCGTTGCAAGTTCTGGGCTTCGGCTGAAGTTTGGCTTTTACGGTACGAAACGCGGTCACTTCGTTGGCTCTTCACTTACTAAAATGGAGGTAGGCAGTTATAACAGTGTTACATCTAATCTCATTTTCAGCTTCAATTCCAGTCTATATGTATTTTAAATTTTTTAAAAATAGTATACATCATCTAATGAGATACATATTTTTATAAAAAATAAAGTATATACTCTAATGAATTGTATGAATGTACTTATAGAAAATGTAAAAAAATTATTTCAAAATATATGTCTTGTTAACATGAACATATGCATCAACAGAGATCTATCGACGCATATGGGGCTGGAATTGGGGCTGAAAATAGATTTGGTGTAACAGCGCTCAACAGTACATGGCATAAATTTTTTTTATCATTTTTTAAAATTTTTCTAAAAATATAGTAATGTATATTAGTATATACTTTATTTTATATAATAAGATGCATTTCATTTGGAGAATGTATGATAAAAAAAAACCAGTTTGAACTGCAATTAGGGTTACAATAGGGATAAGCTGAAATTTTTATACATTTTTTATAAATATATTTTACCTTTTATAAAAACATATTTAATGTATGACATATTATGTAGATGAGACCACTAGTAGAGGTCGACCAAATAAATTACAAAATAAGGATCACGATCTTAAAATCGCACAAAATTTTATATGAAGAAAAATATCGAAGAGATTTTCTGAATTAGTTGTTATACAACTAGCAATTCTTAATTTTCAAAAATTTATTTAGACCTTTGAATTAGCGATTTTACTATTTTTAGTAATTTTTAGATTTGTGATATCAATTATAACAGATCGAATTGAATTATATGGTCATCTAGGATATCATAAAAACATAAAAATCAGTTTTTGAATTTTATTATTTTTAGTCATTTTTTAATTTTCTGTTATTAGTGTAAATAGGAGAATTGTAACATAAGGGAATCAGTTCTTATTAATAATATTTCGAATTTTCTTCCTTTAGGGGTTTTTCAGATTCAAAGATTCCTTGTGAATTTAATGTGCTTATGCGACCTCAACACTTGTTGAATTTTTATATTAGTTTTTTCGATGTGTTAATATACCTCATCAGATAAGGTATAATTTTTCAAAAAAATGAAAATAAGTGTAGTCTGCATTTTAGACTGTAAAATAGATTTTGTAACATTTTCCATTTTTATGAGTATTACACGGAAATTGATATGTCCAGTCATTGTGCAGCCAAATTTTTTTATCTTTTTTTTTATGTTTGTCTGATAAAATACATATTATCATGAAAAGTAAATTATTTATGTAGATAAATCAATACATATTTTTTGAAAATATAAAAAACTTAATTTTTCATACACTATGCTATGACACGTAATGATCTTTCAAAGTATACGCTTCGTTCCATTAGTGGAATGTATAGTCTGTAAGGCCTGTATCACTTGGAGTCTTATTTTTCGATTAGAGTCGTTAAAATTTTAACTTTTAGCATGATGAGAGTTAGAGTACTCTGATTGAAAATCTCACTACATATTATGGGTCCTAGTATCGTTTGTACCACCCATAAAAATTTCATCAAATTCCGATAACGATTTAGAAGTTATGCAATTTTGATTGGTATTCGGATTTAATTTTGTTAATATCCAAGATGACGATGTTTAAATATGATTTTATCATGAGGAGTTCAGTATTGAATTAACTTCCATTCACAAGTAGAATTAGATTAACTGGATTCATGTAGAAAAAGTTATGGGTATTTTTTCAAGTATACACCGGGGATGAGAAAATCCTGGCAACAGCCCTGTTTGATGTTTAACTCACATTTTGAAATAGCTGTAGGGGTTATTTGATTTGAGCATAAACATGAAAATTGTAAAAAATCTTCTTGGCTTTCCAATGGTTTTTGAATTGTACAATTCGGAGCAATATTGTAGAAGTTATAGCTATTCAAGTGAAGCCTGTCCAGAATTTCAGGTCAAGGACGTTTTGGTCATTTGGACCCCTCTTTTGGCTATATAATGCCCCAAATCTCCTCTCTTTCCCTCTGGTCCAGCCCTTTGTGTGCATGTTTTGGTGGAGAAGATGATGGAGAAGTGCTTGGAGAAGCAAAGAAGAGAAGGTGTGTGCCGTTGTTGTTGTCTCTTCCCTCTCCTCCTCTAACTCCCCCATTTAAATTCCATGGATCCCCCTCCCCTCTGGTTCAGCAAGAAGAAGAGAAGTGAAGGCTGAGATGATGGTAGTGGTGGTGGCGGTTGATGTAGTCGTGGGCGTGCTTGCGAGCCCCCATACCTCCCCCTTCCCTCCCCCTCTCTTAGTAAGCTTTCCCATTTTCTTTTTCTAGTTTTTTTTAGCACATTTGGTGTGTTGGGAGGTGGTGCATGCCATGTGTTTGTAATTATGTTTGTGTGATGTGTGCATGTGCTTGTTTACTTAGGTGTAGGGGTATCGGAGTGTCCGCGTGCGTGCTGCCCTGTGTGTGCTGGCTGTGCCCAACAGGCCCGGCCTGGGCCCTGTCAGCACCAACACCTGTGTTAGCATGCCCTGCCTGCTGCCTTGTCAGCACCAGCACCTGTGCCAGCATGCCTTGACTGTTGCCCTGCTGACCAACGCCTGTGCCAGCATGCCCTGCCTACTGCCCTGCCAGCACCAGTGCCTGTGCCTTGCCAGCGCCCATGCCCAGCGTGCCCAGCGCCCGTTCTCAGCGTGCCCGGCAGCGTGCCCAGCGGCATGTCCAGCACGCCCTGCCCTACCTACGCATCTTGGGTGATGCCTACCCTGCATGCGCGCTGTCCTGCCTGCCCCACGTATGTGCTGCTCTGCTTGTCCTGCGCTCGTGCAGCCTCGCGCGCCCTATTGCCGTCCTGTTATCTCGACACGCAACAACTCAGGTATCGGTGAGTGGTTCGATCCAACCCTTCGGGATGCCCTCGATGCACTTAGTCATGCATCGCGCATCCATGGGGCTTCTTTGCGCCATTAATATGCTAGATATTTGCATGTTAGGTTTGTATAGCTTGTATACTGGGTAGAACCCTCTATTCTACCATATACTAGCATATGTATTGTATTCATATATGAATATAATTGTGTTTTCATGCGCCCTTCTTGTTGGGTATGTATTTTCGTATGAGTCTTGTGGATGTATAGAATATGGCATGCTTTAGGTAGTTTCTATTAGAAATACTACCCTATTATTAGTACGATATTATTAGTACGATCTAGAATTATTAAGCCTGGATTAATAACCAGGTGCATACTAAATATTCCATGGTCATAAGACTGGAGGACGTGGTATATTTGTTGCACCCATCTTGTTGGGGCAAAGCTATGACCAGCTTCTAGAGAAGATGAGGTTTTTCCTCTCTCACGCCATCCCTCTTTGTGTAAACTGAGTAAGTAGATGTGGTTCCTACTTGACTCAAGTCCGTATGGGAATATTGGCGTGCACCTATTAGTGTGCGAAAACCCTCACCTTTTTAAGTTGGTGATATCCAACGCATGTTAGGTTGTATCTTGTGTGGTTGCATGTTTAATGCCTTGTGTATGCATGTGTAGTTAGTTTATGCTTTGTATGTATATTGCATGATATGTTGTTATGATGTATATTCATGTTAGGGAGAACCCCTATAACTAATTAATATATTATCGAGCATAACTGTGATAGAATTCTCCTTCATTTATATGCGCATGTTAAAACTGATTAGGCCCATCTGTAATAGGCGTAGGTATGACCTGCTATCGGGTTGTACCCTATTAGTTAAAGCTCTAGCGATGTAAATCGCTCCCTTGCATCCGAGCGATGCATTCGATTTGGAATTCAGGAGAATTCATTGTCATATCGATTTTGTTAAGCCAATGGTTATGGCATTAAGCTAGGCTTACCCGTGCTAGGCGTGTGTATGAACCGCCTGTTGGGTTATGCCCTTGGCTTATTTTCTGCACGAGAGCAGAGGTAACTCCTCGCGTCTGAGCGACGCCTTCGTGTGGGATTCCAAGAGTATTCAGCATCATCGGTAAGTGATTACCGAGAGTAGTTGACTTTCCCATAGGGTTTGCTTTGCGAACATAGAGTATTTCATCCCAATATTGTCCGTGTTGAAGCGGCTCGGGTTGTAACTGTTCTGACAGAGGGCTACTACCTGTAGGTACTATCGATGCATGCGGCAAGATGTACTGATCATGGGAGTATACCAGGTACTGGCTACCAGGGAGAGGGCTAATGAATGATATTGCGAGCGTGGAATCATTCTCCCCTACATCGGATCCGTGTCGATGCTACCCGACATTGTAGCTGTCCTGATAGAGGGCCCCCACCTGTAGATACTATTGATGCATGCGGCAAGATGTACTGATCATGAGAGTATATCAGGTAGAGGCTACCCGGGAGAGGGTGATCGGATGAAGAAGGGTGTAGAGTAAATAGATTTATCCCAAAAGTCCCTAGGGTCACCCCTCCGGGGGCTAGGGTGAGGATGTGTTGAAGTCATGTAGTCACGTGACTCTTATACCCATCCAATATACTCTGGGTAGGTTACTCCTAACGCTTGAGGTGACGTAGTGTACCTCTACCTCGTACCGGATGGACTCATTATATCTCATTATCCAGTAATACCATGTGTTATGGTTAACAGTTGTTCCTCCTCGAGAGTCTCAAGTTTTGAGGGTGAGGGCAATGTATGGTCGTGTTGTCGCGTGACCTTGTTATCCTTTGGGTTTCTACCCATGTTTTTCCTTGAAAGGAAATTGCCTTAATATCATATTTTTGTAATGGTATTTGGTTTTTAACCACTCACTGAGCTTGTAGCTCACCCCTCGCGTATTGTTTCTTTTACAGGGGCGTTGTTGGGCGTGGAGCTTGAGCTTCCCTGTGGCGTGGTCTTGTGTGCATGGAGCGTTCTGTTTGGCGGTTGGCGAGTGCGAGGCTGTCAGCAGTCCTAGAGTCATGTATTTATAAATCATGCATGTTGCACAAGAGGTATTTTATTTGGACTAGACTTGGCTCGCAGAGGACAATGATTGTCTATAATAATATTTTGAGTTATAGACATTGTTGATATTTTTATGCTTTCGCTTTTCAGTTGAGTTATCAGTTATCATTGCTTTGCCAGCTTGTGTGTTATTTATTGGAGTAATTGTTGACCTCTTGTACTTGATAGCTGATATTTTATATATTTACCACGTCTTGGGGACGGCCGCCGTGAAGCGTGACATAGTCGGTTGAGAGACTGCTTTTAAACTGCAACGGGAATACAAAACTGATTGAATGTATCAATAAACTTTTTATATTACATTTTATAAAAAGTTCAATTATTATTATAACATTAAATGCCTTTTAGAATGATTTATGATTAAAAAAATGCTAGAGTGAGTCGCACATTCAATCCCAACACGCTTTAATATATATATTTTTTTAATATATATGTTTCATGTAATGAATCATGTATCTTTTTTTTTTGAATAAACTGTAGGCATATCTATTTCAACAAAGAACCAAATAGACAATGTTCGAACTGAAGATGAGAGAAAAAGAGAAAGAAAATGCAAAATACAACCCGGGTAACCGAGAACATAAGAGCTGAAACATAGGCACCTGTAGATAAGATATCTACCTGGATGAGCCTAAATTGGTCACTCTACTCTCATGACATCCTCTCCTACATAGGCACCTGCCGGCATGGCTGATGAATCATGTATCTTTGTAAAAACTAAAATACACAGTCTAATCAATTGTATGTAACTGTTTATTTGTCTAACCAAATAAATACCTGTATGTAACAATGGAAAAGGAACGCCCTTCGTCCAACACATCTTGCATAGCACACCTCCTAGGAAGTTCGTTCAGCCGAAGTTCAGACTTCATAATGGGACGACCGATCCCTTTGACCATGTGTTGGGCTTCTGACACGCGATGGCGCTTTATGAATAGCACGATGAGCTCATGTGCCGCATGTTCCCGTCCAGCCTCGAAGGGGCGGCTCTCAACTAGTTCCACCAGCTCCCGGGAGGATCGATCCGCTGCTTTGAGGAACTCGGAACTTTGTTCGCCAAACACTTCATTTGCAGTAGGAAACAACAAAAGGATCTCGGCGACCTCATGAAGGTCCAGATGCAGGCAGGAGAAACAATTTGGGTGTACGTGGATCGGTTTCGTCTCCATATGTTCGAGGTAGATCGGTGTGACTCAAATGTTGCGATAATGGCGTTTAGAAATGGCTCGCCGCCAAAGCATCACTTGCGTAATTCCTTGGTAAAGAAGGTCCCAGAGTCCCTTAGCGAACTCATGTGCAGGGCGGAAAAGTATGCAAAAGTCAAGGATGAGGCCATCTCTTCACGGCTCCAAACCGTCGCTACGGTTACAAAGAATCCCGCACCAAGGGAGGACAAGGGGCGGAAGTCACGCGCTGACCAGAAAAATAGTCCAACCGCCAACGAGGTCCGTGAAAAAACGTACACGAAATTCACTCTGCCCCTTGTGCAGATTTTGGAGAAAATCAAGCACGCTCCGTTTTTCCAGTGGGCACCCCCCATGAAAGGTGATCCGGCCACTCGTGACAAGGGACTAAAATGCGACTACCACCGAGACTTCGGGCATCAAACCGAAGGCTGCCAAACCTTGAAAGGGTTCTTGGAATCCCTAGTTCGCAAGGGAAAGCTTTGAGAATTCATTGAGCCAAGAAAAGTGAACAAGCCGGAGAAGCACGTGGTGGCCGTGGGGCCCTCGCATGCCGCGGGGGTCATCAATGTGATATGCGGGGGACTACCACAAGTGACGGAACCCAAGTCATTTATGAGGATGGCTAAGCGCAGTTCGAAACACCTAGAGATTCTTCAAATCGACCAAGAAGTGCAGCTAACACCAAAGAAAGCATGGACAGATTGCCCAACGGTGATTTCGTTCTCTGATGATGACCTCGCTGGGATAATTGTACCACACAGTGATGCCTTGATCATCACGTTGCGGATCGTAAATTTTGATGTTAAGCGCATACTCGTCGACATGGGGAGCTCGGCTGACATACTGTTCATGCAACCATATCTCAAGATGGGGCTGAAACCTTGAAGCTTGGAACCGATGAGGGAGCCTTGATAGCATTAACGGTAGCCAGGCAGTACCGTCCGGGCGCATAACCCTGCCGGTGCGGGCAAGAGACGAGACAGTCATGACAAAGTTCATAATCATGGACCTGCGTTCACCTTACAACGCAATTATGGGGCCCACGTGGCTGGGCGCGATGAAGGTCATTCCATCTACCTACCATAAAAAATTGCGCTTCCCGTCTGCCCAAGGGATTATGCAGATACAAGGAGACCAGTTTGCTACAAGACGGTGTTATGCCGTAGCGACCTCCGGAAAAGCCAGTGTCGAAGAGCATGCCGGGGAGGAGGGTGACATCCACCCTAAAAGTTAGCAATTACTGAAGGATCGGGTACGGGCTGATGACATCCGACCCAATCTCGCTCAACGGGTCGTGGAAGACTTAGAAAAAATAGTCATCGACCCACAAGATCCAGAGAAATACTTCCTTATAGGGACCACGCTGAACCCGACCGAGAGGAAGAGAATGATAGAGCTACTCTGCGAGTACGGGGATGTGTTTGCTTGGGCACCTTCCGAAATGCCAAGTATTGACCCTGAGGTGATATCTCACCGGTTGCACATCTCTCCGACGGTCCGTCCCGTCAAACAGAGACAACGGCGAGTGGCCCCCGTCCACGCGGAAGCTATAAAAGAAGAAGTGGAAAAGCTATTGGTGGCCGGTTTTATATGGGAAATTCGATACCCAGACTAGCTAGCCAACGTGGTGGTTGTGCCAAAAAAGAACAAAAAGTGGCGCGTCTGCGTCGATTTCACTGACTTGAACAGCGTCTGTCCAAAGGACAGTTTCCCTCTTCCGAAAATAGACCAACTGGTGGACGCCTCATCGGTCAATGAGCTAATGCGTTTCATGGATGCATGTTCGGGATATCACCAAATACCGATGTACAAGCATGACATCGAAAAAACGGCTTTCATCACTCCTATAGGAACCTATTGCTACAAGGTGATGCCCTTTGGGCTGAAGAATGCAGGGGCAACCTACCAAAGGTTAGTCACTAAGATGTTCGAACATCAAATCGGCAAGACCGTGGAGGTATACATTGACGATATGCTAGTGCAGAGCGTTCAGAAGCGGGATCACCTCGGGCACCTAAAGGAGGCATTCGAAGTACTTCGGAATTATCGCATGAAGCTTAACGCAGCTAAGTGCTCCTTCGGAATGGAGTCTGGAAAATTTCTTGGTTTTCTGACCACTCACCGGGGTATAAAGGCCAACCCTGATCAGATCAAAGCTGTACTCAAAATGGATCCGCCAAGGAATCGGAAGGAGGTTCAGAAGCTAACCGGGAGACTAGCCGCCCAAAATCGATTCATCTCCAAAGCAATTGAAAGGAACCTCTCTTTTTTCAAGTTGCTAAGGAAGACTGAGAAATTTGACTGGACTCCCGAGTGCCAACTGGCCTTCGAAGAATTAAAGAAGTACCTCTCGTCACCTCCACTCCTGATGAAGCCTAACCTCGGTGAGCCACTTTACCTTTACTTGGCGGCATCCGATCATGCGGTCAGTTCTGTCATTGTAATGGAGCATGAAGGAGTGCAAAGGCTCGTATATTACGTCAGTAAATCTCTTTGCGAACTGGAGTCCCGGTACTTGTACTTGGAGAAAGTAGTCTACGCCCTGCTCGTTTCATCTCGGAAACTCCGACATTACTTCATAGATCATTCAGTCAACGTCGTAACCGACTACTCCCTGAAACCCATTCTGAAAAAAGAAAACATCACAGGGCGCATACTGAAGTGGGCGATTGAACTCTCCCCTTTCGATCTGTATTACGTGCCGAGGAACGCCATTAAGGGGCAAGTCATCGCAGACATTTTGGCCGATTTGACCCCACCTTCTGGCCAAATTTTGACGGTAGAGAATCAAGAAGAGGTATCCGGCCCGAAGTGGACCCTGAACGTCGACGGAGCTTCTAATCGAAGGGGCGCAGGCGCGGGATTGGTTTTAAAAAATAGCGATGGGCTCTTATTTGAACACGCAATCAAGCTGGGCTTCTGGGCATCCAACAACGAAGCAGAGTACGAAGCTCTCATCGCAGGATTGGATCTCGCAGCTCATTTGGGAGTACGAGTCATTGATGTCTACAGTGATTCACAGCTAGTGGTGTTCCAAAGCACGGGCGAATACGAGACCAGAGACGAGAGGATGACATCGTATCAGCAAAAAGTGCAGCTATTGCTCTCCCAATTCAAATCCGCAAAAGTGCATCAGATAGAAAGAGAGCTCAACACTCAAGCCGACGCTCTAGCAACCTTGGCATCGTCCCCCAACGGGAAGCCGGCTAGAAGTATCCACCTTGACTACCTAAAATCCCCAAGTATCGAAAGGCTCGGCGAAATTTTAACAATCGCCTGTGTGGAGGATTCACCCAATTGGATGACTGATATCAAGAAGTACCTTTCGGAAAGGATCTTGCCAGAAAGCAAGATCGAGGCAATAAAGCTTAGGCAGAGGGCAGCCAGGTATTGGATGTCATCCATGAGAATCCTTTACAAAAGGAGTTTTCAAGGTCCATATCTCAGGTGCATCGGATCCCGGGAGGTGCAACGAGTCCTCAACACACTACATTTAGGCATGTGTGGAGGACATATTGGTTCTCGATCACTAGCCCTCCGGGCTGTGTCTATCGGTTATTTCTGGTCAAGCATGAAGAGAGATTCAGCAAAGTTGGTCCAGAAGTGTGAGAACTGTCAACGGTTTGGGAATCTTATTCACCAGCCAGCAACGGACATGGTTCCTATCAAAAGTCCATGGCCGTTTGCACAATGGGGTCTAGACATTGTCGGACCCATGCCTACGGCGCCCTGGCAAAAATGTTTCCTGTAGTAGCCACCGACTACTTCACCAAGTGGGTGGAAGCGGTACCCCTGGCGAGGATCAGAGCTATTGAAGTCAAGTCACTCCTGTGGAAAGACATAATATGCCGATTTGGGGTTCCGCAGGCCATCATTTCGGACAACGGAAAATAGTTCGATAGCAAACTGATAAAGGATTTATGCGAGGAATTGAAAATACAGCACCATTTCTCTACCCCACGATACCCTCAGAGCAACGGGCAAGCGGAGATCACAAATCGAATAATTCTGGGCGGTTTGAGAAGAGGCTAGATAGCGCGAAAGGGAAATGGGTCGATGAACTACCATCGGTCCTATGGGCCTATCGAACTACCTCAAGAAGGTCCACCGGTGAAACACCCTTCTCACTAGCGTTCGGGATCGAGGCCGTCTTGCCGGTTGAAACCGATGTGGTCACACACCAAACCGAAAACTTCGACCGAGCAGCGAACGATGAGCAATTGATGCACGACCTGGAACTTCAGGACGAGGGAAGGGAGATTGCAGCCATCAGAAACATGGACTACCAGAACCAAATATCCAGATACTACAATCGGCAATTATCAAGCAGAAACTTCAGAGCTGGAGACCTGGTTCTCAGAGAGATCTTTCCAGAAACTAAACACAAAAATGATGGCAAGCTAGGTCTAAACTGGGAAGGCCCTTTTAAAGTCACTAGAGTTGGACCGAATGGGGCCTATCACCTAGAAACAATGGAAGGTTCGAGATCCCTCGCCCTTGGAATGTAATCCATTTGAAGAAATATTATCATTAAATGAAAAGTTTCATGTTTCCTTCTTCAAATATTCTGAGTGCATGACAACATAACAGGAAAAGCCACGATCAACGGGTTGAGTCTAATCGGGGTCGCTTTTAACACTCGATACAGCTCAGCCCTCGCAGTCGTGCAACTAGCCGAGTGGCACCCTAAGCCGCGCTCAACGGGTTGAGTCTGATTGGGGTCGCTTTTAGCACTCGATACAGTTCAACCCTCGCAGCACGCACTAACTGAATGGCACCCCTAAGCCGTGCTCAACGGGCTGAGTCTGATCGGGGTCGCTTTTAGCACTCGATACAGTTCAGCCCTCGCAACACGCACTAGCCGAATGGCACCCCTAAGCCATGCTCAACGGGCTGAGCCTGGTCGAGGTCGCTTGTTGCACTTGAGCAAGTTCAGCCCTCGCAGCACGCACTAGCCGAATGGCACCCCTAAGTCGCGCTCAACGGGCTGAGCTTGGTTGAGGTCGCTTGTTGCACTCGAGCCAATTCAGCCCTGCAGCACGCACTAGCCGAATGGCACCCTAAAGCTATGATCGAGCGGGGCAAAGCCCTCGCAGTGCGCGCCATTCAATCGGTACCTGCGAGTCATGCGCAACAACGTGAGACCAGTCAGAAGATGATCTTCACAACTATGCGTCAACCGAGTGACTAGGCAGCATCGCGTCCTAGGGCCCGAAGGGCAACTGCGATTATTCGTAATACTCAATTCAAGCAAGCAGCAAATCAGATCCATCTTTCAGGAATCACACCGAAATCACAATACAACACGAAATAAAAGCGAAGCCAGGTGACAAGCATATGGACAAAGCATGATTACGCAAACATTAAACTCGCACCAGAAGGGCGAAAACATACATCGTTCCAAGTTAACCGGCTCAAACATACAATAAAGTGGTAGTAAGGCCATATGGACTTTAAGTCAAGAATAAAAAATAAAAAAAACCACGCAGGACCAAACCACCCCAAAAAGATATCCGCCGTTTGCAGCCCTAATGTTCCCTGAGAGTTTAGCTAGAGGGATCGCGTCGGAGCAACGAGACTGAATCTCCTTCGACGTCGCCGGGTCTACGGTGTTGCCAGCCAGAGTCGCCTGATCCTCATTTATGTGGACCACGGTTTCCGCGACATCGGCCGCAGGATGACGTATTTCCGGCTTAGAAACATTCTCGGATGGCTCGCTCCTCACCCCTACAACATCGGCAGCTAACGGCTTTTGGACAGCCGGGGTATCCTGGTAGCCAGGGGAAGGAAAACCGTCGACATCTATTATGTCGGTTAAATTACAGCCAAGGAAGCTAGTTACCTGTTCAGGAACTCCTCCGAACTTAGGAAGCGTAGTTGGACTAACAGGACCGCCTCCGGTGCCTCCGTCCCAAGTTCGGCGATGGACGGGCTTAGAAGTTGGATGACCCTCTCACCGTCGGAGCGGAGGCTCCACCCTGGCAATCCTGAAAGCCCTTGCGGTACCCTCAGTCGTAAGCAGCTAGAGCAGCCTCCCTAGCTTTTTCTTCAATTGGATCCAGGCGATCCTTCACCGTCTGAAGCACATTGATCTCGAAGTCCAATGAGACTTCCCTCCTCTGCCGCTCAAACTCACGGATCGCCTGGGCCTTCTCAACTCGCTCCCTGTCCAACGCCTGGGACAGCTCAAGGCATTCCCTCTTGAGCCTTTCGATAACTCCGGAATGTTCTTCCTCCGTGGCCTTCAGTTGAGCCTCAACCTTTTCCCGGGCGACTCGCTCCTCTTCGTAGGCCCGGCGAGCCAGCACGACGTCCGCTACGACTTGCTCGTATAACGGGCCCCCGAGCCCGTGTAAACACCACCTAAAAAAGGGGGGGGGGAGGAATGAACGACGTAAATAAGTCTGAACTTGAAAACATTCAAACAAACGAATGACCTCTCCCCGTGAAGACATTGGGGCGCGTAATACCTGATAAGCTATGCTCTGTAGAATCGAGCCAATCTCTGGAAGAGAGACGGCACCAGCCAGGGCCTTATTTTTCTCCAGAATGATTGATCGAGTCAGGCCAATGGCCATATCATGATCTTTCAGACCAAAATCAGTGGTCTGGACAAAACGGGAAATTGCCCGAGGAGAAGGGACGAAAGGCCGTCAGAAGGGCGAGAGTTGGCACCAAGAACTAGAACCAAACAGAGGAGGAATCAGTAAAAATAAGAGGAGACGTTCAACTACATGCCAATGGAGAAGATGACTGCCCGACCTATCGCACCCATTAAGATAGAGCGTGGCACCTTCCAAATATCTGCAGGGGCTTCACCGAATTCCCAGTTTCCATAAAGAATGATCAACTTGCTTTCGGCCCAACCCTTTTCAGAATCTGGAAGTTCGTCTATGAGCTTCCGTCTAGAATCCCTAGCCCTAAAATGGTAACCCCTACCGGACTTCCGGAGCTCGTAAGTGTACATGATTTCAGGGATTCCCAAATCTAGGCACCCCAGACCCGAATGATCTTCGAGCGCCAATCGTAGATGAACTCTTGGGCGTCCAAGATCAACGTTCTCGAGGCCGGTCTCCGGGCCAAGTAGAAGGTGGGGCATCCTCCGGCCAGGGGCTTCAAGATATAGAAGCTTCTCACCTCGTTTAGCCCAAGGTGGATACCAAGGGCGCGATTGAGGGCAGTGATGGCCGCCAGAATGCGGAATGCGCTCGGAACGAGCTGGAGCGGGTGCAGATCGAAAAAGCTCAAAAACTCTATTATCAACATGGATAAGGGGAATAGAATCCTTCCGACCTCCACTTGGCTGGAACAAATCCAGAGCGATGAAGGATCATGTGGAGGGGGCATTTCTCCCCTATATTCTTCGACTGTTATAGCCTCGGATGCCAACGCCATCGGACGGAGAGGAGAAAGAGGAAGGACTAGAGAACAGTCAAAACTCGTAATAGGTCTGATTCAGTAGCAAGTATGGGAATCATGCGAGCAGTCCAAGCATATAATAAGAATCTGGTTTTAGTATCCCCAACCGTCGCGACGATTCGAAATAAGAGCGAAGCGGCAAAAGTCTTTGGAATACGCGCTTACGTGACATTAATAAGGAAGGCGTACAGATAGACGACAAGTGGCTTGGAAAGATGTTGACAGAGTTGCCCGTCATGACACGGTCAAATAAGGAAAACTGGTAAGACGCGCCACCCCTGTCGAACGAGTCTCCTTAGGTCAGTTCTTTCGAACTCCCAAGCCCCTGGAAGCCCGAAAGAAGGGGGCATTTGTAGGAGGCAAATCCGACCACGACAGAGAATAGGAAATAAAATATAGCATGGCATAGGGAATAACCTAAATATGGCTCATCTCACAACCCACAGGCCCACGAGCTCGGGCCCATCGGGCAACACCGAGATGAGGTAACCATGCCCGCAGAGCGTGTGGGCCCGACAAGCCCAGATATGAGCAAATAAGAAAGACGAGGGAAAGTCAGGACGGGCAAGTCATGTGCCCGGCCACAGCTTAACAGGGGATAAATGTGCCCGACCAGAATAACGAAGCCATTTCGCGAAACCATGAGAATTGTTAAGACCGTAGCAACTCACCCCGGTCGAAGGACACATCGAGATCCATGATTAAACGACAGGTCGGTCATGAGCCTCTTCCCCAAGGCGAGACGGTTAACAAAGGGAATATCATCTAACACCAAAAAGGACAGTGCGTCAGGGAAACCGTATAGGATAATGATGATCCCTAGGCGCTATGTGTCCAAAATTCGTAGGTCACGTAGGAGATTCCATATCATGTTATGGCCACTCCCTAAGGCCCTGATCGGCGCGCCCCAATCCACTATAAAAGGGAAGCTATTCTTCCCTCTTGAGGTATGCGAAAAAACCCGAGACTCTCCCTCCTCTTAAAAGTTCAAGTATTCCAAGTTCTTCTTCTTTTTCTTCTTCTCTCTGGAGAAGTGGTACTGACTTGAGCGTCAGAGGGCGTTAGCCGGCACCACACTGGTGTGAGTGGCAGGTACACGAAGGCCAGGACCCGTAAGGAGCGGAGGATCCTGGCGAAGGCGGCGAGAAGCGGACGGTTCAGCCGGATCAACTCAGAAAAGAGCCCAAGCCCACACCATCTCTCCGGATCCAGTTCAAAAGTCCAGATCGACCAGGATCCGGCCCAGGAGGGGATTATCGAAAATCTACCCATCACAACAGTAACATTAGTGTGTGTTTTTTTTATTAAATAGTAGGCATGCGTTTTAATTTTATTTCAAAACCAAAGCGAACATGTCCAAAGCAGGGAAATGTAGAGGAGTCTATCAAGAAAACAAAGCAAATAAAACAAACAAAATCAACAATTCATATTAAGGACTACTATTCAATTATGAGCCCCCACCCCCCGACATACAAGACTTTGTTTGCCCCGCATTCATAGTCCCCCAATTTTTTATATAAATCAGCACCGACTCTCATAAATTCTCTATGTATATATTTGTGTCCTTAAAAATTTGATGATTACGGGCAAGTTAAATGGTCCACATCACCGTAGGGGTGTATGACTGAGTGATCTTTTCGGTAGCACTTCTGTTCCCTTCTTTTCGGTGACACCACCGCAGAGATGTTAGACTTAAATTGCTTATTATATCACTTTACATATAAAAAAATCACAGTTTATGAGTTGGTCACCCTTGGGGAGTGGCATGAATGACGTGTTTCACAAGGTCTTAAAAAAATCCAAGAATGAATCGAAGAAGTCTGTAATCCACGTAGACTGCCACGTGTTGCACTCACAGCAGTTTGAAAATGTTGAAGAAAACAGCAACTCAATGGAATTACAAGATTACCTGTTTCATTTGGAGAAATGACGCAGATGGCCAATGCCAAAATTGTATGTTAGATTAGGTATTTTCTGTAATTTTGTTTAATTTTTGGTTGGGTTGGGGATGAATAGCTGGTTGGGCGAAATTTTGGCAGTACTACGATGCATTAAAGTGTGTGTTAGATTAGATACAGTAGTTTTGTAGAAATTATGTTAATAAAATGCATAGTATGAGATACATATTGTGTTAATATGAGTGTATGATATTAAAAATACATAGAACTAAAATGAGAATTGAATAAGTACTATTATCTTTATCTTTTATAATATATGAGACTGAAATTAGAATTTAAGAAGTATTGTTATCTTTTATTGTTATATTTGTATTGTTTTACAAACCTAGCATTTTCATAAAATATCTTATAGTGTATTAACTGAATGTTTATAAATTGGATTTACTATATCATTTTACTTGAGAAATAAAAAATAATTCTTTTTATAGGGATCTTAGTGGCCTAAAAAATTATTAGTTAAAATTTCATGAACTTGAAGTTTGGGAAGTGATGTTTTTAGATGAGGAATCTAGTTATACATATGGAAATCTGAATGAGAAACATGTTTATAGGGTATAGGAGCATGCTTGTTGGGATGGATCTGTAAGCAGCCCAAAAAGGGACAATAGTAGCCGATTTTTATGAGAGACGTGATTATAAATATCAGGGATCTTTTTGTGACACATTTATATTAAAATGCTAGAACCCAGCAGTTGATCTGCAAACATCTCAGAGCAAACACAATATACCCAATTCTTGTGGAAAACGTCTAATAAATGCATTCACGCATGTGTATCCATTTATTCGATACATGTTAGTAAAATTTTAAAAATACTCCGGTTGAATGACTCATGTCTGATATGTTGCTTCATATAGAATATAGATATAGAGATTAATTTAAATCTTTTTATCCGAAGTCAAATTCCAGAGAGAGAGAGAAAGATACTAAAAAACAAAGTGGATATACTTGTTGCATGAAATCAAAAGAATTTATGAAAATTTACGAGATAATTAGTTTTATGATCATCAACATAAATATGAAAATAAAAATTAAGACTGTAGTAGAAACTTAAAATAAATAACTTTATGCACTCAAACGATGATACTAAAATATTTATTCTATAATTTTATAATTTAAATTTTATGAATTTGATACATATAGATCCAAAATCAATTTAAAAAAAAGATACAAAATAAATTGTAAATTCAAAAGCAAGACATCGATCAATAATTTTATGGGCTCAAATGAGTTCAATTGCATTTGTAAATTTCATATTTATTAAATGTGACTAAAATATTTATATTTTATAATTTTATTGGTATCTTAATGGTCTTAATGGTTTGAAAATCATTGAATGAAACTTCATGAAATTTGAAGTCTGGAAAATCATGTTTTGAGATGAAAGACCTACTTATGACTTTTGAAAACTGGATCAGGGACTTGTTTGCAACATAGATAGGGTCTAATTGTGAAACTGATAAAATCTGTGGGTGGATCTACAAAACACCGAGAAAAAAAAAAGTAGCCTTTTTATCAGGGATCTATTTATAAATATTAGGGATCTGGTTATAACACATATAGCGGCTGTTTTATAAACATTCTAAAATTTGGGGGCCTATCTGAAAAATACTATTAAAGTGTTTCGCCCTAATCTCTTTGACGCTAACCTGTATTGTACTGCTGGGCGAAGACCACCCTGCTGTGGCTCTATATATATAATATAATATATAGAGTATACTAGATAAGTTGGACGGTTAAGTATAGTATTTACATAAATACACCTGTCCCGTTAGAAACATTTGAGTTAGGATACACGTATAACCCAACCCATTACATTTCCTAGTTTGATGCTTTTATTTGTTCCTATCAAACCATGTACACGCTCCTTCAATATGCACACCCAAATGAATTTGATGAACTTATTTACATGCCCCTTATATAAAGGGATTTTTTTGGCACACCTTCATTTGTGAAACCCTTCTTTTTTTTTATCCTAAAGGTCTCTTCCCTTGAAACCTAGGCTCACCCCTTTTGTTCTCGTGCATCCGTCCACATTGTCCCACAGGACCTCCTCACCAGATCACATCTTTCTTTCTTTGTTTTTGCATTCCACCAGAGCTCCTCACCAGATCATATCAAATAGTAATCTCATCAAACTCTCCTCGCTGGATTCCTCCTCCCCGTCGGTTCACCGCCCCTCTTCTTCATCAGTCGTCCTTCTTTCGGTCGTTTGTCCTTTTTTCTCCTAATCGTCTTCTCTCGTACGCAATGTGAGTTTCAAATTTAGATACATATGGGAAGGGTGCAAATCAATAAGGGGCCATTTGGGTAAGGGGTGAAGGGAGTATAAGGGGTATAAATGTGGTATAAGAATGAAAAAGGAAAATTGTTGTTTGTTTGCAGAGTATAACTTGGTATTACTAAGTCAGTTTAAACAAGTATAAGAGAGTACAATAATTTTAAATAACTCATAGGATATCAACTATAATTTATCTATTCCCATGAGCCCACATGTTAAATCAATTTTTTATATCTTATCACATCAAATCATTTATTAACACCTCTTATATATCAAATGGTTCACATGTCAAATCAATTTTTTTACATTTATTTATATTTTATTCTTTATCAACCAAACAACTCAACATTTATTTTTACGTTTTTCAATGAAAATAATAAAAAACACAACCAAACAGAAAATCTCATATTCTTGTAGAATTGTTATCTATACTGGTATAATTATCTATCATAATAACTCAATTCATCAATCCAAACGGGGATAAGAGTTTTATGAATTTTTATTTAAAGATGAAGATGGATCGTGCAAATTAAGGGGGTGAGCAAAATAAAATGGATCTTCTGATCTTATTTATATCTATTTAAGGGGGAAGTAGTATAAAGATTTGAGAGGTGCAAACAGATGCACTGTCCTAATTTTAAAATCAACAGCCAAGCATGTGATTTTCACTGTTGTACTGAGACTTCGAGAGTCCAACTCATATTTGAAAATTGTTTGAAAATTATTTCTCTCTCCCCAATTGTTTCTCACGTCACTGAGACACGTGATGTGATCCAATTTATGTTGCATCTCATCAGATTTTTTCATGATGGTTTTCTTTTCTAATCAATACCAATTCTACTAATTTGTACCAATGCATTGTATTTTAAACCAATTCCTATATTGGTTGAGATTATAAGTAATTACAGAGGAAGACGAAGTTAAAATGCAATTGAGGTTTAGTAAAAAAATTGGATTGAACTTTTCGTCCCCATTAATCCCGAGATGGTTATGATTTGAAAAATTCTTTCATTTTGAAGATATCAGTTCAATTGGACGACAAAAAAATTCACGATTTACCATTTCTTCATATAGAATGATCGGTTGAAACGAAAATAAATATCAATTTTATTTTTTCATTCAAATTTGTGTGGTGGAGAAGAGAAGAGAATAATTACATGATTGTTTTTGTGCGAACTGATTGCGGTGTAAACAATGGTGATCAATCCAGGTTAGATTTTTTTGAACCCCCTAAAAAATCACGATTTACAATTTTTAGTTTCAGATTGATCAGTGAAACTGAAAACAAATATCAAATTCAGATATCAGATTTTTAGATACATGTATCTGAATGATGTATTCGTTATATCATTTATTTTTCAGACTCAGAAAATAAACAATGTGTACAAGAGAATCTAAACACAAATGAACAATGTCAAATATTTTTTTCTCAAATTTAGATACACTGGAAAACCTAGATACACTAGAAAACCTAAAACAAATGAACAATGTCAAATATTTTTTTTCTCAAACCTAGATAAACAAATAATCATTTTGGATTTCAGATACATGTATCTGAAACATATATTCTTTAAATGGATTTAGTTTTTTAAATCAGTGATTTTATTTTTCAAGAAGTGCAAAAATGTCTTCTAATGGTTTAGTTTATGTCGGAAAAAAACCAGACGGGGAAGTTTCATTATAGGAAGAAATCTATTTTTTTTTTCTTCACAATTGTTTATGATTGTTTGGAGATAAAAATGAGATGATATGAACTCTTGATCGCCGGAATTTTTTTCTTTTTTTCGTTCGTCTGGATTCGCCCAATTTGAAAACTCTAGGTTATAAATTTTTTTTTGAAGTTTGTTAAATTGAAAAAATTTCAATGATGCCACAGTTTTAGGGACTTTGTTCTGAGGAATTAATGATGGCATAATTAGTTGAAACCAGGGGCGGGATCCATGAGACATTTTCGGGTGGGCTGAATTAATCTTTTCATAACATTTTTTTTCTCTTGATAAAAATGTCAAAAAATAAAATTGGTAGTCAAATGATGAAATGATGCACTTGAAATAAAATAAATTCATCAAAAGATTAAATAAAACAAAACAAGTTCATTAATACAAAAGCTAATAATCAAATGCTATTTTAAAAATCATCTATTATCGATTCTGAATCAATAACTTCAGCAAATTCTCTCCTTATTTTCTTCATTTATTTAATGAAATACAATCCCCACTTAAAATCTATCTAAAATTATAACCTACACAAAAAAGATATTAAAAAAAAACTCAAATGTTATACAAAAAAAATCACAAATGCAAACTCAGTTTAAAATTTTTTGATTTAGTTCTCTTATTAGACACCGAGATAATTAAGAATAACTCATCATTTATTTAGAATAAAATACATGTCAATAAAACATTAAAGTGAATAATGGATACAAACCCTAACAAAAAAATTCCTATTGATTCTTACCACTGCACACCTTGATTTTATATGCATTATATTCTTTGACACCAATCAATCTTTCACAAAAAAACCTCAAAATCATACCAGCAAACATTATCAAAATATGAAATACCTAAATACATCTACAACACATATAATAAATCAAAAGAATTAAAGAAAATTTAAAATAAAATCAAATTCATACATACTGTTTGGTGTTGGTGAGGGGGGGGGGGGTAATTTATTCATTGATGGCTGACCGGCTGCAAAATATGCTTATAAAAAAAAGATGCTCAATTAGGTAAATTGAAGTTTATATAGTAAGTTGTTTTAGGATTTTCTAAAAAAAACTGGGTTAGATCGGTGTTTTAGGGGTTTTTGAACAAAATATGGGCTGAGTTTTATTGAGGGTTTTCTAAAGAACTGGGCTGAACTGCTATTTGAGGCATTTTTTCACAAATCTGGGCTGTGCTACAGCCTAGCACAGCCAACCCATGGGCCCGTCCTAGTTTAAACCAATTTTTAAGAACCTCTAAATGGTATGTCATTGTCTTTTTTACTGTTTGAAAAAATCAAACAAGGAACCAATAAAAAAATGTCACCTATTGAAACTCATCAATGGGGCCTAATTTCTGAAGCCTAAGATAACAAGCACTTTTTATTTTTTCAAGAAAAAAAAATCAATATATTGCTGGTGTATCACTTTTATTTAATATAGTTTTCAATTGTAGATTGTATATATATATTTTTAAATGAGTGCTGCAAAAGGAGCTGCACTGACAGCATTTTCTGATGCAATTTAAAGAAGTTTAAATAAAATGGAGAATCAAATTCCTATACTGGATCTAAAGTTCCATAATCAACAGATGGAGGTGAGTCAAGGTAAACATTCTTCTGCATATATAAAGCTGTGCTTTGATAATCAAAATTTGTCATCTCACAAAAATGATCACAACATCGACTAACAAATACAACAATCTCATGTGCTGAACCTGTATTACCCTCAATAAAATCCCATTCATGAGGACACTCATTAGAAGATAATAAATCACATGAACTAAATGCTTTACATTCATCATCAATCCAATGGGATTAAGATGAGATTGTTTCATCGAGTCAACTTACTAAAAGAACCATGCACACAATTTTAAGAAAAAAAGTGTAACGGATCAGATACCTTAACATTTGTATCCAAACCTATATCATTTGACAAGCAGTATTAATATTTGAATTCCAATAGTTTCATATTCGAAACAGATACATATATTTTTTTAGATATTTTACAAGTCTAAATATGGACACTAATTTAGGAGATCAAGTAAAATATTAGAGAAGAGAAAAAATGAAACTAAGAATTCTTGTTGTTTTTAAAGTCATACAAAGAGAATAAAAAATGTTTAAAAATTTTAAATTATGATTAATTGCGCAAGATAAACGAACAATACGAAAGACAAATATATAAATTTAAGATTCAAATATTCTTACATATTGGAGACAGGAGACATTAATATCCGTATCAATAGTTTGGATATTCAAACACTAATAATTTCTCATTTTTCAGAGCTCAGATAATTGACAGGCACCTCTCAAATGATGAAACGCAAGCTAAAAAAGAAGGTTGGGAGAGTGAAAGGAGGACCTAGTTTTGATGAGACATGTCTATAGTTCATCTTATTGTGAAGAGTACGATCTCGAAACCCTACATATTGAAATGTTCATTGGATCTAAGGATCTCAAAATTCATACATAAATGAAGCTCATTGTATTTCACAACTCTGAGAAATTAAAATAAGTTGATGAGCATCACACACCAACAAACGGGGCATATGTACCGTTAAATAAGATGTGCTCCAGAAAATAACATGTTATTCATCATCCACATCTGCAATTAAACAATATAAAAAGGCGATACTTAGAAAACAAATAAGTAAAAAAACAAACTCTTACTCTTGGGTCAAATAAAGAAGAACAAAGAAGAATATGAGAGGCTGTACATGTCAACGAGGAGTTCAGAGATCAAATCAAGATATGGGATTGGATTTGTCAAACAATTCATACATCAAAGAATAGTAGGAAATGCATTTCGAAGTCCAAAGAGTCACTTCCATAGCAGGAATAGTGGAATACAGAAAACAAACAAACAAACAAACTCTGCCTTCATACGAGGATGAATGATATGTAGGTTAAGATTAGCATTAGGCTTAAATCCCCAATGACAGACCAGCCATTAAGTACTGAAAAATTATTGTACACAAAATTTTGGATGAAACATCACATCTGATCTGATAGCTATTTTATTATTGAAAGAATGAAGCATATCCCATTTAGTAATAGCCGATATCAGGACATTATACTGCTATAGTAGGGCAATCAAGTGTTTTTTTATTTCGAGACAGTGTGGGAGTAGACAACCAAAGACTTTGTTATGATCAATGATAAACTCCAAAAGGCACCTAGAAGACGAGGTATCTGCTAGATTACAAGTAATAGTGTAATACAGAAAAAGGGGAATAGTTTCATAATAGTATAATACCAAGAAGGCTCACCCTTTTGTTTATGAAAGGATACCAGTTATATGCCAAAATTGTGGCCGGATTACCCATCAAACTTCGGCATGCCCTTCCTCAAGGCAGAGTCAATCAACAAAGGCTAATGTAGCTAATTCTGGAGTTTCAGCCGAGTCCAAGTTGGTTTCTGGCTCATGACCTCAATCAACCGAATTGTCTTTGGAGCAAGGACCTTGGCAGATTGTGCCACCTAGGCGCAGGCCGAAAGCTAAAAAATAATTGGGCTCGACTTCGATTGAGTCTGCCCCTTCCCGTGTGGAGGGAGTGAAAGGAAGCGCAGTACACTCGGAATGTGCTCAGCCTGATCATAGAAATGTCACACAAGAGGATGGAAAAAGTCGCAAATCAGCCCCTCAGTCAGCCGTGAATAGAGCAAATGTAGCAGAAATACGTTTCGGACCTCAACCTCAGCAAGCTACCTCCAGTTGTTCAATTAATTGGTAAAGCCAGGGCTTGAGGAGTCCGACAGTTACTTCGGCCAACCCAGATCAAGCTAATCCGGGCGCTCAAACCTTGATTGTTCATTCCTAGAATCAGGCTAAAGAGACTGGTAGTGATATGTCAAAAGCTCTGGTGCTTGTGGAGAAGGCAGTAAACCGTGCCTCTAAAAAGCGGGTTCTTGAGACCCCTATGGAAGACATGAATGTCAAGTGTACGGATAGTCCATCCTTGTCGGATGGAAGGATGTTTGAATCCTCTTCCATGGCATTGGAACTTTTCCAGAGATCATGGCCTGATCAGAAGCAGTGGAGATGGAATGCTCAAGCCTAACTCTTCAGCTCAGTCCAGAATAGAATGTGAAAACTATGGTTCCCCAACCCCGGGGCAGAATAGGGGAAACCTTAATTAAATACAGCTATGAAGTTGTTATTTTGGAACTGCAGAGGAGTTTTGCGGCGAGATGTTAAACGCCATTGTAAATTTTTTATTCAGGCTTTTTCTCTTGATGCCCTCATTTTGATTGAAACCCATACTCAGGAGGTTGGAATGAATAAATTTTTGCGGTCTCTGGGAGCGGATGTTGATGGTACTGGTATTTCAAGGTCCGGTCATTCAGGATGTATTCTAGCTTGCTGGCACAAATCATTTGGATAAATTTCCTGGTGCAGGGGAACTGATCAGGCTGTTTATTTAATTATTAAGGAACCGCAGAGGGATCCATGGCTTTTGGTGGGTGTGTATGCTAGTCCAGATGCAAAATTAAGGCAGCATGTGTGGATAGAAACTTCAGAGGTTCTGACAGAGGGTCAACCTACTTTGATAGTGGGTGACTTTAATACCCTCCTAGGACCTGATCATAAGAGAGGAGGTGCACCTTTTAGGTTCACAACTGAGGTCCATGCGTTCCGAGAAAGGGTTGGTGTTAATCAGTTACCATGTATTGAACAGAAAGGGCAAGCTTTCACCTGGTGTAACAACCGACAGGGGTCAGCCCACACATGGGAAGTTTTAGATCAGGCGTTTGCAAACCAGAGTTGGCTACATGAATTTCTCACGGCCATTACTCAGGTCTTGCCTAGACAGGCGTCTCTGATCACTCTCCTGTTATCCTTCATAGTGTTGTGCATCATCCTATGGGTCATAAACCATTTAGAATGGAACATATTTGGTTGGAATATTCAGATTTCCCTCTAGAAGTTTCTCAAGAATGGAGAAGGTCTTCAAATGGTCCGCCTTTGGTGAATTTCCATCAAAAGCTTATAAAGCTTCAGTTCCGATCACAGAATTGGAACAGGGAAAGAGTTGGAAATCTGCAATACAGACTGCAAACTGCACATTCAGAGTTGGAGCAGTTGGGTCTGAATGAACCATATTATGGTGATGTCCCAGGTTTTCAACAGAAATCGAGGCAGGGCTGGCAGGCAGATAATTAAGTTAATGCATTGGAACAGTAGAGTGAAGTCTTTTGGGCCTAGCAATCTCGACAACAAAGGATAAAAGATGGTGATAGAAAAACCAGATTTTTTCAAGCATCAGTTCATCGTCAAAGATCGTGAAATCGTATTTTGAATTTGAAAGGTCCTGATGGACATCTATACAATAGTCCAGAGGATGTGCAAAATTATATCAGGCAACATTTTGAATCTTATTGGACAGTCCGTGGGGTCCAGGCGAATGCATTACAATCAAACTCTTGCATTTCAGACATTGAGGCTGCTGAGTTGGTCCAGCCTTTTTTCTGATCAGGAGATTGAACAGGTAGTCCAATCAATGCCGTGTACTAAGGCTCCTGGCCCTGATGGATATCCTAGTGAATTCTATAGACATTTTTGGTCTACGCTTAAGGAGGATTTTACGTGAACAATTAATGATTTTTTGTTAAAGCTCGATTGCCGTTGTCATGGGGTTCTACACATATAGTTTTGATCCCCCAGGTTAGAAGTCCAATGACAATCAAGGATTATCGCCCTATTAGTGTGCGTGTGACACAGTAGTAGTACAAAATTCAGTCAAAACTGTTGGTTGGCAGATTAAAGAAGGTTTTACCAAAGTTGATTGGAGAAGAACAAGCGGCTTTTGTTCCCCAAAGATCAATTCATGGTCACTTGCTCCTGATACAAGATATAATGCATTCAATGCAAGTCAGAAAGGGGAGAAATGCGTTTATGACCTTAAAGGTTGATTTAGCTGGTGCTTATGATTCAGTGGTGCGGGATTCCCTGATTTAAATACTACATATTTTTGGCTTTCTGGAGAGGTGTAGTCAATGGATTTATGGATGCATCTCTCAGGTACGAATGGGTGTCCTTATAAATGGGGTTTCTACTGCGTGGATTAAATCGGGAAGAGGCCTCCGACAAGGAGACCCACTGTCCCTGTATTTATTTACTTTGATTGCGGAGGTATTATCTTCATGGTTGAGAAGAGCTTGTCAGACAAGTAACTTAGTTGGCTATCAGGCTGATTGTAGATTAAATGGTCAGCTTATTACACGGGCATTGACGCATCTAATATATGCCGATGATCTGATGATAATAACCACAGCCACTCCTGCCCAATGTTCTCTTATTCGCAACATTTTTAATGAGACTCAGTCCGCTACTAATCTTACTGTGAATTGGAATAAGAGTGCATTGAAGTTTTCACCAGCTATCTCAAGACGAATTCAGTGATGGTTGGCTTGAATTCTTAAGGTCCCTGTGTCCTCCCATCCATGGAAATACCTTGGGACAACTTTGTATAATGGTCGGGCTCCAAGATCCTCTTTATCTACTGTACCTACTCGTGCAGAGGATAGATTGGCCACCTGGAAGGCTTCACTCCTTACGATGGCTGGCCGGGCTACTCTTATCAAGTCTGTACTTCAGTCTATGCCACTTTGCATGATGCAGGCTGCATGCTTATCACCTACAGTGGCTGAAAAAATAGATGCTTTAGCACGAAAGTTCTTATGGAGCGGAGGAGACCAGTCAAAAAGAATTCATTATGTGGCTTGGGATCAGGTCTCATTGCCATGTGAGGCTGGTGGATTGGAATTAGACGAAGTAATGTGCTACGAGAGGCGGTCCTAGCAGTGTTGGCTTTCAGGTTTTTATTAAGGGACTCTTTTGTGAGTCACTTTTTTCAGCTTAAATACAGATGGAATGGCAATCCTTGGGAGGTCCCAGGAGTGAGAATACCCTCTACAATTTGGCATGCTTTATGTGCTGGTTTGTGAATATTTCGAAATTGTATTCGCAGGATTCCTGGAGATATTCATGATATTGATTTTTTGAAGGACAACTGGTTTATGCCAATTCCTTTCTCGCGAGTTCCTACATATATCAATATGGAGGAATCCATTAAGGTTTACCGTCTGGCAGATATGTTCAAGGAGGTGAATGGAGACTAGATAAATTATGTAGCATTATTCCTGAATTCTGGGTGCAACAAATAATAAATCATCCTCCAATAAGACCCCAATTGGAGAGATCAACAAGATCGTGTTGGATGGAATCAAGTAGTGAAATCCCTAAGCCAAGGGAGGTTTATCTTCATCTAACTCGTATTCCCCCATCACCCATTGCTTGGATATGGAAACGAATATTAAAATTGCTGGTTTACCCGAAAGTTCAAATGTTTTTATGGCAATTTTTGAGGGACAGACTCCCTGCTAGGGTTTTGTTCAACTCTTTTGGCTTGCACATGGACATTCTCTGCCTATTATGTTGTATGGAAATGGAAACATCAGCACATTTATTTACTCGATGCCAGTTTGCGGCGGAATATTGGAGGAAAGCATCGGTTCGGATACTTCCTCCACAATCTATTTGGCTGGCACGTAGTTGGGTGGAGGATTATACAGATTCAACTTGGATCAATAACAAGGAATCTGAGGAAAGACTAGTGTTTTTCATACCAAGTTTTTGGAATATCTGGTTGGCACATAATTAAGTAATGAATCTTGTTACACAGGCCCCAATTCATAGGCCCACTCACAGGCCCCAATAGGTGTCAAATTATCATTGGATGTCTGATTGACTTTGACAAAAGGACAAAATAGCAAATACAAAAGTACCTCCATTTAAAGTCACACATTTGATTGCTCAAATCCCTCATTTTCGGGGGTTTATTCTCATCTTTCGTACCTCCCGGTTGACATTTAATTTTAAAATCGATTTGTTTCAAAAAATTTAAATATCAATTGAATCTTTTCATCATTCTCTTTTATTTTCCATCTAAAATATTGAAGACCTAGAATTTTTGGGAGATTCGATTTCAACCCGATTTTTTCAAGTTTCTTTGTCCGGTTGCTTTTCATTTGCAAATATATGGGTAAGCGATGATTTTTTTTCAATTTTTCGAATCACACAAATTGTATTGACGATTTTCCTAATGCAATCCTATGAAACAATTTTTTTATATTCTTATATTGAGTTTGTTCCTATATATGATCTGTGATTGTATATACTAATGTAATTGATTGTATGAACTGATTTTATAATTTTTTAGTATTTTGTAATGTCTAAATGTAACTGACTATTTGACAAACTATTCAATGTATGTGGATTTTGAAGATTCATATACGAAACATTTGTTTAATTTTTTATATAAATACAAATGCAACAGAGTATATATCTAAATAAATGGTATTTGTTTTGTATCGGACCTTTAAAATGTAACTGAGAATAATAATAAATGAAATCAACTACTTGATAATGTAACTGAGTATTTTAGAATGTAACATATAATATTATCTTAAGTTTTGATAAATGCAATTGACTATATGTATTTGACCTTCAAAATGTAAATACATCTGATTATTTGAAAATGGATCTTACTACTAACAAAATGTAACTGACAATTGTAACAGAGTATAATAACAATGAAACTGGTTAAATGGCTGAATGTAACTCATTATTGTTAAATGTAACTGATTATTCGTATATGACTTTTTAAATTTTTTTATATGTAACTAAGCATAATAAAAGTAATTCGTTATTTGATAAATGTAACTGGACATTTTAGAATTGAATTTACTCCTTACTAAATGTAATTGACAAAATCAAATGTATGTTTCTTTGTATATGACAAAGAATTTGAGTGTTACTACACATGTATATGTCAATTGAAATGTGAATTATATGACAAGTGAAATGTAACTCACTTTCAAAGAAAATTAAAAAAAAAAAAATGTTATACACATTTAAATTTGAATTTGAATTTGAATTTGAATTCAACCAAAAAAGAAAATTTTAAACGAATTTAGAAGATTTGTGTTAGATCATCTAAAATGAAAGAACATACCAATAAAAATAATTTACAATCAAAGATCAAATTGGTGCTAGGTGTTTTAAAAAGGAAATGAATTATTGATTATGGATGTATAAATAATTCAATTGGTATGAAACAAAAAACAAAACAAGAAACGTGAATTATAAATGGAAATGATTTATTGTCATTGTCATTAATTCTATATAGGTGGAAGGGTGTAATTATAACTGCCTCCTTGATTATTGGAACGGTTACCTAATAAAGAAAAAAATCATAAAAGGATACAACAGGTATTATGCATATGAGGCTTACTTGGGGCCTATAAGAATGGGGCCTGTGAATCATTTTCCTAAAGTAATTTTTAAGACCCACCAGCCTAGTATCAATCAAAATTTAGTTTGAGTCCAAATACAATTTGTGAAGTGCACAGGGCAACTATGGACACAGAAAAAAAGAGGAACTATGGAGGTTGTATCCTAGTCTCCAGATTTTCTGAGATTGATGTTCATGTTTCTAATGGTAGCACTAACATTAATGGGTGCTATGTTGTTATTGATGCAAGTGTTCAGCTGGACTCCAGTGAGCAGAAGCAAGTTTTGTGATTTTAAGGATTAATCCACTGCAAGTTCTTTGAGTAGGTTTTCAATATCATCCTTGGACCCTCCAATTTGTATGGAATTGGAAGCCATTTATCAAGGTATTCAATATGTTATGCAGTGGGGCTTTACAAGGCTTTGTATTTGCTAAAATGCAAGCAATATTATAAATCTACTGAATAGTGGAGCAGCTGGTCCCAGTCATCTACAGGATCATGTGGAGCAAATCCGAAATATGAGTATATGACATCGTAGGATCAGCCATTTCGGTTTGTGAAAGTATCACGCGAGGTTGTACGGGTCCTGAAGAGCTCACTCGTTTTACTAGATCAAGCAAATCAAATGGCATCACAAGGTATCTTTTGGATCCTTCAATTAGACATATTTTGAGTTCTTATGTACATACATTGGATAGAATTATACCCTTTGTACAGGAGGCTCCGACCTCCAATACTCTTTGTGCTGAATCTTAAGTAATACAAATGCCTATTCAGGCTTTTCACAAAAAAGAAAAGAAAGGGAAGGCTCACCCCACGAACAGCTTACCCTCCCTGGAGAATAATACAAAATCTGCCCCCACACAGATAATACCCCAACTTCTAATGATCTAATTATAGACTCTCGAGTGTTTTCCATGTATAGAGAGGACCCTTTTAAACATATCATTTATGGATAACCAAATGGCCTAGCAAACAGCATGGACAAAAAATCTAAGAGACCTTTTCTTTTAACACATTCCTTTTTTCCCCTCAGGTTATTTTCATTTCTTTGTATATGATCAAGAGATGAGAAATGACAATAGATGAACAGGTGCTCTGATGATCCATAACCATTGTTGCATCACACAATTCTGACGGCAGAGGAAAGACTACCCTCCACCACCTTCACTTTTCCCTTCCTCACCTCTGCGAGTTTGTGCCTCAGGTCAAGGGAGGAAATGCCACTCTTGCCCTTCCTATGCTTGGACAGATGATCCCCCTTATGCCCAACGACTATGCATCTCAAGCACACCATTGGCTCACAGCAATCTCTGTGCCAATGATTGGTCACGGGACACCTGAAGCACACCCAAAACTATAACATGATCGCTTAACATTGGAGGCCCCAGATGATTCTTCGTCACTATTGTCCATCCCCCCTTCATCGCCTCCATAGGTAAGTCACCATCCCCTTCAAAGCCCCTTCACAGCTCTGTTTCTGTAGAACCCAAAATTGCCTCCGCTCTGCCTTACCCATCAGACGATCTTCTGCTCCTACACATTCTTTTGCTCAAGTCAAATGTTCCGCTCAAAGACCCTATTCTGTCCTGTAATCCCCTTTTTGGGGTTTCTTTCCATTGAAGAGGTCTCTGTGAGCCTTTTGGGGTTAAAATGTTTTTTATGAGAACAAAATATCTGAAATACTTTTTAGGTGTATTTCAAAAATTGACCTTGGGTACATAAATGCACTTAAGTGTCACTCAAAGAGGGTTTCCTCAGCAAAGTCTTGCTGAGAAGTGAGAATGTCCTCGGGGGAAATTTTTTTTTTATGAATGTAGAGTTGAGGCACATGTATCCTTGCCTGCCATCGAAGAATTCTTCCATCACCTCCATCATATTATCCTTGACTACTCCCCAAAAGGCTTGGAAAAAATTTAATTGGAAGCCATCAGAGTCGGGAGCCTTATCCCACCCATATCATTGTATCGCCTCTATCACTTCACTAAAAGGGGCCTCCAAATCACCTCCACAAGAAGATGGAATGTTAAGGTAGACTTCATCCTTCCAATGGGAAAGCAACTCTTTTTCTTTATAAAGAATTGTTTGAATTGATTCTCCATGTGCTTTTCAATCACCTCCATATCCTCAACCGGTGGGTCTCCCGCTTTGATTGAGAGAATTAATTTAAAAAGAAAAAAGAGTACAAGATGTCATCTTGTGGAATTTTTTTGTCTTCTCATCACCTGCATTTTTTTTTTTTTGAAAGAAACAGTAGGCATTTGGCCTTCTATATTGCAAAGAAAATGAATGCCTAAAGACACAACAAAAGACAAATGTCACAATACCAACATCCCAACAAAGAGTTAATAGTAGAAGAGATATCTACCATAACTCCTGTCTCCCGGTGAAACACACAAACACTCATCACTTGCATTCAACCACATCTCCCTTGAATATTGTTGTCAACCTGTCAATTCTCTTCCTCTTTCTGAAGTATAATGATGAGTTCTTTTGTTGCCCCTTTTCCCTCTTGTTCAACTGCTAAAAGCACTATTTCCTTCAACTTGTCCCAATGACAAATAGTCTCTTCCAAGGATTCTTTCTCGCATATGTCTTGATCTTTTGGTGTTTAATTCATAGATTTAGATTCTTTATGTTGAACTTTAATTTATCTACCAACTTCCCCACACATATTCCTCTTCCGGTTACTGATGTCCACCATGTCTTGATCAATGCATCAAAACCTTCTTCAAGAAGCCACCAATTCTTAAATCTGAAGCACCTGGCCCATGTGGAGACCACTTACGTTGATAGGAGGATTGGAATGTGATCCAGACACCCTAGCAAGACACCTAAGAAGAGAATGAGGAAAGAAACCATCCCAAGGAGAGCCAATGAAGCAACTGTCCAACTTAAATAAAGTAGGTTTTTCCCAAAGATTAATCCTGGTAATTTGTGGTTGTTTAGGGACTCCAAGTGCTCCACACACAAATCCTCCTCCACATACCAAGGGAGAGACTCCAAGTGCTCCTGATCTCTTTTAATTCATCTGGAATTCTCTCCTCCAAATATTCAATTGGGACGTATAAACCCACGAAAACCCACTTCCTACTGAATGGGGTCTCCTCCAACACAATATAAACAATAGTTAAGGCCCTTTGACTGAAAACCGTGGGATTGCTCGCCATAGGTCTCAAATTTGAATACCCGAGGCTTACCAAATGCACAAGGTGCATGGGTGATTCTCCAAGAGTTTTCCCAACCAAGTTGGGTTCCCCATCAGCAAAAAAAAAAAAGAAAAAAAAAAGCATAAGTGTATCTCCTTCTAGCTATTTTTAACATTTTCCACATTTTAAGCAAAACAACAATATGATCCAATGTGGACAAACTCAACAGCACATCCAGGTTGAAAATAACTAATACCTATAACAACACAAAGATTTAAAGCATTGGTAAAACATTTCTACTAGCCAACATAATGCAAGTTCATGTGATCATATAATAGTTCAGAATTTGGGCCAATAAAATCTATCATCAAAATGAGCTGTGGAGGCTTAAAGAGAGGCAACATTACAAGACATGGTGCTAAATAAGTGTTATACTTTGCATATGCCGCATATGGTGCTAAATAAGTGTTATACTTTGCATATGCCGCATATGGACAGCTTCTAGATAAATATAAAAAAAAAGTATAAAAAACAGATTAGATGTGAGGAGGAGGATAAACATAACTAAACTTCAAACAGGTAATAGCTATATGTGGGGTAAAATTATAATTACAGAGGATAAAAACAAGACTGCATAATACTTGGCCCAAAATGAAAAATTGATTCAATAGTTTTCCTTTTTTTTCCATAGCAACAAAAACTAAATTCTATGCATAAGAACCATCAATCACAATGTAAAGAAATGTAACATATTATATAGAAAAGGCACAATATAAAACTCATCAACCATTCATGCAAGGACATACAATAATTACAAAATCAAAGGCATAATATAAACTCATTGATTGTTCGACTACTATAATATGATAGTTACAACATTCAAGCCTTCCAGCAAGCAAAAGCATTGGTTTTTGGATGTAAACTTTAATAACATTTGGTGGACATCCAACCATCAAAAGGGAAACATATCTAAACATATATAAGTGGGCAATTTGTGCCAAAATTTCACTTCCAAGGGCCATTGATGTCCCTGACAAAACAAACCTTGAATGACACAATCATCAAAATGAGGGAAAATTAAAAGATATTTAATGAATGGATTACAAACTTCCTTTAACTAATGTTTGCTCTTCCTTCCCCCATATACAACCTAACCTTTTGCAAGAGATTCAATAATAACAACATGTATTTCTATACTTTATTCCCATTTAGGCTTTGTATTGTGTGTCTTTCCATAAGCTATCAGAATATTACCCAAATTGCCCATCTCAATAAAATTATTTCTAGTTGACTCCATATTGGAGCGTGTCACGGGCAGGACCACCAATACCCAAAGCATCCAAGTTTTTTAAATGAAGGTGACACGCACCAAATTGTGTGTGTGGAACTCACCCAGATGACTAATGTATAACGAATTTTCAATTCTTATTTAGTGTAAGAATTTTTTCCTACACATTGTGCTTCCCCCACGTCCTAAAGTTGCCTAACATCCCGTCCCATGTATTTTCCACATGAATCGAGTACCCATGAAAAATGTATTTTGACATAGTAGTTCATATTTTCCAGCACAGATTTTTTTTTACCACCGGTGAGAGTTCACCAACACTGATGTTATTAAAAGATGAGAACTCCAAATATGCAGGTAGGAAATTTAAACCCTACTTTTGTCACTCTTGTTTCTTTAATGTGAAATATGGAAGAACTCCCATATGTTGGTAATGCGTGTTATTCTGCCCTTCTCACTAATAACTCATCAAAGTACACCAACAATACTATTCCTCCACGATTGAAATACCAAATTACTAATTAAGATCCAACTCAATTGAGAGATCCACTGGACTATCATTATTCTGATAGGTAAAGTAAACCTCTCTAATAGGTTTCAAAATGACCCCAAACATCTATAATTTCTAAGAAATCACCACAACTTGACCACTACCAAAGAAATCCTAAAATAAGTGCCATTTCATGTTTAAAAAAAGTTTAATATTTACAAATATCACAAGGACTTGAACCATGGTCCTTACAAAAGCCAAGGCAAAAGCATTAAATATGATCATCACTTCTAAGCTTGCATTCTTGAGAGTGTTGGCATAACTTCTGTTCGGGTAGGATGAGGCTACTTTTGAATCACACACAAGCATGACTAAAATAAGATATGTAAAAACATGAAATGTGGACAAGAACACATAATAAAAGCAACAAAAAAAAAAGAACCCCAGGATTTAAAAATTCAAAACAATCAAATTTTCAGACGAAATAGAGAAAGAAAGTTGTACCAAAGTATCGAAGCTCGTTGGCAGCCTTGGCCTTCTCGATCATCTTTTCGAGGTCCTCCTTGAGCCGCGCATCCCAGTTCGCCAGCTGATTCGCGAATAACGCCCCGAGTCCCATCCCCAACACATGCTCCCACGGGTCTGCAAATATATATATATATATATATACGACCGCGATGAGGTGCGGCGGCCGCACCGTGCGGCAGCCGTCCGATCGCGGGTCCATCGCATCCAACGGTCGACGTGAATCGCACCCGACCGTCCGATGCGATGGACCCGTGATCGACGGCCCGTGGTCGACGCCGCACCGTGCGGCCGCCGCACCTAATCGCTCCTCTATATATATATATATATATGAGGGATGATTAGGTGCGGCGGAACAGCGGTGCGGCAGCGATCACGGGCCGTCGATCACGGGTCCATCGCATCGGACGGTCGGGTGCGATTCACATCGACCGTCGGATGCGATGGACCCGCGATCGAACGGCCCACGTCGCGGCCGCACCGCCGTTCCGCCGCACCCAATCACTCGACTATATATATATATATAGATTTTCGATAATATGCGGTCGTACGGTCGTGATCGCGGGTCCATCTATATATATATATGAAAATTATTACGTGCGGCGAACGGCAGGTGCGGCCGCGACGTGGGCCGTTCAATCGCGGGTCCATCGCATCCAACGGTCGACGTGAATCGCACCCGACCGTCCGATGCGATGGACCCGTGATCGACGGCCCGTAGTCGCTGCCGCACCTGCCATTCGCCGCACGCAATAACTTCCCTATATATATATATATATATATATATATAGATTTTCGATAATATGCGATCGTGCGGTCGCGATCGCGGGCCGTCCGATCGCGGGTCCATCGCATCCAACGGTCGACGTGAATTGCACCCGACCGTCCGATGCGATGGACCCGTGATCGACGGCCCGTGATCGCGACCGCACCGACCGCACGAAAAATTATATATATATATATATATATATATATATATATATATATATATATATATATATATATATATATATATACGCGAGTGATAGCGTGCGGGTCGTGCGATCGTGCGGATCCGACGTGAGTCGTCCGATCGCGGGTCCATCGCATCCAACGGTCGAGATGAATCGCTCCCGACCGTCTGATGCGATGGACCCGCGATGGACCCATGATCGACGGCCCGTGGTCGACGCCGCACAACCGCACGACCCGCCCCTAATCATTCCTCTATATATATATACACACACACACACACACACACACACACACGAGCGCGATGAGGTAATTGTCCTTTTGTAGCATCAAAAGCCTACCCTAAACTTTACCAAATTATGAAATAAATACATAAATAAAAGTAAGAGAAATACATGATGTTCATTCCTACCCGAACAATTTAAAAAAAAAAAACAGTAAGAAAGATTACAAAAGCTGATGGAGGAAGAAGAAGGAGAAGAAGAAACTGACGTCTCATATATGGGAGCCTGCGAAGGGCATTTGAGTACATCTGGGTTCCCAGGCCCAGGAAGGCTCCGATAACCGTCGCAGTCGCCGGCATTTTCTCTCCTTTTTGGGCGTTCCCCCCTCCCCAACAACTGATCTGCCAAAACCCATCATTCAAAATTTGGAATTTATGGTCATTTGATCTCGTTTTTCCTCCATTAACAATACACCCACATTGATAGATACATAGATAGAGAGAGAGAGAGCGACTCACAAAGTGGAGAAGGGATGCGAGAGAGAGAGAGAGAGAGAGAGAATCGTGAGAGAGACGCGAGACCATCGGGGGTTGAAGAAGTTTTTTTCATGTGATGGGCTAAGTCATGGCAACGTGTGGGCTTCGGCTGTAGTTTTTTTTTTTTTTTTTTTTTGAAAAAAGTATTGCAGCCTCAATTATACTCTATCCCATTTTTTTAAAATCATGTATTCACCTTTTTAAGTATATATTGTTATATGAAATAAAGTATATAATGAAATATATTAATGTATTTTTTTTATAATAAAAAAATAAAAAACAAAATTGGGTCATATATTATGATGGGATCCATACACTATAATAGTACAGTATATATTACGTTATCATAGCGTATGGAGCAATAATGATTTTTAGGCTCCAATTGATAGACTTCATCCCAAGCCCCATGAGGTGGCAATTTTGATATACCTATATTACCCACTCCCTAATTAATCGTTTTAGTATTCCATAACCGCCCCATTAATCTCAAGGTAATTATAATATGTGATATCCTTCCGTTTTTGAATATTTATTTTCAATTTGACGTCCAAAAAATTCATGAATCTCCATTTCTGATTTGCGAATCTTCGGAGAAAACAAATATGAATTTCATTTTTTATTCAGATCTGGTTGGTGTATACGAGGTGAATTCACGATTTTTTTTCTTCTGTGTGATCTGATTATGTTGCAAACAGAAATTAATACATCCAGGTTATGTTTTTTCGGATCCAAAAAATTATAATATTTTGCGATTTTTTAGTTTTCAGATGAAATTGAAAACAAACATCGAATTTTATTTTTGTTTCAGTTCGATCGGTGGAGAAGAGAAGAATTTGATTCATTTAGTTTTATTTGTGATCAGTTTGTGGTGCAAACAATGGCGATCCATTCAGGCTAGTCCTTTTTCGATCTGAATAAATTATGTTGATTTTGATTTTTCGTTATTCCTTTGAATCATCATATACATGTATGAATCTGAATTTAATTTTAAATTCAGATACATGGCTTGTATCTTGATTTATATGCATTGTTGTATACGAGGTATGATCTGTACAATCGTTTTATGATTATGTGTTTGTGTATAATTATGCATAATGTGTCATTCATGATATTTTTTAGCTTTATATCAGCATTATTCGACTCATTCAAATTTAAGATGTTCAAATACAGTGCACATTCACTTGTATGGAATGTGTATTTGATAATTCAAATTTCAGATACATCTGTATTTGAATTTGATATCCAACCTATTTTGAAGGTTGTTATTTATATTTTCAAGGATTTAATTAATGTATAGCTGATTAATATCTAATTGCTTATTGTTGGTATTTTGAAAAGCTTTTATGAATTTTCTATGTAGTACTCAGTAGCATGTATATCATAATTGTACATTTGAATTTTTAGATACATTATTGTATCTTAATTTGATTATATGTGGTTGATATTCTGATTTTTCACCAGGCAGTGATTGTGATTTTATAGACGACACATGCGAAGACTCAATTCATTTGGATGACATCAATGATTCATTGACTGTGGAAACAAGTTTGTCGAATGAATTGTTTGTTGTGGCTGATAAGCAAAATGTACATGAGATGCAACTTTTTTTTGAAGATGCGGAAATCGCGACAACAAAAAAAGCTACCGTGAAGCTTTAGAAACAAGTTGATGAACATGGTTGATCAACATGTTTTATACAATAATTTCAGATACATAAAGTGCTTACAAAAACATTAAGATATTTTCATCAAGGGATTTAAATATGTTTTACAAAATATGAGTACAACATTTTAGATATAGTTGAGTATTTCAAATTATAAGTTTGAAGATATTAATACACTACATATTTTGATTTACGGCACATACAACTTCTTAATAGCATATAATGTGACTAATGGGATCTCTTTTTCTACATAATTGCTTTAGATTAAGATATATTTGGTTAACAGGTTTTCAGATATTGATATAGTTGATTGAGATACATACATTGTTTACAAAAACATTAAGATATTAGCAATCGGCTTTTTCTTAAGAAGTTGACTCGACAAACTCAAAACGATCTGTAAAGCCAAATTACCAAGGTTAAAACCTCCTTTTGAGGAATAAACGTAAGGCGGACACTCCATAAAGATTTCCAGAGACAAGATCCCTGTATTTTCGACTCTGATTCGCTTTACCGAAACCCCCTAGTCTCCTTATCAAATATAAGATAATAATACATGATCTACATTTATATGATATTTCAAGCATTTCATTTGGTTATTTTCAATTGCTCATTCAATCAGATTTTATTTGACTGAATTAAGAAACAATTGCATATTATATACATTTTCAGATACATTTCTCTGACTTATGTATTCGTTCATCATTTTCTTGTTTCCTCAGAAAATGAACTGAATACACGAGAAACCCTAAAACAATTAAAAATTGTCATTTTTTTTTCCTTCAATCTAGATACACTGGTAGACAAAAACAATGTAGCAAAAACAATTTCGTTATATCTTAGAGATTTAGCACATACTTCCAAACCTTAAAAAAAATCAGATTTATTTGGATTCAAATACATGTATTTTAAACAATTATTTCAAACCAATCTTTTTTTGGATTTCAGATGCACGTATTTGAAACACTGATTTTTCAAATGGATTTCAGATTCAATCAGATTAACAAGAGACCAGAAAACGGACGGGAATCGTTTCATATTTAATTTTGAAAACTAGATATTTCACCTTATAAGAAGTGCAAAAAATTAATCTAAATTGATCTGTTTATATCCTCCCCCCCCCCCCCAAAAAAAAAAAAACAAAAACCGCGACGGTGAAGTTTCAATTGTGGCAAGCAATCTAACATTTTTTTCGCCATTGTTGACGATCTGTTTGGGGAAGAGAATCAGATGATATGAACTCTTCATAGTTGAAATTTATTTTTTGGTTCGTATGGCTTTGCTCAATTTAGAAACCCTAAGTTTAAATTTTTTTTTAGAATATGTTCAGTCAAGGGAGAGGACTCAATGATCCCTTTTTTTGGGATTCTGTTACAAGGATTAATGATGGGGAGAGGATTCAATGATCCCCTTTTTTTGGGAGTCTGTTACGAGCATTAATGGTGATATTAGTTGGTTAGAGCCAATTTTTAAAAATCTTATAAGGGTAGACATGTCATTGTCATTTTGGTGGTTTGAAAAAAAGTCAAACAAAGAACCAATAGGAGAGTGTCACCTATTGGGGCTCACCAATAGGGCTTAATTTCTGGAGCTCAGGTAGCAGCACTGCGTATGGAGCTGTAAAACAGGCCGCAAAAAAGATTGCGTGTATCAGCGCTCTTTTTTTTTAGGGAACAGTAGACAATCGCTATCTCGTTAATATATTCAACGAAACTAGCAATAATCCAAAAAGCCCTTGTAAACAGGAAGCCAAGCAACCAAACAAAACATAAAACAAATGAAAACAAAAGAAAACAGGGTTGGGCCAGCCATCTAAAAATAGGAGAGGATTCTACTTTGGCCAGATCACCCCTACCCACTCGCCTACAAATATTCTGAGATGTGCAAGTTCCCGCCCTCCACCTCGACGTTCACTGCCTCTGCGATGTATCTTTTCCAATCTTGAATGTTATAGATGACCGCCTCCCACAGATTCTCGAAATAAAACCTTTGCGCTTTGAAGATCACCACGTTTCATATTAACCATATGGCACATGTCCCTGCGGGGATGATGAGCCTCCGTAGTCGTGCTTCGGGGCCTCTGTCCACCTCACGAGCTGCCTGTTGCACCACCCTCCACATCTCCTCAATCAAGTGGAAGTCTAACGTAATTAGATGGCGACCCTGCAGCCGCTGCAATAACCTGATCGTTGCACTACAATGGCAGAATAGATGATTTGCCGATTCCGTGCCCTTGTCGCATAAGGAACATATCATGGATGAAGTAGGGCACCACTTTGACCTGTACACTTTGGTGAGCGTTCTCCCTTGATATAATATCCAAAGAAAAAATTTAACCTTCAGTGGCACCTTTGGCCCCCAGATTTCTTTATGTTTATGTGCCACCATGGCCCGTGAAGGAGATGAAGACTGGAGCCAATTGAAACCGATCTTCACAGAGAAACCTCTATGTGGTGCTGGAACCAGACAAGCTCAATTGCTGCGGCTTGGGCTGTAGTGTTACATGTGTGTTAAGAATTTGGAAAAGGAAAATGTCAGACTCAATTACTTTTACCAATCAAAACTTAGACCACACATGCTTATTTAGGGATCGATCCCTCCCTTCTTCATATTTTACAGGAACTGATTCCGAAGCAACTTGTGAAGCTGGAACAGTCAATAAGTCTCGAGCAATATCAGAAAGAATAGGAAATTGATTTTCTTGCCCCTTCCACCATGCCAAAACATCAAAAGTCCCTTCGTCTTCTTCTTCGACATTTGGTTCTTGAAGGTAGCGTTGTAGTTCAGATGTACCACTGCTACCAAGCGACCGGTTCAGAGTGCTTAGTCGCACCTTGAATTGTTTCCACCTTGACGCTGATTTTTCTCTCGGTTGTTGTGATGAGGATGTATCGAATTGACCGCTTTGTCTTTGAGTATTCTCCATTTGAAGCCTGTATTCTTCAAACATAGCTTGTAAAATATAATTAATTTGAGCAATATTTTCATAATCCGAACCACTATCAGGACCATTAAAACATTGATAAATATATTCAACAAAAATTTCTAGACCACTTATTTTGAAACAAGGGTCCATAACAGTGGCTAATCCAAAAATGATGGGAATTTTTTCCCAATATTTTCGAAACTTTGCCTCCATTGCTTCACAAATTGGTTCAAAAGCAACTTCATTTCTATGTTGGTTAAAAACATCACAAATATGGAACAAATGTATAGTACCTGGTTGGAAGTAGCATAATAAATTCCAGAAAAACAAACAGTAGCATTATAAAAAACTTTGAATAAATCTCTAATCATTTCTAAGCATACCCAATCTTCAAGACTAATTTCATCATCATAATTTTTCTGTAACAAATATGTACTAATAACATTTTTATAAGGAAGAGCTGCTTCAATCATCAAATAAGTAGAATTCCACCGATGTCTAACATCCGTCGGTATTTTTCTACTTCTAAGGCCTGCAGTTTTACATGCTTGACGAAATTCTTGATATCTACTTGTAGAAGAAAAAATATAAATGAAATATTGTTTTATACGCTCAATAAATGGCTTAACGACTTCTAAACCATCTTGCACAATAAGATTGAGTATATGACAACAACAACGAACATGTAATAATTTGGATGTTGTACATGAAGGCAAGCATCTTGTTGGGAAGACCATTCGCGGAAGCCAACAAAACCCGAGATCGAACACAATAACGAAACATCACATCACACGAAAAAGACAAGATATACGTGGTTCGGCCTAGGCCTACATCCACGGGGCAAAAAACAGAGAATCCACTTTGATGGTTGAGATACATTAAGAGACTCACAAACTCTCTCAAGGAGTTACCCTCTCTTAGAACCCTCTCAACCTTCCCTTAGGATCTCTAATTGTATTATGCTTGTCTTGCATGACACCCTAAAAGATATTTATAGAAATAAATAAATAACTTCTTCCCCAAGTAATCTCCCAATTAATAAACAAATATTGTTTCCATTAATTAGGAGATATTCACTCTCCTAATTAACAAACAAATATTGTTCCCATTAATTAAGAGATATTCACTCTCCTAATTAACAAATAAATATTGCTTCCTATTTTAGGAGATTCACTTTAAATATTAATTAAGATCAAATCTTAAATAATATTCTACTCATTAGGTGTCCAACCTAATATGGTTTCATAATGGCCATCGATGTGATACACCGGATCGAGACATAATCCCAACAAATCTCCACCTTGGCTCGTATCCGGTACGCTCGGACTTCCTCGAACCCCTTAGAAGATTTCTGTTGATGTCTCCACCTTGCTCCATGTCGTCCTTGAAGCACGACCACGCGAGCAACCATGCACCTCCACCTGCAATCAAGTGGTCTTCGACTTCCTTGATCTTCACCAGTCTACAAGTCGCTATCACGAGTCTCTTTGTGCACTAGACCCACTCCGCAGAACTCCACCTTGAATGGATTTTAGGAATTTCTTCCTCCGGAGGTTTGCATCGCCCAATCTTGTTGGATCCATAAGCCTGCACTCGCCTTATCATGGATCAACCCCTGAGTCAGACTCAGTAATCGCGCATCCTCAAGTCAATGCCATGATTTGATTTCACATGCATCACGCTCCTCGTTGATTTCTGAAGAAAATCTGGATCTTACCTCCACCTTGAACATGCCACACCGCGCTAGCGAGATGACTGGACTCGCTCTTTTAACCGAACCACATGGGGCCGCTCCTCCCATACCCAGTTCAGAACGCCTTAAATCGTGTTGCACTGTTCCATCTTCTTCTGTACGAACTCCGCACCCACGCTTCACGTGATTAGCCCACATGCCTCCGCGTGTCGCTGCGAACTTTGCACCCGAGCGTCTCTGCACGTCTGTTTTCTCAGTGGATTTGGACCCGCAATAAATTGGTATCATCATCGCACACCTAAATAGATGTGCCGCTTCCACCACCGAGAGCTCCATGCAACCTTGCATGATTTTTTTTTCTCCTTCTTCGCGTGAAACCATGTACGACACACGTTGTTGGAATTTCCAACAATACATTCGTCGATGGTATGAATTCATTGACCGGTGTCGTCATTGATCCTCGTTCTTCAATTCTCGTCCTCCTAGGTCAAAACCTGGAGCTCTGATACCACTGTTGGGAGGGCGACTCGCGGAAGCCACCAACAAACACGAGATCGAACACAAGAATGAAACATCACATCACACGAAGAAGACAAGATATACGTGGTTCGGCCTAGGCCTACATCCACGGGGCAAAAACAGAGAATCCACTTTGATAGTTGAGATACATTAAGAGACTCACAAACTCTCTCAAGGAGTTACCCTCTCTTAGAACCCTCTCAACCTTCCCTTAGCTTCTCTACATTGTATTATGCCTTGTCTTGCCATGACACCCTAAAAGATATTTATAGAAATAAATAAATAACTTCTTCCCCAAGTAATCTCCCAATTAATAAACAAATATTATTTCCATTAATTAGGAGATATTCACTCTCCTAATTAACAAACAAATATTGTTCTCATTAATTAAGAGATATTCACTCTCCTAATTAACAAATAAATATTGCTTCCTATTTTAGGAGATTCACTTTAAATATTAATTAAGATCAATCTTAAATAATATTCTACTCATTAGGTGTCCAACCTAATATGGTTTCATCATGGCCATCCGATGTGATACACCGGATTGAGACATAATCCCAAGTACATCTTTCTAGGAACCTAGCTAAAACATCATTAGAAGAAGCATTATCTAAAGTAATTGTAAAAAATTTCTCATAAATACCCCAACTTTGAAGTTGGTTGATGATACTAGTTGCCATCGCTTGTCCTGTATGGGGGCATCAAGATCGGAGAAGCAAATAATTCTTTTCAGCAATATCCAATTTGCATAAATGAAATGAGCTGTTAGTGAAATATAACATAAATGTTGGTTAGAAGTCCATAAATCAGAAGTTAAACAAATTCTTCCAGGGATATTACTAAGGGTTACAAATAAATCTGTCTTCTCTTCAGCATATAATTTTTCGATATCTCTCTTAACTGTGTTGCGAGAAATTGGTTGAAATTGAGGATCAAAAGCTTTTTGGATCCACTATTCAAAATCAGAATCTTCAACCCTTGAAATGGTTGTTCAGTCTTGATTATATATTTCATAGTTTCTCTTCTAGCAACAACTTGATTAAAACTATAATTTGACAATTGTCCAGTCGAAGATCTACTTAATTGTGATTGAAATTTAGATCCAACAATTTTACGGGTACATTCAGCAGCACGTCTAATTAAGTGGCTAGTGCCACTACAAGAATTAGCAGTTAATTCCTTACCACAGAAACGACATTTAGCACTGTTTTGAAATATCCCGCAGGTTTTGTAGGATCTTGAACACTTATCTTGTCGAAAGTGTCCCAAGCTGCTGAAGGTTTTCGTTTTGGTTTGGAGGTACCAACTTCATCTACAGCAGGGGAACCAACTGATGGATTTTCAACATCAGCTCTAAAAGCATTATCTGCAGAACTGTCAGCCATTGTAATTTAAAAAATATTGAAATAAATAATCTAAGAAAGAAGAACAACATTTCAGAGAGATTGATCAAATAATTTAGCAAAGAACACAAAAATTCCACTTGAACTTCATAGAGCAACTTCAGAGAGTTTGAGAGTATGAGAGATAAGTGATTGAAATTTGAAAGGTTGTGGGGTATTTATAGTGTTTTTGTGAATTTTGAAATTCAAATTTTGATACCAATATAGCCGTTGGGGAGGGTTTCAAAAAATATCCGTTGGGGAGGGTTTTTAAAAAACTTTAATGCCCATGACCAGGTCGGGCCCGGGCCTACGGGCGGGCTTTTCCGGGCCGGACTTTGGTTTTTTACCAAGGCCCAAGCCTGGCCCTATGGAAGGTCCGGGCCCGGGCCGGGCGGCCCGAAGTCCGGGCCGGGCCCGGGCTCGCGGGCCGTTTGGCCACCCCTAGGAGTGGGGACGCCCATTAACTGTAACTGATACGGGCTTGAATTACCTGTTTCTACTAGAAACAAGAAACATCAAATATAACCAATAAATGTTTACACGTCAACAACAAACATCACGTTAAATAAAATCTCACGTCGGCATTAAACACGACTCCAAACCACATCGAAATGAAATTAAACAATTGCATTAAAATATTTAAATTATTAAATTTCTCAAATCAGTCCTCCAAATTAAATAAAGGAAAGGCGTAATAATTAGATAATGAAAGGGGAAAAAATTCAATGAAACGGCGGAAAAAG